>RXPK01000101.1:1257788-1799768 GCA_004143645.1 Protaetia brevitarsis | reverse complement strand
CTTTAAAGCATTACAAAGCTGGATATTAACCAAATTTGTGGAACAATCATACAGGCAAGACAAAGCGGAACTAGAAACAATTACCAAAAATTTCATAGTATCCGTCAAACCGTATGTACGGAGCATATAATGTGTACAATGCAGATGAGAGAGCGTTTAATTCCGAACTATACGCTTCTGACGTACAAGGCAAGCAAAACAATTGAGCGTGTTGTACAATCTATAACATCTACAACACATTGTTATACGGTTGCCTGTAATATGGCTGCAATAAATTGATCACTTGGCTTGTATATAAAGGAGATGATTACATTGCTCCACGAATTTGTGAAAACTTATTCCAGCTTGGTGCTAATATATCTAGCAAGAATGTTAGCTATCAATGGTGAAATTAATGCTTCCACGTCCGGCAAATTAATCAGAATAATGGGAATGGTGGTGGAGTGTTTTTCCAACGATATTGGTGGGACGCAGCAAATAGTACCCAGCGACACATCTAAGTACGACACAGGGTAAATAGAGCCACCTGATTAGCGTGATAATAGACGATCTACGCATTACCGGCCTTCGAAATGTTAAACAAAATGGTTGTCTCTGTTATTTTAAAAAGACTTAAGCTGGATTTATTAATATGCGAAGTTGAAGGCATCTATCATGTAGGGCAAGGTGGGACAAGATGGGAACATTAAGCTTTAGAACTCTGCATCAGGATTGCAAAATGATATATAAGGTTCTAAGTACGCTTGTTGTAATCTGCAAACATTTATCTGCTGATGATAATTACAATTTTTCGATGGTACTCTTGAGATGTTGTAAAGAATTTTGAAAAGAAATGTGTAACTACACCATCTTGCCCCACCATGGGGGCAAGATGGGGTTCCAATTAAGAATGGGTCGTACCATAAATCTAGGTAATAGGTAAAAAAAAATAGATTCTTAAATATTTTTAAAAACCATGGCAGGAAAGAAAGCTTAAACCTCTTTAGAGCGGAACTACTTAAAATAAAAAAAAACAATACAATAACGATAAGAATATTAAACTTAATCTGCACAATTGAGACAATAGAAGACGAACTCATCCACGTTATTCGTACAACCTCCATGTACCCAAACTCGCCATCCATGGCATTGTATGCTTCCCCTTACAATACTAACATTAAGCGTCATATTCCTCAACAGAAGAACTTGATTATATCCTTGACGTTTTCTAAAAATCTATATCTTTGCTTTCCTTACAAAATTCGGTTTCTTGATCTTTTCTGTTTTCTTCTTTGTATTTTTTTTTTTCTTTAAGTCTCCCTCAGCACTTCTAGTTTCCTTAAAGATTCTCAATTTTCTACTTCTATTTTCTTGTGCTTGTGGTCTTTTCCTTGTTACGCTTTGATTAAACCTGTACTTTATTCCTAACATGAGAAATAGGCATATGTCTCGAGAAAGCATAATGGCATACCAAACAGAACGGACGCAGACTGAAGAGTGAGATAATGATATCCCATGTTGCGCCATACCAATAGTCCATCTTGCCCCTTGGGACATTTCTGTTATGTTATAATAACATATTGAATTTTGAAATAAACATATAACACACTATAGAAAAATACATGCAATACATGTCAATTAATAAGCACAAAAAAGTGCAGTTGTAAATAATTTACTTACGCTTCCGATACTGGCCGTTGAACTCACCATCAAAATAATAATGAATTCGGAAATTGCAAAGTTCACGCACAAACAGCAATAACTTTGTTATTATGACTAGTAAAGTTTCCTACATTACAACAAACGTAAAACAGCACTTGTCAATATTAGGACTGCTATTATTTGACAAATGCTTACTGCCGTTTTGTAGATAAGATGATGTCCCCATCATGCCTCGTGACCCCATCTTGCCCCACCCTCCCCTATTTGTTATCTTTGCATAGAATGGAAACATAAAATGGTTTTAAAAGATATTTTCATTTTACAGTTGAACTACGACTAGGAACTAGACCAAAGGCATGTTAATTATACAATAACTGCAATATCAATGGGTTTACTATTTTTATTCATTTTAGACGTATGTAAATAATAATCAACGTATCAAAATGGATCGCATGAAAACACTACTGAAATCAGTAAAGCATATGCTTATATTTTTTAAACTAATTGATGTCTGACGATTTCATACCAATTTTTTAATTCGCTCCGGCTTCCTTCTTTGACATTAAATAATGAAAGAGATATAGCGAAGATGCATTTCAAAACCAAAACCTCTACACTCGTCAGAAATATTTTTTATTGGTTATAGTAATGGTGTGTTTTTATTAATATTATAATAACAAGATAAAATAATATTTCGATTATAAATTCCCTGGTTCCAAAGATTTTACCTCAAATGCCTCACCATATTTTTTCAAAAGAAATACAAAATTTGAATTAATCCTAAATCGAATAGCAGTGATAGGTATAAATGTAAAATGCAGGTTTAAATTAATAATTAATGATTACTTTATATACAGTGCAACATATGGGAAATTTTCTTATTATTAAAATATACTAACATTTTTTTTGGGGATAGGTTGCGCATGTCTAGAAACCCCAAAATCTATTGTGACACACGTCACGTGACCACTAGTATGACGGTAAATTTGAAAAATATGCTGTAAATCCCCAAAAAGTGAGGTTAGATGACATGATATCAAAAAAAGTTATTTGAAAAAGTTGTTTAGAATTCAATTCTGAGGCTGTATGCAAAGTAAAGATTTGTAAAGATACTTTAAAAAAAATTAAAAATCACAATTTTTCGAAAAAATGATTAATTGAATTACATATTTCATTTTTTTTTTTGTTTTTAGCAGTTCAACTACAGTAATATTGCTAAATCTGGTTGATATTCAAGCAATTTTGACAATTTTTGCATAATTAACACAGTGGATACTGAAAAGTACGTTTTCGGTATGACAGTTGTTGCAAGGGACTGTATCCAGGAGTAATAAATAAAATTTTACAAATATTTTTATTTTGAATGACTTAATAAACATTGCTTTTATTGAAAATTATAACATCTTTTTGTTTTCTGCATTAAAGTGAAAACCGTTAGTCTAAAACTCATAACACTACATGCGTGCTCCGAAGGTATTAAAGTAGGTTTTGAAATTAGAGAACAAGGAATAATAAATACTAGGTAAAATAAAAATAGTTTAATGTCTATGAAACTCAATAAAAGTATATGATTAATAATAAGGTACTTTTAGCTAATGATATGAATACTTATTAAGCAAAACCATTTAAGCAATAACTAATAGTAATGAACAGCTTTGGCAGGCTTTGAAATTAAAACCGAGGCTTGCCTCTGCCATCGACCATACGTATTTACTGTATAAAGTGCACATGCATTTACGGGGACGCGTTAATTTCATTTGAACAAATTTGTGGCTATCCTATATA
Source organism: Protaetia brevitarsis (assembly GCA_004143645.1). NCBI lineage: Eukaryota > Metazoa > Arthropoda > Insecta > Coleoptera > Scarabaeidae > Protaetia > Protaetia brevitarsis. The sequence goes on along the minus strand of RXPK01000101.1, from coordinate 1,796,342 downwards.
TATTTTTTCAAAATTGCTTTATTTCTAGTATGTAGTCAATGCTTAAACATTATTTTAATAGATAATAAACGCTATGTATTTTATTAAAAGTAATAGGGGAGGTTTAGCCCCCGTAGCCTCCGGAAGAGCCGCCACTGGTGATCTGAAGTGAATTTATTTCACGCCAGAAAGTTTTGTTATTTTTTGTTAAGAGATAGCCCTGAAAACATGCCTTTCTTTTTTAACAAAGAGCATTGTAAAATGCCGAAGAGATTTATAATGTTGCTGGTGTGAGTTATGCAAAATAAAGATATAATGAGGGATATAAATCATATTCAAGTTCCTAGAGAATTAGTATTAGAAGATAAATTATTTAGTAGTTTGGTATTATACAGTTTCTTAAAAGCTTCTACCGAATTTATATAACATAGAAATGACTACGCATCAGCCTAAAACACATCCTGTTGTATAATCCCAACAGCATTGGTAAATATTTAAAAGATCTAAAGAAATTATGTATTGCTTCATCAGAGTTGTGATGTCAATTTTGTGAAATATCACATTGACGGCAAGTCGGCACGCTCCTGATCACTTTGGTAAAGCTACAAATGCAATTAATAATTAGTAAGAATGAAAAAACTAATTGAACAAATTGTTTGTTTTAAATATTTCCCATTACTTAACGATATTTATATCGTACATCCCTTGTGCATATTTACATGTTCGAAAAATGTATTAAATTGTTTAGTTAACTTTCAGGACAGAAATAGACCGACTTTTATTTAACCCGGTAATGTTCTCAAGCAAGGAAATTCAGTAAAAGTTATGTAAGTACATTTTCCTGTGTCACCTCCCACTTTACCGCTTTGTATTATCAGTAACGCACGTCTGTATTATAGCGGAAACAATTTAGAGCTAACTGTTAAAGTTCTATTATAAATTTAAAGTTCATGAATTGTACAGCAGCTAAAAGTGCACGTTGAAGAGGACCTCGGCCTTTGATTTTTCTCTTCGTTTTGGTTTATAGTACTTCCTTATATAAGAGTAGTTTCCCACAGATACGTACATACGTGTAGCTTCATTTACAATTGATATAAAATTTACAGGCCTATACATTTTTAGTGCTGTGAGGCGTATTTATGTTTGTGTATGATGGTTATGACATCAATATTAAAATTTCAATTACTAATGCAAATGGGAATATAGCTATATTAATATTCAAAAATAATAAAAATATAATGGATGTTGCTGGAAAGTACCTACCCCATATAGTTCATTATATTCAGGTCCACATAGGTGATTTTATTTTCAGACGTTTGTTTGCAGTAGCTCGTCATAGATATGTAGATCTGATTAGTACACTTTGGATTGCTATGTACTTTTCATATTTCAACAAAACTGACATAAAATCTAGTAAGCAAAAACAAGTGAATTTGTCATGTTTTTACATAAGTTATATTTGAGTATTTTAAAAATTTCAAGGCACTAAATGAAAATAAAAACTTTCGGTTTCTTTATTACGTGAAATATGACAAATTTAGGAAAGTTAAGGTTCTATAATCTGCACTCTAAAAAATGATGGTCAATTTACTTAAATGTGTGTGAAAAAACGTATAAAATATAAGGTAAAATTACACCAAAAAGAATGCAAACCGCAGATTACCACAAACTAGGTGTAACTTTATCTGGTAAATCGATTTTTATGGAAAAATACTTTAATAAACGAAATAATTTTCTCAGATTTGGGGAAATTTGCTTAGTGGTAAAGAAAAATTACATATTTCCTGGAATATTACCTCCTTATGTTGGTAAAAAAACAAGCAGAATATGGACAATACAAACGACATGAAATTGTGATTAAAGCATTTACTTGAAAATACATGCACGTGCATATATAGCTAAGTGTATGTCATGCTTTTATTTGTTGTTTCTAAAGGTATTGAAACACTCATTTATAAAAAGGAGAGATTAGTGAATTGCAATTATAAAAAAAAATTATTTTGACTGGAATATATAAATTGGAATATATATTTATGACATTGTGTTATATTGTGTCGCTTGATCAAATATTAAAACCGTTACGAGAATACATTACATAGCTGTCGACTGTCGACTATACAAAGCGCATGCGTTTGAGTTACGCAGTTTGAATACAGCGCAGCATTTCGACAGATGGCTGTTGAGTGTAACGCACATAAATGCGAATGGTGTAACGCTAGTGAATTTCGATTTTGTGTTGCAAATAAACATTGAGTTTACTTTATTAATTATTTATTGAATAATAACTAGCTAGTTGCTATAGTTAGCTATATATAGCACATATATAATAGACATATAGACATATATACCTGCGCATGGATGTTTATAAGCGATATATTTGTAACTTGTAATTTCAGCAAGATTTGGCGACATTATTACTACAAGCTATGGCATATTATGTATGCGCGATTGACTCGTGGAATCAAATTAAACTTTTAAATTTAAAGATCAGAAAATCTTAGTTTTGAATCAGTAAGTTTCTTTTTTACATGAGCGATGAAGTAAGTAAAATAAGGAAGCGGTTATTGTGGTTTTAAACTAGGATTTAATGAACACATTTTCAGGATAATCTGAACGGAAGGGAATACACTATATGTTTAGAAGAAGGTATTACTAAAAATATATTTACTTCATATGTTTTTTTTTTTATATTTGCTGCTCTTTCCTAGAAAATGTTACGTCGCATTGTTTAATGATGGAACAAGTTGTTGGATCAAATGGATTCGTTTAGATCAGTATTACAACAAATGATGGCAATTTTAATTTGGAATACGTCAAAGACGCAAACAAAAAGTTAAAGGCCTTGCAGAGGTATTTCTTTAAAAATATATCCAGAACAAGAAAATAAAAATCGCACAAGTCAAAACTGAAGGTGTTACGATTTTTGAATGTATTCTGTTAATTATAATTTAACTTGTTAATTAAATGCAACCGATTCTTAGTAACTATGGGCTTTTCTTATCGATCTTTTCTGCAATATTTTTACTTTCTAAAACAACACTTATTCTTGCAACATTTATTAAAATTCTTGTAAACCCTCTGCAATCCAACTAATTAATATGTCTTTCAGATTTATATCTAGTATTAATGTATTATATCTTGAATACTTAAGTCGAGATTCTGCATTAAGTTTTAAATGATATGAGCATGTTATTGGATAATTGGTACTTAATTCTAAATACTAAAGTTAGCTAGTAATCCATTATTTCCTATTTCTTTGTTGTTATTCTAATTTATATACTAAGCTCATTATTACTAAACAACTTTATTACCCAGTAAGACGTTTGTCATTTTCTTTTAAAAAATGCTTTGATGTTTATATGCTCGAAATAGTATTTTCATATAGTAACTAACCATTATAGATTTGTCCTGCAATGAATGCATTCTAACCATATAAAACAATAATTAACATAATTTAGTGAAAAGAGCTGCCCTTGTTTTTGGCCTAGTTGCATCAACATTTTGAGTAGAAGTCTGAAGGTAGGGCCCTTGATTGGATTTATTAAGTTTTAATACATTTTTTTGATAATCGTTTAAATTTAACGTGCCCCTAGATATAACAAACTTACCATCATTTTCAAATGTATTGTTGTGGAAAATTACAATGTTTTGATATTAATAATATGTAAATTATTTCTAATCAATGATAAAAAGACTTACCAAGTTTTTATTTTATTATTTTAAATAGTTAGTGACTCTTTATTTCTGCTTGTTTTATATTTTTCTTAATAAAATACAAGAAATAAAGAAAATATCACTATTACCAATTTAAATAAGTAATAGAATTATATATTTTATCTAATTACAGTGCTTAAAACGTATTCAAAATATAAATTATTTTACCAATTCCTACTTTTCAATGAAAGCCTGAACGGAGATATTTGAATAAACAGCTACATCTAAGACGCCACCAATGCGTAGAATATTACGAAAACACAGCTGCGTTGTGGTTCGTGTTAAACAGGCAAGTTATGCATATATACGTCACCCCTGTGCATTGAAATATTTCACGTGATTTATGGGCGCATGTAGTTTTTATACCTGGGTGTGTTTTTCTTACTCGGTCAAAACAACTAGAGGATTTATACGGGCAATCGGGTAACTTTCGACACTCGTATGTGCGTGTGTTCTCCGGGAACGCAGACCTCCTTGCTGTGTTTATCAACTACTTGTTGAGGATATCGATTTATGAGAAATTGCTCTCTTTAACTAAATTAGACCATTATTTCCACAATATCTTCTACATCCATCATTGAATCTTTCTCTTTGTGTTTTACGTGTTTTTATTTCACTCCATTCATAGGTTTTGCAATTCCTGTAGTGCGATAGAGTATGTGATTGTTATATGTTATCATATTATCACGTATGTATTTATTTTAATCTGGATGCTTAAGGTAACTTTATTGGTCTTTATACTAAGCTATTCAAATTTTCTACATTTAATGTCATAATTAAATATACAGTACCAGCAAACCTACGTCTTGGATCAGATTTTACATGTGGAACGGAAGGAGGTGCCGAACGTACAACTGCACGCGCTGATATGTATTATATACCCACACGAAAAATATTTTCGTCACACATATTTTTGTTGTTCATCATATCTCCATATATTCAATACAATACAGAAGGAATACGATAAGAACTCATTCATCTCTTTCAACTTCCATTAAGTAAACTGAAATATTATTTCCGCTGCTAGAGAGAAGATGCTAGTACCATGACGCACCTCCATTAAGTACGAGCTGTTTCTGCGAAAAGCAGAAATGGAAACCCCGAGGTACCTATAGAGGATTCGTAAAAATTCAACAACTGATTTTGCAAATATAACTATACTTGTCTCAACGGTCTAGGATAAGAATCCTTCTTAAAGACATAGATACATCTCTTTCAGATATGCAATCTTGATTTAATAGTACGTCATCTTATAAAATGTAAAGTGACAGATATATAGGAAGATTGATGGCGAAAGGAATTCCAATACAATAAAATTCTTTTAAGATTAATTATTTACAGCTGCACCAAACTAGTTTAAAGAAGTATATTATTATTATTAAGACTAGTACAGTGTCAGCTAAATTTGATAAATGTGCTGATATAAAAATTGCAATTATGATTGAGAAATGTAATATATTTAGGATATCTCGTTTTTCGGACATTTTACTTCTTTGTTTGAATCTATTAGAGAAGAATAGTTTGAACAAAGTTTTAAATGACAGTTCTTTTAGGTCTACTGAATGACACGACACTCATAGTAGGCATAATTCATAATCATTACTATCGTGCCTTTTGTCGTCGTATGAATTTGATCCAATGCAAGTTAATAGTTAATAGTGACATTTAGGACGTAAATTAATGGTAAACTGACACTGATTAGATGACTCGATCAACGGGTGGGCAGCGAGCTACGAAACGGCTGGCTCCACTTCAATGTAATTTTTGCATATACTGCGATCACTCCCTCTTCGGCTAGCTCCACGCAGATACCTACAAACTAAGGATTGTTAACCGGTTTACCGGTTAACCGGTAAACCAACCAGAAAACGTTCGGTAAATTTACCGGTAAATTACAAAAAATTATCGGTAATTCGGTAAATTAAAAATCCATACCAGACATTTTTATGTATGTTGGAAATATTGTGTTTATAGATATTTAAAGGTCTAAAGGGACATTGAAAATAATTTGACATTAATCCCATTCAGAGCCCGCTACAAAGATTAAAGATAGGGTTAGTTAGTATGTTTAACAAATAGTCGCTCATATTTCAAAATCTATTAAAGATAGGTATAGGGAATGCTAATATAAAATGATAGGGATGATATTTACTTTCTAATTTCGAATTAAAATACAGGGTGTTCTATTTAAAAAAAAAATGAGTTTTTTGCATTTGAAAATATGCCACTTTGTTCCTCTATTTTGAACAGCCTGTATGTTAGAATGTAAAGTATGCGTACCGTTTCTTAGAGTTATATCTATATTCATAACATATATTTTACATTTATAGTTCCAATCGAACAGATAGTGGTGCCAAAATCTCAAATATAAGTAGATAATAGAACATCATAAACTTTTAATGAATCTCTTACGTGGAATATCCTGTACAAGAACAACATTTCACGTATTTAAATTAATAGCAATTTTGAATACATCACATTATGAGAGGACATTAATGCAACATGATTGTAATATAACATTAAAATTTGAACTTAAATTTTTTGTTACTTCTACAACTGTTAAAAGTAATTAAATACAAATATTTATTACAAAATTCTAATATTATGCCTTAAGATTGTGCAAAATATGTATTATTCTAGCCTAACCCCATTTTGTTGGGGAATCCCCATTAATGTTACACATGAAAAAAGAAATTACCGGTAATTTAGTGGTAAACCGGTATTTTCATTTTCATTTACCGAATTACCGGTAAATGAAAAAATCGGTAAATTTACAATCACTACTACAAACGTCTAAAATCAGAGGGCAATCTAGACGTGGCCCCAGTACGCCGCTTGTCTGCATAAATAACTACAAAGCGCGTTTGGTCGCATCAAACCATGGGAATCGCAGCGTTCGTTCTGTACTTAAATGTGTGTGTGTGTGTACGTATTGCTGTGAACTGATGGTACCAGCAAATATGAAAAGTGAAATTAAAAAAAATTAAATCAACTAGCTCAGTGGATAAAAATTTAAAAGGGCGCAAAAGAATATCAACTCTCAGGGTTACTAATCTAATCATGAAAAGTAAAATGTGGGCGTAAGCAAAATGACTAACTTTAATTATTAAAATTGCAAAGGTTGAATTCAAAATAAAAGATAAGAAATTTAGAATGACATTTACAATCATTAATTTTTATTTTTATAAAAAAAAGAAAAAACATTTGTTACAAATTGCAGTAAAAAAATAAACCATGGACTTAAGGTCCTGGATGAAATAAAAAACTGCAGGAATCTACAATTAAAAAGGACGATGCAAATCCCTTATCAAACAAAAAGGTAGATTTGTTCTAGAAGAAAGTTCAAATCGCACAAAAATCCACGTGGTTTCAAAATTATTAACACACAAAATTAATTAAATTTACACAATTGTATATATATATTACAAGCCAATGCTTCTTCTCACCTTACACGAGGTGATTAATTACTCAAAACTAAATTGAAAACTACGAAACTGAAAAATTAAACTCTTTAAAAAAAAAAAAAAAAATTCTTCTAAAGCAAATAATAATAACGGATCTTACATTCAATATGTGTACACAATTAAACACAACAGCAATTATTTAAAGAAAGACTTCCTTGAAAGCTGATAAAATTCAAATAAACCGAACTACATTTTAAATAAAAATGAATTCACCAAAAATGGCATCAAAGAAAATAAACAACATCTACTTACGAAAACTTTCAACGAACTACCTTTTAAGAGGCCCTACATCGCATACATATATAAAATTAGATGCGTGACCTAGCAGCGCATAAAATACAACGAGAATTCTCTTGAATATAATATAATATAATATAATAATAATATTACAAAATATACAATACTGACGAAGGCAATAAGTACAAATGACTGAAATTAATTTAAACAGCTGAACAATAAAATACTTAAATTCATCAAACAAATCTATTAACAAAATCTTACTTAAAAATAAAATATTAACTTCTGAGAGAATTTGCCCGACGCATCGACAAAGATTGATCTCTAATAAAAACATAACACCGAATTTATAACCCCCGGGGTGCCAATCCACAACAGTATATTTATCGGTATTTTTACAGAAAATAAAAGCTCCTTAATGATTAATTTCTAATTTACAATGGTGGGTCCATGGCCCTGTGGCTCTTTAAGAGGGTCCGCTCCTGTGTGAATGTAAATATTCATAAATTACCGAACAGATGTGGGAGCTATTCATATTCAGCTCCTGTAGATTGTAATTCCGCGAAAAGAGTTCTCTAAAAGTGTATATTATATCCATAATGCATCTTCTTCGCACCTAATCTTAAAAGAAACTTAATTACATGTCTGTTTATTATTAATGTTCGGTCAGTATATTACCTGGAATTTTGAATATTATAATATCCTTTTCACAATTATAAAACTTTTAAAATAACGGCGACGCCAAACGACGCTAACAAATTGCATGGAAATGTCGAAATGGCGTCAATAAACAAAATACAAAACCAGACAAAACAGACACAAATATGAGTCATCTGTGAAGAGTAACCTAACAGAAAGAGATAATACATACAGAGATACAGAAAAGTTGAAATGGAGCTAGATTAGTACAGGAACGAGAAACAGGGAGTATCTTAGTAGTTTTCATTGTCCAATAAAGCAGTCGTATCCCGCTGACTTTAACCAAAGTGAACTAACCAAACGTGTAAAATGAATACAGTTAATATATAATAACAATACAACGTTTGACAGTCTAGTTACTTTACTTCTTAAATGTCACCAGAAATGTATATACATTTGCATACATCTGTTTCTTTTTTTTTCTTTTTTCAGTAAGTATCGATTTTACTTTATGTACTAGTTCATAAAATGCTACTTTACGCACGCCTTTGAGTGATTTTATTCCTGCCTTATAAACATAAAAAAAAAAATCAACCCCTTATCAGCTTTTTCGCATTTTCCATTAATTTCATTTACATGCAGGCACCATTTTGTATGAAGCCCTAAGTATATGTATATGAAATCGTAAGTAGGCACTTAACTTATATTGGGTATTGAAATATAAGTTTCTGATTGTAAGGTGTTGGGAGGTAAACATTGAGTATTTAGTTTATTTACACACCTCACAAATGATGTTGTACACATTTTGTATATTCTATTGATATTCGAAAAAAAGCTACCTACGTTTATGAGTAGACTCCTTTCATCTCGTTTTGTTTGTTTTTCGTATTCCCTGACCATAAACCGATTAGAACGGAAATCTTTTTTTCAGCGAATCGATTTAGGTTCTGCTATATATTCGCACCCGAAGTCACAATTGTTTTCGCTGGGAGATGTTGAGAATCCCCATTCATCAACATTAACTGATACTTCCAACTGAAATTGAAAACTCGGCGATCCATTGGTTATAATCTAAAAGAAAAACATGATGTGTCTTCTTTATATGCTTTTCCGAATGGACGTTCAAACCATTTCGACAAATCCATCACTTAATCGTGATGGAATTTTAATTACGCTAGAATTCAAAGTTTTCTCCACGCCTCGAATTCCGAACTGAGTACAGACATTCGGCGACTGAGTGAAACTTATCGAGCGATGATGAATATCTGCCGCATGCAATTTTAATAAGGATCTCAAAGCGCGTAACCTAGCAAGGCTAGAACTAAACAGTCTGTTCCGGTTTCTATCATTCAGAGCATTCTTGGTGTGAGAACTATCGCAGACTAGTTAGAAAGGTTATAAATGGAACAAACGACGATTAGAGACTAAAATTAATTAACAGCCTGCAGACAGAACTTAAACAGGAAATATATATATCTCTAAAATTAAATATTTTGAATAATAAGCTTTTCATCCTATTTTTTTAAAGTTTTTGAAATTTATTCTTTCTGCCTATATCAAATATTTATAAAGAATGAAGAAAAAATGAATGCTACTTCTGATCAGTTAATGAGAACACTTTCAAAAACTAGTCCTTGTTATTAACTCTACCTTTAATGATTACTTGCATCATTTAATCATTTTTTGGTCACAGTAGTGGTAGTTTTCCTATGTAGCGCACAAGTCTGTTACTATGCTTGAGGTTCCCAGCCTAGTGTCCATTAACTAACTCAATATCTTATTTGATGGTCTGTATATGTTTTTGTTTTTACACGAGATGAGAAGCATTTCACATTTTCACCATGTCTACTTTTTCGATTCTGTCAAAAGTTGTTGATTCAAGAGTTATAGAATTTTCGAGCTGAGAGTTTGCTTTCTCATTTTTCACAGCAGCGTAGCGCCATCATTTCCAGCATATCAATGTATTTGTACAGTCTAGTTCAAGTTTCAAAAGAAGCATTATTCTTATGGACTATATGCATCCTGTTTCATTTTATACCTATCCATATGTGTCTCTCATGAGGATTGTTACCAGATTTATTTGGTGGCTGTCAGTAATGATAATGTCGGCATTATACGCTGTTCCTTCCTATCCTAATCCTAAGGTGTTACAATATTAGCTGCAGCTAATATTGTAACATATTAACTGCAGCTAATATTTATTTTTGGATTCTCCGGTCAAAATAAGTGTCTGTTGTCTGTTTTAATAACGTTTATTACACCTAAGCCTTCAAGTTTTTTTTTTAAAATGATTTGAATTTTGTCCAAATCTAATTTAATTTTCTTGTTTCCATTATTTAAGAAGTGTAAGCGAAATTTACAGCGAAGTGTAACAATAAACCATATTTTATAATTCAATTATAAATAATAATTTCTCTATTTTTACAGTGTACAAAAATTAAAACCAATCAACTAAGAACTTTAAGTGGTCATAACTTCATTAATTTAAATGGTACTTCATTTTTTTTAACTTGCCAACAAATGTACATAAGTATTTTTAGAATCCTTAAAAAACACAAATTTCACCTTACAAAAACTTTGCCAGGAGCTTTATGAAAATGATTTTGACAATTGAAATGAATTATGTATGTGAGTATCAGATAAAGTATCAGAAAATGAACATTTTTGTGATAATGTACTATTTAGTGACAAGCGTGATGCTGTGGTTTATACAACCCATTTATCGCTGAGTGTATTTTAAGTTGCGTATTATGATTTGTTATTTGTCAGATCAACTGATTTTCAATACACGAGAATTTTCACAATTTTGTTTTGTTTTGAATAAGTTTAGTTTAAGAGTTTATTGTATCATTTTAATTATGTAGTGTTAAGTTTTTTTTTAATTAATCCATTTATTCAAATGTCTATTGTTCGCTTGTGCTGATTTTATGCGTATTCTATTTAATATTGTCGTTGTAATATAATACGTCTGCGTTGTACGAAGTTTGAGAGAGGGATTTTTGTAAGAAAAACAATTGTAGGAATTTATTAAGGACTTCCTTGTTCGACTATTAACGTGAGTAGACGTATTTTTAAATCTTTGTTGCCATTTTGTTATTCATTCTGATATTGTAAGTTTCGCATTAATTCTGTTTTAATTTAGTCAATCAAGGAATTTTTATAGTAACAATTGTTAATTGTATTGTGTGTATACTTTATTGTATAAAGTGCACACAATTAGTTATTATTTTTTTTTGTTTAGGAAGATTTATTTTAGTTTTTTCTCTCGTTTATTTTTAAAGAGTTAATTTTTCTGTTAATCTATTTTGCTGCATCAGTTTTATTTTTCAATCAGCTCGTTTGGGTGAGTAGAAGCATTGTTCTTTCATTTAGTTTTTTCATTTTTGTAAATTTCTTGCATTTGCCCACGCTTAGAATATTTTAATTTGTGAAACCATGTGGATAGAAATCAACAATATTGAACAGTCTTCCTGAACAAATAATACCTTTCTTTTTTGCTTTGCATAGGAAATAGCATTGTTCTATTTTAATTTAGAGTCAAGTGCAGTTTTTATTTTAGGCCAGAACCTTCATGTTCAAGATTTTTTTTCTGCACCATTATAATTTAACCCGTTTTGTTAAAATAAATTGTTTGTTTGTCAGCGTCACTGGGTTAAAAATTCTGTTCTTTTATTTTATTTTAAAACCTTTACAATTCTTCGGGTAATTAAGAAAGTCTGATTTTATTCACTCACAATTTCCTTTTCGTGGTTAGATTAAAGTTTTAATTCGCGAGGGTAACTCTGAGTTTACAGTAACATTGAGCTAGCTTATATTTTATTTTCTTTTCATTTTAAAATTCATTTAGCATTTTTCATTTAATTCAATCAGTACAGAGTAGTACGTTTAACAAATCAGAATAGTTTCGACCGGTGTAATCTTGACTTAAGCTCTTTGTTCAATGTTTTCAATTAATAAAGCCTAAGACCGGCGAGTCATGGGTTTGTGTTTTTTTTTTTTGCTATAGGTGTATGGCAGCCAATAAAATATTTTAGGATGCGTCTTGTTTATTACCTACATGATTAATTCAGATTAGGATGATAATTTCATAAAACGAATTTAGTTAGAAGTTACCTCAATATCATTAAAGAGCAAGAGAAGCTCTTGTGGCAATTTATTCGAAAGGTTTAAGTTTCATCGGTCGAGATTGCTGAGTATTTCCGCACTGCCGAAGAGATTTAACGAATACTTAACATCCCAAACGGATTTTGCCTTCGTTTTGTCCAATTACACGTCAGAGCAAGTGAAGAACTCGTTATCGGAGCTTTTAATTTAAAAAGCGTGTAGTTTTTTTTGCATTCAACGGGAGTATTCTAATCGTTTTCATTAAATAAATCGTTCGTTGTACAATACAAATTAATGCGACTGGAGTCGTAATTATATAGTTACAGGATTTTCCAAAAGAACGCTGTTAATTTCCATACTGCATTGAATCATCTCAATTTTACTGTTGAAGAAATAACATTGATTGAAACCATTAAGCAAAATACGTAGCAATCAAGTCACATAATGGACAATTTATGACGACGATTCCGGCAATTATTTTCCGTTATGATTTATTAGGCAGATGCAAATGGATTTACCATTAAATTCTCGTTTCTCCTTCTAGCGGTGGCGTTGCTAATGAGTTACAATTATAGTACAATAAGTACCTCATGTTGCCTCATTAAAATTAGTCACTCGCCTTCACGCAATTACGCTGCGAAAGTTTGTTTATAATTCCAGATTGCTGATCCAGGAGTTTGACTTATTGATCGGTCATGTTGAAATGTGGATCACTTTAACTAAGTAGGTACACTTTAATAGTTACACCAAGAAAAAAATCTCTTTCAGGTTAATAAATATGTGTTAATCGAAATAACTTATTCTTTTAAATAACGACCAAGCAATGTTATATTGATACTGTTAATATAATTTTTAGAGCAGGCCACGAGAATGGAAAGAGCTAGATTTCAGAAACGGTAATAAAAATGATAAATCACCACATATTATTCCAACCGATTTCCAAGAAAAAATAGCGGCAATAAGATTCTAATAACTTCCGACTTATTATTCACTGGCAATGAAACTTGATGCTAAATTACCCAAGGGTAAGTCTATAGCTATTAAAACTGATCATTTAAGTTATAGCTACAATTTAGACATAAAACTGGCACTTCTTTGATCATAACCATGCCGACTTTATACGTTAAAACTAGTTTTGCTTCAGCAATTTACATTTGAAATAATTTATCCAAACAATTATTTAAAAAAAAAGAAACCATGAATAGCTATCAAGAACAAAGACAAAGAATTAAAAACGACGACAGAAAAAGTATTAGAAATGTGGTTGGAATACCATAGAAATTCAATGAGGAAGAATAGAAAACTGAAGACGGAGTGGGACATAGAATAGAACAGGAAATAAAAGAAATAGTGGACGAAATGTGATGGGTGCACTGGAAGATACAATAGATGCAATAGTCGAAATGAAAACGGATGAAGCAAGCAAAATACACAAAACAGGTTCACAAATGATAAGTTATCTAGGAATGAATAGAAAGAGATGGCTATTAGAAATTTTCAGAATGGCATGGGAAACCCAAACTATTCTAAAAGAGTGAGCAAGTGACATTATCTTGCCTAAGAATATGTAAAGAAGAATGCCACCTAAAATATCACAACTATAAATCGAAACGTCTATCGACTTCCAGTTTCAAACTATTTACGAGGATTATAGAAAATAGACTAAGGAAGGAAGTTGGAAACGAATTGGAGGATGAGCAAACTGCATATAGACCAAGTACACAAGAAAATGACAACATACATATGTATATTTAGAAACATCGTAAAAAGAAAATGGGTAGGTGCCGGCAATGAATTACACCTAACTTTTCTAGATTTAAAAACTGTTTTCGACACAACCAACAGAAATACAGTTTGGTCCAACTTAATGTACATAAAAATTAGTTAAAGTAATAAAAAATATGTATAAGAGAGTAATTGAAGTAGCACAATTACGTCAAGGAAATTCGAAATGAGCGGACGAATAGTACAGGGGAAATTTGCTACTGTTTATAATAATAATGGGCAGATTAATAAAGAACACAAGAATAAGAACAGAACAACAGCAAACAATAATAGGACTTGACAAAATAGAATAGATCAAAATGAGCAACTTTATTATATACATATATATTAGGTTATGCGTTCCTTTCGGAACTGAAACCGCTAAAAGCTCTTGAAACCCTTCGGTATTAAAGCGGTGGGTCACTTTACCTTTCATTCTTCTTATTATCTATAGGCTGTTATGCTTCTTTGCTTCATCCGTGACTTTCTTCCATTCCTTTCGGTCCTTCATCCTGTCTCTCCAACCGTTTACACCCATCTTTTTTATATACTCGCTACTTGATATTAGTAGCGGATAATAACAGGTAGATGGAAAAAATAGTGGAGACATGGACAAAGGAATCTGAGAACTGATATTTTGAGATAAATAGTAAGAAATGCGGAATCATGATATTCAACAATAAGAGGAATAAGAGTGCAACAATCCCCATTAGAGGTAAATAACTATAATGCAACAAATTAAGTGGCCGGTCAAACAGCACGATCGTTTTAAAACTGGAAAAAAAAATTATGGTGTTTAATTCAAAATGTTGACATTTATAGCTATAACGTATACAATTGGGAATGCGAGGTAATGGCTATCATATTAGATAAAATTAACTCGTTTTGTTTAGTTGTTAATATTTGATTTATGTACATTATACAGGGTGTATCAAATAAAAAAGTAAATTTTGCTTGGGTGTTAACTACACGACATATAAAGCACAAACCCACCGAAACCGGATTTCATCATTAAAGAATAAAAAAAAAATTTAGAGCCAAAAATTCTTTAGTCCGGGCCTGATGCAAGGAAACGTCATGTTAAGCACCCGCTAAACGTGGTATTATGTATAAATACTATTGTGATTTTCCCGGCTAATGTTTTTTTACGGAAAAGAAAAATAAATAAATAAATTTCTAATTACATCTGCCTTTTCTTTGCAGATACCTTCCTGCAATGATAGACACAATGCTAACTCAATCCACTAGATGGCTATAAAATACAGTATATATCCAAGATATCTAAAGTTTACCACTCCAGATCATGCGCACTAGTGGTCTCCCCTCTTACTAACTACTAATTACAGAAGCAACATACAAGTCATTCTGTCAAGTATTAAAGAAAAAAGTGGAAGTGGCGAAGAAAAATGCTTACTTAAATGATATAACCAAATCACGAAATAAAGTAAAAACTACTTGGAATGTTATAAACGACATAAGGGGCAAACAGAAAAAGACAGGTTTTGACATAACCGCATTCACAGATAGAAATGACGATGCCATTAATACTTTGACAGATATGAATACTTATTTTATCAACTCAAGCCATGACAGTAACAGGACTGGAATAAAAAACGCTACTAAAAAAACTTTAATAAAAAAGTACCCAATACTTTTTCTCTATTTTTGACTGATCCGGCAGAGGTATTGCGTATCATTCAAAATCTGAACAATACATCAGCTGTTGGAGACGATGAAGTACCAGTAAGAGTACTAAAATTTTGTGCCAGTGCTCTGTCTGTTCCCTTGGCGCACGTAATTAATACGTCTTTCAAAACGGGAAAGTACCCAGAACTTATGAAAATACTATAATAAATCCTATTTATAAGAAGTTAATTTCTTTATTATTCTTACAGTTAGGAACACGCTGCCCTGAGGGCTGTGCGACCGGGCCCTCCTAAATCACTAACTTGTTTATTACTATGCCTTTACTTTGTTAAATACTGAATTTATAGTTTAACTCTTAATAATTCAATGTATCGAATGTGCTTTCGTTAATAAAACAGTGTAATCATTAATAACATGTATAATTTATTAATAAGTTTATATCAGAAACATATAAACGGTATGAGAACTCTTACCCAGGGTGAGTATATTTATCTGGAATAGATTCAAACAGGTATTATCAATTATCCAGTATAATTTGGATTATTTACTTTACTTAATTCATTACACTTGATAAAAATAAAATAAACCTTTCTAGCAGCTTTTTATCAACAACGCCGTCACCAAGGATTTTCATCATTTTCTCACAACGAATTACATTGGGTCACTACGCCATTCAGGTGAAGTGAACACCCAGGCTACCAGGATATCGTACAGTTGCCAGACGATAAATTATACTCGATTTCCATGATTACTAATACAATCTCACCCAAATTATACTGGATTTACAAACAGGTGCGTACATAAAATAATAATTACATTCAATATGGTTGGTGGTTTCCCTCTTATGAAACACAGCAATACATTGCACTCATTTAGTATTATTCTTAATGGTATGCCGTAAGTTCATTTAACGTCATTCTGAATAAATAAAGGCCAATCGGCCAGTGTGCTCTTGTAAAGATAGCAAAACTGAGGCATTTTAAATTTCTTCGTTTTATAAAATAAACATTCCTTTTTTGGTAAGAGCATTCTACTAAGTCTACAAAGTATTATTTTTAATATCCTGATAAGACGTTCGAGTTTCACCGGATATGCGACTTCAGTAGTTACAAAAAACGTAAATATTTTTCTTTTGCTTTGTCGAATCGAGAGTTAGTTGTTAATAAACGGTACCACATGCATCTGAGTTATTTCTTTTGGATTTATTTAATCATATAACGCAAAATGAATTGCATCGAATTACACAGAAATAAATGTAGATACAGAAAATTTGCAAACACGGCTTTTTACTATGATGTCGTGCGAAAATGAATCTATACATTTGCCGATGCATCAAGCTTCGATTTTCTTTATATGAAATCGTGATGGTCCTGAAAAGGTTCGTTTTTTCGAGACGGGAAGAATTTAAATAAAATGTTCGAAGTGGCTTGCACTCCAAGCGGCGATCCACACAAAACTAACAGCGGTAATGACTGAATGATAGTGGTATGTGGGGGTATACTCGGAACAGCATTTAGGTTGGGCACAGGTGCGGCTCTAGCCCACGGCATTTATAAAATATTTTTTTCTCGTTAATGCTTACAGATAGACCCCTGTGCATTAAGACTTTTTGATTGTATATGATTACAGAGGCGTGTACGCAGGACTGTTGGAGTAATGGTTTGGAGGGCTCTTGCCTATGATAGCTCATCACCATGATGTCCTAAAATCACTTTACTACCTTTTCTTATTGTTATAACTTCAATTAATATCTATACTGAATTTCTATTTTAATATATTTGGCCGTCCGCAACGACCTTTTTCAGCAACACACGTCCCCATATTGCTAGTCGAACTCTGGACTTACTCGAAGAAGCAGGTGTTAATGTTTTGCAGTGGCCACCCAGTTCAGCGGATTTAAACTCTATTGAACAGTGTGGGACATCATAGGGAGAAGACTATTCACTTTGCACCATCCTCCACAAACTCTGACATAGTTAATGCAGAAGTTCAAGTTGGTTGGAATGAGGTGCCACAAACTGATATCGACCAGCTCATTTTGACGATACCTAGACATGTACAAGAGTGTACGCAGCTACGGGGTGGCCAAACACATTATATTTTTTTTTTCATGTTACATATTAATAAAATTTCTTGCAAATGTTATCGTGTCATCTTTGATGTGAAAGTATGACATTGCCAAAACATCAAGTTGAACACATTATTCCTTGTAGGTGTAATACTTATAATCTCACTGTGTATAAACCCCGGCAAATGCTAGTGAGTTTCGGCTATTACAAAAAAGAAGAAACATGATGAGAAGACAATTGCTGCCGAAATAAAATACCCAAGAAGAATAAGTGAGAAGACAAAATGTAATGAAATATGTAACGAAAAAGTAAGGCAAAAGGTAAATCAAGAGTAATAAAGTCGAAAAAAAAACAACAATTGAAAAGCTGCTAGAAGCAAAAAGTATAGATAAAAGAAACGACAAACACCTAGGATGAATTTGCACAATAAAATAGAGAAAATAAATCGAGTAAGAAGGACGATACGAAATAAAGGAGCTGACCATGAATTGAAAAGCAAACTCATCCGACGCCTGTAAAGCGGCTTGGGGATTGGGGTTGTGGGGTTGGGATTTCAGAAGAAAAAGAAGAAGAATATTCATTCATTGAATCACCATTAACCAGTAAAATTAATCTGGGACCCCATAGTTCAAATATTACTACCTACTTGTTAAAATCTCCGTATTTAAAACAACAACAGTTTTAACAAAAATTTTGCAATTTGTGCTTAACGGAACGTTATATCGTACTACTTTTACATAATTATTCGGTGTGTGTGCGTTGCAGCTTGTATGTTGTATGCTGGTATGATTTATAAGCTAGAATGATAGAATATAGAAATCGGAATGACAATCCATGATGTAATTGATTATTAATGTGAACTAAATGTAGTCTATTGGGCTTGTAAAATACATGTAGACATTGTTTTAATTATTTATTATTTATTTATCAACAATATTAGCAAAATACATATTTATTATCTATGTATGAATGTCTACTTTGCTAACGCTGCTGGATAAATAAATAATTAAACCATTTAGCTTCTATTGGGAGGATATAAGTACCCAACTGTATTTCTGTTTGATATATGAAAGTAACGATTTTATTTAAGTACATGCAAATTATGCATACAACATTCTCAAATTTCGTATACATCGCTTTGCCGGGCGCGTATGAACTTACTGCTGCATATATTAGCGATAACGAACTCGCCTTTTGTTGAACGTAAGTAGTTTAGAACCGGATGCATGGCACAGCATGTGTATTCAAAGCTTTACTAAATATAAATGCAGTTTGTAAATGTGATCTTAAAGTGAATGGTTATGGTATGTAGATCATTAGCATAACTCTTTAAACTGTTAGTGGCCTGGCTTATTATATTAGGTATACACTGCAATATTGCTGCTGATGTTTTTATTTATGACATAAAACAGGAATTGCAAAGCAGAAAGCATCATAATAAAATGAAAATTGGAAAAAAGCTCTACCACGTAATTTCCTGTTAGAAATAACTACACATTCGCCGGCGCAATATACACACATATACTATATATAAACTTCCCAATATTAGCCGTAGATAAAGTGCTCTGCGGAAAAATAGATTCCCCAAATACAAAATAAATACGTTTTGTGTTCGCAGACTGTTCTGCGGCAGAATCCTTCCGCAGGTCTGCAAACGGTTCGCTATATCGCAACCCTACTCCCCCACAACACATTTTTTATGCACGAGAATGTAGCCACGACAACGTGGAGAGATGGGCGCTATTTAATTTACCGCAAAATTGAGGGCTCCCAGCCAATGCGGAGGAAAAATACATGTTGTTCGTAGCTGACCGTGAAAATAAAATAAAAATGAGAAAAAAAAATCGCAAATTCAATCAGAGTGGACGGTCCTCAGTTACAAATACATACCTGATTTTGGACAAAGCGTGTTGAGATCTATGAAATATTACTTGAGAGGAAGTTAATGTGATCCTCCCTCGTTTTAATTTTCTTCACAAAAAATCCATACAAACCATTTTCAAGCCAATATTATTTATTATATTTATTACAAATATTTTCTATTCAATAAATTTTCGGAGGACTATTAATTTTGAATAATAGGCTAATTGTGGAAATAATATTCTCAGAAAATTGAATTTCTTATATCGAGTTATTTTGAAATAGAGGTCAAAACCTGACAAGGTGTTAAAGCATAACAAAACTAAATAATCTTAATAAACTTAATAGACGCTGAACCGTTGCTGAAAAAAGATAAATTTACAAGTTAAGACCATCTGCATGGTGTTTGGAATTCACAACAACTGTGGAAATGAGTAACATTTGTGCGAATAGAAGCCACTTTGAACACTTGTCATAGAATAAACACGTCTGGATTTCAAATATTGTAGCAATGAGATAACTGTTAGTTGTTTTGCTTTCTTTCGGTAGCAATGATTATTAGAAAAAAGTTTATGAAGGCTTACTTGTGCTTTAATCTCCTGTCAAATTTTGGCGCCTATTCAAAAGCAGTCCGTATTTGCAGATAACTACCCTAAAGCGGTAATTATTAACTGTTCTCAGATGAACTATGGTGTGACCTATTCTAACTAAATAATTTCCCTATTATTGTCAGTGACAAAAATATAATACAGTAGCCTCGCAATTATAAGAATACCACTTTAAGTGAAATGCTGAAATATGAGAAATGTGATCAGTTCACACAAACGCGAATCTACTGTAAATCGGTTAGCTATCGGTTGCTATTAAATGCGCCGATGGAACGAGGTTCGTTATCTCCCAGCATTCGCCAAGGACATTGATTATATATAATATACTTATATAAAATCAATGGCCAAGGAGTGAGTAATAGAAAACCATGGCAAAAACCTTACTCCGGGGAGATCTGGGAAGAGAATTATTATCCTTCTGCATTTTGAAGAGGCAGCTTCCACGTTCTCTCAATTCCAACAGCCGTCGTCAGGTAGCTCTACATATCATGAAAGTTGGAGCAGGATAGATCACAACATTAATTTCGTTTTGTACACTTATGTTATAGCCTACTCGTATCGCTAATGTAAAAACTTTTTTTTTCTACTTGTGTGAGCTCTTGCGAGGATTTTTCTTGTCAAAGGAGGACAAGAGGACACATGAAAATTTTTATATAGCCCCAAAATTTAATTCGGAGCAACTTCTTCAAATAACTCTTTCCGAATATCTCATCTAACCCCACTTTTTGCCAATTTATGGAATGCTGCTGAAAAGTGTCGCCATATTTGAGGTCATGTCACAGCTGTCAAAATAAATTTAAGGTTCTTAGACATGCTGAACCTATTCCCATAAAAAGAATTATCGACATTTTAACATTTATGTGGCCACTATATAAAATCGTTTTGAAAGTTATGGAGGCTAAGGGTGAGGATATGATTCTAGAGTTCAAGCAGATAATTTGATTAAGAAAACTTGTTCCTTTAAATTTATTTCTTCATTAACGTTTGGTACGGTATAGCAATGAATTTAGGAACTCACCAGAACTTTATATCGTCTGATTTATTAAAATGTCAAGTACCTATCTTTTCTTGTTAATTATATCCAAAATATCGGTATTATTTAATTAATTGGGATATCTATTTTTCCATTCTTTAGTTCTGCAAGCAAAACGTAGATATATTTAATATTTCAAAGAAATTTCGGCATACGTTGCTAGGCTCCAGTATGGATTGTAGAATGATAATAACCTTGTAGTTTGACAATTCGTTACGCCCGTGCCGCAATAATTCAAAGTTCTGCCGGAAGAAGGTACGATATCTAACATGACGTTGAAGTACTGATACGTTGCTTTATTGATGACGTTTCACTTTTACGATTCCGATATTAAACCTTTTGATTGCCTGATATCTGTAGTATTATTTATACCTCTATTATCTAGCAGGATTTATCATATATGTATATAAAACACAAATCTTTTATATATCTATGGAAATGTATTTGGCGAACATAATTGTGTAAATACCCAGCTTTTATACGAAAAGTAAAAACCCTAACATTATTTAATCTGATCGCCAAGTAAGAGTAAACCAGATTTACTTTTAGTCTTTTAGATTAAGATAAACAATTGGAGGCTAGATTTAAAGGACACAAGCGACTATATAATGACATCTGCTTACTTCATCGAGTAAAATAACACGTTAATCAAGGCTTTCTGACACTGATATTGTTCGGCAAACCCCAGTAAAATCATAAATATCTTATCAGGAGCAGATAATACTGTACTACTTTCGTATCTAATATTGAATTGTTCGCGTAATAGGGATGACGGCATTTGGATATCATTAAGCGCCTACGTAATGGTAGTTCGTATAATATAAGTTCTCTTCAAGAGGACTTTATCCCAGAAATATGAGAGCACTAGGCTTTAGTGAACTAACGCTGGGTAATATTATTCAGTAATTTAAAAAGGATGATAGTATCTAACCATTGTGCGGAAGCATAATACTTCTCACAGAATGTATACTACGTAAGCAGTATAATAACTGCCGTAGATACAGATAAATGGGAAGGAAAGGGGATAATATTATTTACCAGCGATTTACTGAATAATTGATCAATATGCAGATTTTTCAATCAAATTAATTTGGACTAGTTTAAGCAAATGTGACATTGGTGTGATGTAAAATTATAATGCAGCAGCTAAAAACACAACTTTTCCACTAATCGTAAAGGCTCCAAAGCTCAAAAATAACAGGCAATCGACGGTTACAAAACATATATTGTTTTCTCGTTACCACTTTGCTAAATTGACATTATTATAAAGTCAACAACATTAAAAAGTCGACTATAATGGAAAGTCAACAATAATGGAAAGTGAAATTATTAGATAGAACCCGCCAAATGTTAAGGTCAGATCCCGGGCGATCAGCGGTTTTATCAGTTGATAGTGGCGACCCTTTGGAGCACTTTTGTAAAATATGAGCCATAGATGGCCAGAGGTTAATTTTTTAGAGACCAACATAGCTTTACATCTAGCATAGGTAACTGTGACGTTATTGCCGCTGCTCGCTTTCGGTGTTCGCTAGGTTGTGGATTCAAAGAAGGTTATAATTAAATTGGACGCCAGTAGATAACCTCAGGAAGGGATGCAGGCAAACAAAATAAAAAGATAATGAACAATTGATAGAATATATTTAACAACTATTAGCAAAATGACTGCAAGAGAGGAAAACCTGGTGGCCTGACAGAAGAAATGGGGAGAAGTGGATCTGTGGCAGAATGGATATAATAATATCGGACATCAGAGCTTGGATAGCATGTAAACACAGAAAGGCGAATTACCATCTATCGCAGCTTTTGTGCGGCCTCGAACACTTCGGAACTTATCGGAAGAGCTTCCAGCTGGCCAAGAGAGACACCTGTCCAGACTGCGGACTATTGGACTCACCGGAGCATGCCCTGTTAAATTGTAAAAAATGGTTAAGAGATAAAGGAGAGGTGGTGAAGAGGATTGCCCAGGACCTCAGGGAAGATAATATTGTAAACTTGATGATGGTTGTCAACAGTAACTGGGACCACATCGGCAACTACGTAACGAAAGTGTTGACTGCGAGGGAGAGGGCTGAGAAGATTAGGTATAAGAATGCCCAAAATACGTAAAGTAGCCTAGTCTAGACCAGGAGATCGAAGGAAGTTAAAGCAGGCAACCTGTCCCTTAGATGTTACACTAGAACGGTAGTTCCAGAGGCACAGGAACGAGGATTTGGGGGTTTTTAGTGAGTAGGTCGCGCCAGAGCTCGGAGAGTCTCACACTGCCACGTGAAGATCATATGATCGTGGTGTTCATAAAGAATTTTCCTCTCACCAAAAAAAAATTGCAAAATGACTAGCAAAATGGACTTAGCATAACAATGATTTAATTCAAAGATACCTAAAACAATAAGGCAACTAAATAGCTATATTAAACTTTAGGTCGAATGACCTTATCGTACGATACTTAGTGTTGAAATTAAAAAAAAAAAGAAAATGGTTAGGGATTAGTCAATACGCAAGCAATTACGAGCTCGTAAGTAAATCTTAGATATTAATGGTAAGTATTAACTAGGTTACATACCAAGGTTACATTAATATCATATGTGTCTTAGAGGTTATGGTCTCGGAGTAGCTAATAGCTTATATCAATGGTCTGGATGTTTTGATGTAAGGAACACTGGAAGTCATCTCTACTGTACCATAGTCACTAAGTGATACACTTGATGTTATATCGATCGGATTCCAAACATTATTTAGTGCGAGACGGTGGTAAACAACTGCACCCAATACCTAGTTGCAAGAACGTACCGTGCAATGTGCAATGCTCCTTGGTACCAGGATACCTTCTCTTTTTCTTTTAAAAATGTTAAATAATCCGGTATATGTAATGTTTCGAGAGATCTTCCATCCAGTAGCGATAGCTTGTATGAGAGTTGAAATATCCTTGGGAGAAGTAAAAAACACAAATTTTCTTAATGAAGGTGTTATAATTAACTCAATATTAAAGCACTAATGGTGGGTTAGGTAAGTTGAAAAATCTTATTAATTTAAATTTCCAGATAGCACATAGCAGTTCACTTCTTCTTTCACTCCATAACCATACTGATAATTAAACCATGATGTTATTGTCTGATTTCATCTAACTGTAATCATTTTCTTACAGATCATTCAGTTTCTTTGGTTTTTTGCCTAGAATATTCTTTGGCCACACTTAACAGAAAATCGCCAAAGTTAACAAAGTTATATTTAATAAAGCTAAGATGTTTTACCTTCACATCTCAAGAGGTAAGGAGGAAATGTGAGTGAGGTGACTTTTAAAATTTAAAATCGTAACAAAACTTGAACTGTCAAATTTCCCCAAGTGAAACAGTTGGTATCCCTGAAAACTTACTTTTCATGACATACAGTCTTGTATAAAAATTCTGTCAATTAAATATACTCCATCAAAAATTAAAGTTTAGTCTGAGCAAAAATATGAAATGCTGCAGTACATAAACACGCAACTAGTTCACAAGTCCGTAATAGCGCAGCCGTAAACCGCCTTACTTTTAATCTGTGTGTCTGAGTTCAAATCTGACGGCGAAATGTTTTTTTTTATGCTTTATTCTTTGATAATGAAGTGCAAAAGAAGAATTTACGTAGATTCTTGGTAATATTGTTTAATTAAGTGTATGTGGAAGTAAATATTAGTCGTTAGTAACACTTAAATTAATTTTGGTGGATTGCATTAAATTATGCAATTAAATTACTGTTAATTCACTCTCCTAAAGTAACGAACAAGAGATTATACAAATATTTCCTTTAAAAATAGGGTGTAGTTCAGGATAGGATTAGTTATTTGTGATCTATTGTAGACAGCAAAGCCTAGGATTGTTGCAAATTATCCAAACTTACTTTAAAAGAAATATTTGTATAATCTCTTATTGTTTAACAGCATGAACTAATTGTAATCTGATTCCTACCCAGTGCAATTAACCAAAATTAATTCACGTGCTACTAACTAAAGATAATTACTTTCACATATTCATATTCCTATTTAAATAATACTAGGAGTCTTATTTCATAAGACTTTACCTGGAATTCCGCATTTGGAAAAGATCACTCACAAGCGATCCTTATGGACATGTCTCTCAAATCTCGGAAGCTATCTACAAAGCTAGTTCATTGGCTCTATTGATGGCAGTACGTCCAACTATAACCTATAGAGCAGTAGCTTGATAGCAAAAGGCGCAACAAGCCAGAGCCACAGTAAAACTTACATCCATAGAAAGCATTGCGAATGTGTCAATCACGGGAGCAACGTTTTCTTCCCCGTGATTGACAGCAGAAGCTCTTCTCAACCTACGACTCTTGTAGAAAGAGAGGCTATATTAACTGCATTTCTATGGCAAATAGCGAATCAATCGTCACATACTCATGTCTGCATGACCTACAAACTGCTGGAATGGGAGACACTGGTGCTTTACGAACGGTTCGAAACCGAGCAGGGTGTGAGTGCAGACATATTTTGTCGCAGTCTAAGAGTAGTCAGACGATATTGCAACCTAAGAATAAGAATAAGAATACGTTGGTGCCTACAAAAAGTAACAATAATCGAAACTAGATGGGATCACACAGCAAAAGTTCACGTATGAGCTGTTGGTTTCATTTAAGAATCGGAAAATGCAAAATTTCTAATTAAACTAATAAAAAATTACGAAGTAGGTATATCAAAAAATGCAATGTATATTTCACTATTTTAAGAGCACTAACTACGAGCTAACTTCCAGGAATACGCTCGTAGTATAGTCACTATGTAATATAAAATTATATAATAAAAAAGCGAAGCGCGAGTGTAATTAACCATCAGCAGTTCCATGTTGTCGCGATTTGCGAGTATTTTCAAGTTCGCTATAAAAAGAAAATCATTTGCCTCGGTATAGGATACTAAAAAAGATCCAAATAGTATTAAAAAGCCCGCATTATGTCACGGTTGTTTGAACGCCGATAGTTGGTAAACAGATTTTCGCTTAAATAGTTTCGCAATTTACACAAACTACGCTAAAATTATAACAGTTACGACAAACTAACACCACTAGACAGACAAAGCCTTAAACAAAGTTGGGCGGTTGTCTTTGGTGAGGAAATGTATGAAGTTACAACCATAATATACACGTTAATTGAGGTGTTGCGTTAAAATCGACCGATCTAAATAAATCCATTCTAGCCACTTAGCCTGATTTGCATTAGAAAACATCAAAAAACAATCAAAAAAGAAGAAATTATGTTTAATATAAAAATTTGTTGTGAAATCATGATCTACATTTGAGAATATTTGGATTATTTTTTTGTTTTTTGTAAATGTTTTCAGATCACGCCTGTTCGCGTTGCGTTCTCAAACGAAAAGTTATAAATTTTAGTCGACGATACCATAAACCATTTTGTCTTTTTACAATATTTTTTCATTTACTTCAGAGCGAGCATTTAACAATGCAATTCTCTGATTTTTTGTGCAAAATATAGGCCCGATAATAGGCCTGATTTTTTTTTTTTAAGTTAGGGTGAACACCTATGGTCCAGGCACTTGAGCTAGGTGCACATTGTACCGTTACTTCCACTAGAGCAGCATGGTGATGTCTATAAAACCCAGTATCTTGCCCAGTGGAAACTTCAGAACCTTCGAGGGCTCCAATAAATCCTTCCCGAAATGTTTCTGCCTGAGTACTTTTAATTCCTGACATGTGTAGATTACACGTAAACTTGTATTCTCTTCTAGTTCGCATCTTCTGCACCACCGTTCGTTTACTCGACCTGTGTTGTATAGATACTTTTTCAAGGGACAGTGTCCAGTTACCACCCCAGTAATGGTTTTAGCTTCCTTCTTGCTGCGTCTGAGTAGGTTATCAGAGAATTTAACATCCCCATCCCCTAGAATAGGCGTGTGATAACGACTCCAAGCAGGAAGGTAGTAAGGTTCGGGACGGGAAGAGGGCGTCCACAGGAGGGGATATTGTCTCCACTGTTTTGGACACTAGGGGTGGATGACCTGCTGGCTATGATTGAAGTGCTTGGAGCCGAGGTGCAGGCCAATGCGGACGATATCGTAATACTATTACGAGGATCGGGGGAGAGAGAAATTTCTTCAGCCCTCTAACAGGTGATTAAAGCCATTTATCGTTGATGCAGCACGAGGCGAGACTGGTACATTTGATACTACCTACTATTCAAGGTGTAAAGCTTACATTCGCAGATAGATTAAAATATCTGAGCGTCGTATTTTATAAGACCTGAAATCCGCATCCGAAAAAATTCTCCCACACAAAGCGAGGCTATCCTTATGGATATGCCGAAGAATATGTGGGAAATTTTGAGGGCTATTTTCAAAGCTAGTCCATTGGCTCTATATAATGGCACTATGTCCAACCATAACCAATGGAGCAATAACCTGGAGGCAAAAGGTGCAGCAAGCCAGAGCAACAGCAAAACTTACATCCATACAAAGGATTGCAAATGTGGCAATCACGGGAGCAACGTTTTCTTCCTCGTCATTGGCACTAGAAGCTCTTCTGGACCTACCACCCTCGTACATTGTTGTAGAAAGGGAGGCCAAATTAACTACATTTCGACTATGGCAAACAGCGAATCGCCGCATGCTCATGTCTGTGTGACCAAGAAGCTGTTGGAATCGGTTACTTCCGACGGCATGCTGGGAATGCGCACCTTTTTGAGGCATACTTCACTACCTCCTTTCCAAACAGAGAGAAATGGAGATGCAACCAAAGAACACTAACGCAAGAAGACACCGGCTGGTTTATGAATGGTTTTGAAAACCGAGAAGGGTGTCGTCGCAGTCCAAGAATTAGAAGATATTACAGCCTTCAACTACACACAACTATTTTTCAGGCTGAAATCTATACGATTGAGGTGTGTGCGAGAGAGGTTTTGGATATAAATTACACGCACAAATCAGCAAGAATCTTTAGCGACTGTTAGGCCGTGCTAAAAGCACTAGAGGCGCATAAATGCAACTCGAAACTGAACTGGAGCTGTAAACACATTGGGCATTGCCAATAATCTACCCTTAGTCTGGGTATCTAGGCACTCACTCATTCTTGGAAATCATAAAGGCGACATCCTTGTCAAAAAGGGTGTTGCGGAACAATTTCATGGATCAGAACCTGCCGTTGGCGTAGCACTTAGGGTAGCTGATCAGCATAACAAATCTTTATTAATCCAGAAAGTGCTCCTGTATTGAAACAATTGTCCTAGTCCTCTAAGGGCGGGTTTTATAATAAATGTCAGTTAAGGATGACACCAACATATTTCACTTTCACTGACAGTATTATTTCTTTATTCCGGAGCATTAGTAGTTCATCTATGTTCCTCCTTGTCGTAAATGTTATTTGGTTATATGGTCGTTTTGGAGAGAGTTGTATTTAGACCCCCTTTCTTTGCCTATGCTTGTACAACTTGTGAAGTGATCTGCATTTTGTCCCACACTACGTGGCATCCCCAACAGCTTTCGCCAATTCCAGGGGCATCAGTCCAGCCATGAGTTATTGTTGAGCGACTTAAGATGTTCGTCTCTCAGCATACGCCAAGGAGTGAGGAAAACCACGATAACCTCACTCCGAGAGTAGTCCGTCGGGCTCGAACCGAGGAGACAAAACTCCATTCTGGTAACCTCAGCCATCAGTGTTTCGCCCATTATGGTTGCGTCTGATCTCCAAACCCACACAGAATAATAATTGCATGCACCGAAATTCTATAAGTTTAAGGAAGCTGTCTTTCACTGCTTTTGTACAAATCATTTAATGTTCCCTTTATCATAATTTTACGAATTAGAAAAGAAATTCATTAACAAGTTATTTGGTAGGAATAAAAAGCAACATCTAATTTTAAGTTCTAAATTAATTTCAGAACCAAAGTCCAATTAAGAGTTCAAATATGCTAAATTTAGATTTCGCCCTTCACAAAATCTATAACCTAAACCTTATTTTTCCAATAATAATAGTTCTAAAAAAATGTTTTGAATGAGAAAAAAGGGTATCTGTAATAATTATGATAACTGTTATGTTGAACAAACACAAAGAAACGTAGAGGCCAGAGTTAATGGGCGTACAACACATATAGACATGTACAAGAAAGATATACATGTAAATCAACGTTGGACAACTATTTTGCTGTGACAGGACATAAAATTGACACTAATAATGCTATTAAAAGAATACAGAAAGTAAAATTAAAATACCTTTATTTGCGAAAAAGTTTTTATAAAATTTATTAAATACGCATTCGTCTGCTTTACAAAATTCCTTGCGCCATGTCACATAAACTTCGTGTTGAGTGCACGTTATAACATGTTTTAGCTCGCTTCAGCGTTTTACATCGTACATGCCCGTTCATTTTATTTTTAATATCGTGTATCCATTTCATGTGATATGCGAATTACACATGAGATGTACTTCCTCTTATTACTTTAACATATAAGTATTTGTGAAATAGCTTTTTGGATATTCTTTTCTTAAATACTCTGCTTTAATAAAATCTAATTACATTAGTTTGAGTGATGCTTAAGAATTAAATTTAAAAATAAGCTCTATCTCTATAAAGCACTGAAATGCAGTTTAACGTGTATTAATTGTCAATATATGATAACATGTGCACATTTTCACGTTTTATCAGGTATAAAACATTAATCGCGTATTCAACTAGGTATTTTGCGCATTGCAAACGATTATTCAACATTTATCGTGCTGCTTGGAAGACTATCTCTTCTAAATTGCAGATACTCCAACTCAATTCTAAAATAATCCTTTTCTGTCTTTCGGCGACGAGCAATATTTACTTAGGTTACTATTTAAATACTGATATAATATGGGTAAATTTGTTACATGCACAAACTTCGTAATAAACGTTTTGCAGTGTCATCTAATCATCAAACGAGTCTAGACTGCTTTCCATTTATTTTTATTATTTTTGTTGGATGTGTTCAGGGAAATATGAATGGTAATCGCGTAGCATATCAAAGGCTTGCGCAAATTGCAATAACGTGGTTGAAAAAGAACGTAAATAATACGCCGCAGTAAAGAATGCCACGAACCACTGACTTAGAAATAATTTGCTGCTTCCTATTACCCAGAATTGCTACAGCATAATTATATTCAATTGATAGTTTCGTAGTTTTTTCTTCGATAAAAAAACAGTCATTTGGCGGCGACTCTAAGTTTAACTCGCCATGTTTCCACAATATCAACATCTCTCAGAGTTATTAGTTTAAAGGGGAAGTTCTAAACGGTTGCAATCTTTGTTTACTATTATTTTAGATTTTATGTACGTATATAGTGTATCACTGCGCATTTTGTACTACCAAACATGTAGGGCGTTTCAAACTTTTTACATATTTTAAACGAAATGTTGTATTTTAGTAATTGTTTTGATAGCTACCTAAAACACCTTTGCAGTAATATATGGATATGTGGATTTTTGACAATTAGTTTTGCCTATATCGAAAATTTTGTTAAATTTTTGCCATTGTGGTTTCTGAGATTATTCTAGAAACGGACGTAGTGTCGGATATTATTCTTTTCTTATCAACTATATTTCAAGGTGTTGTATTGTAAAAATATTGCTGTGTTTCATAAGAGGAAAGCTACCAACCATTTAGAAATGTAATTATTATTTTATGTACGCACCTGTTTGTAAGTCCAGTATAATTTCGACTAAATCGTATTAGTAGTCATGGAAGTTGAATATAATTTATCGTCTGACAACTGTACGATAGCCTGATATCCTAGGTATCTATTTTAATTGAATGGGGAGTGACTCAATGTAATTAGTATAAAGAAAAGGTATGAAAATCCTTGGTTACGTTTTGATAGTTGATAAAAAGTCTTAGAAAAAGCTGTGTCATTTCTCATCAAATATAAATCAATTAAACTATATTGCGGCGGTATATTTGGTATCGAAGGGGATAAATTCACAAATTTGGTGTTTACTATATCTGGGTACTTGTTCTACATGGGAGTGTGCATGTGTTTGCTGTTCCGAGTCAAATCATACATCATGAATGTAACGAAGGAGGTGAATATACGAGCGAATCTGGATTGTCACTACAAGGAAATTACATTCGCAGGTACTCTGACGTCTGTATGAACCGATAAACGAGGTATCTGGTCAAAACATTGTTTAAATTATTATATAAATGAATGTATAACTTCTATAATATTTTGAGGTTATTATTTCGTATGAGATTAAAATTCTGAGCTTTTATAAGTTGGCAAACGTGGTTGGTGGTTTTCTATTCTCTTATGATAGCGCGGGATATTTTAAAAGTTCCGTTTTGAATTAAAGAATCTAAATTATACTGGATAATTGATAATACTTGTTTGAATATCCCAAATAACTATACTCACCCTGAGTAAGAGTTCTCATACTTTTTTTTATATATTTCCTGTACAGACTTGTTCATGAATTATACATGTCATTAATGATTGCACTGTTTTATTAAAGAAAGTTATTTATTTATTTTCCTTATTTTCCCTAAATATGGCATGGTACATTTACCACAAGTTAAACGTTTTCTTTCTATTTATTTTTAAAATGGGGCCCATATTTATCGATATAGTCAGCAAGTTGCCTCTATAATTGCTTTAAAAATGATACCAACAACGTAACACATATTTCTAGTATTTGCGAAGATGTTTATATTGACAGGATCGATAAAATGTTTACCAAACGGAAGACGACATGTAGAAGTTCAATGTTTATTTTTTACGTTAATTAACATCTTAACATAATTGCAAATGCATTGTGTTTTATTTTTTCTTTTGCGTGTGGTGATCAACATAAAGAGAAACACGTAATTAAATTAATTGCGACTTTCTACCAATTACTAAAAACTAAAATTAACTTAAAATCTAATGAATTAGATATCACTATTTTGTTTAATTTGAAAACAAAACATATTGCGCAGCAAAAATAATTCCTATTTTGAAGTTTTCTTTTTCAAGGCTGTAATATTTTTGAAACTAACTAATTTTGATATAGTATGCATGAATTTCTCGCAGAAAATATACACAGAATAGGATATGACAGCTGCATGATCTCGATAAATCTTGTATACAGGGTAATGTGGAACCCTTACTGTGACACTTATAAGAATCTTCTTGAAAATGTTCAACGAAAATTTTTAAAATATATTTATTTTCGAACGTGTGGTGTGTACCCGGAACGTGGCTTCCCCCAAACCTCACTGTTAGCAATGTTCGAAACACAAGCTCTAGAAACGAAACGGTCTCTACAGGGACTCAAGTTTTTATTTCGTGTTATTCATGGCATAATGTCAAGTCCCCTTATACTATATGAAATATCATATCTTATGCCGCTGCAATCCGCGCGTTGTTCTCGTACATTCTACGTTGCTGCCCGGCACTTTAATCTATTATTTAAAGCCCCCCTTTAAGATTTATTTGTGAAGAATATAATAAGATTACTCCATTGATTGATATCTTCAATTGCAAAATAGGGAGTTTGGTAAATGCGTACCTTCAGTATATTAAGTAATCTTTCACCTTTTTTTTCGCTAATGCACGCTTTTGTTCTTATTATTATTTCTTTCAGTTAATCTGTATTTATTGTAATAAAATTATAGTTGCACCTTTTACTTGTATCTACGGTATATTTGTACTTTTATTGTAGGTGTATATGTATATTTAAGTGTTTATAAGGTGAGACCAATGTATGTTTTTTGTCCTTATTTGGTGGAGACACTGTTGGGCAATAAATTTATTTATTTATTTTATTTATTTATTTAATTCCGAAAAAGACCATGAAATCTCATTTTTTGCTAAAATTAAGCGAAACTTCATATTTGAATATAACGTTGAATTTATAACAACATTTATTAATAAAAGAATCTTCTAAACCCAATACTGAAATACTTTACTCTTAGCGTAGTTTCATATCTTGACCTTCCTTTGTATATTATTTAATTAGGTAGATTTGCTGTGTTATTTTAGTTTCAAAACATCTGTGTGAAAAGTGATTTGTAAGAAAAAGATCCACTAAATTCAAAGACTAAAATAAATCCCATGTACTGCGCATTTTTTGTCGGTCACTGTATAATAAAAATAAATTTGGAACGGGTTAGAATTTCTCTTTTAAATCTTTAACAAAATCTACTGCCGTTTATTGGAAGATGTAATTTCTCAGTTTAATCGACGAATAAGAGTTCAATGGCTCCGTTAAAACCACAACTAACAGCAGACATATATAATTATTTGACATTTCTAGTTTCTTTTTCGTTAAGTTAGACAGTGTGTCCATATATACTCCACCTAACTCTAAAAAATAATGCTACTGTTTATGATTTTCTAGTAATTAGGGACGTATAGTATTTGTTACTCCCAAAAAATTACCGGTGAAACAGTATTGTTACAGATTAGACAGTAGTTACGCACAGAAAACATAAAAAAAGAAAATTGATTGAGATAATATAGTGTAATACATCATTTAGTCCTAGCAGTTATGCAGCGGACAATAATCGAGACAGTTTACTATTTTGGTGGAGGCGCTGGTTTATAACTAATTGCAAACTCAATTATATTACTTTGCTTTAATGGAACCAAATACATAATAGCGTTTCATCGTCATTCATTTCTAGTAATTTGCAGATCTACATAATCAACTAACAAGCATAATTAAAATCATTGAACTAACAAACATACGTTTGTTAGGAACTGCTATTGTCGACTACATTTTTGTATTACCAAACCTACAATAGAAAGCAGGTTGATTACAATTACGCTTATAACATGAATCGGTTAGTAGTATCGGATTTTTTTGTAATAAAGGCATGTGCGGCTTTCGCGTCGATGTAAAATAAAAACGTTTGCATATGTACCATTTTCTATTAAGCGGCTGTTGCGTTTCATTTTAAACCAACATTGAAAAAACATTTATGTGTGTCAATGATCTAGACTAAATAGAGTTTCCTTAATTTTATTAATGCTTTCTGTAACGAAATAAATAATATCAACAGATATTTTTAACTAATTGTAAGGATTTGTCTAACTATATTTGATTTGGTTTTTTGATATTAATTCATTCGTGTATCGTTCGGTTTTCCGTACACTTATTAATTTGGTAATTGATTTATTTTTG
Source organism: Protaetia brevitarsis (assembly GCA_004143645.1). Classification (NCBI taxonomy): domain Eukaryota; kingdom Metazoa; phylum Arthropoda; class Insecta; order Coleoptera; family Scarabaeidae; genus Protaetia; species Protaetia brevitarsis. The sequence goes on along the minus strand of RXPK01000101.1, from coordinate 1,762,102 downwards.
CTTAGTATTTTTCTTAAATTATCAGCATTCTTCACGTTAAATTGAAAATAATTGAATGTAATAGTCAATTAAAATAAAAAAAAAACTAGAAAAATAATCAATTTGAAAACAAAAAGTCTAACAAAAAATGAGAAAAAAAATTAAATGGGTATTTGGTGTTGATTCTATGTGAACACATCAGATAAGGAAAATGAAAATCGGTCTCTTTTTCACAGATTCTTTATGAATTAGTTTGCGACCGGTTTCATACTCAAAAGTACATATATAGCCCAGCCAGAATTTGTACGTTCTTTCATTTGCTATAAATATTTGAATTACTTTCAATTATTTTACATATTATAAATAGCCATTTAACCTTTATTACTTGGACCGTTTATTATACTATTCAAACGATTCCTATCTAATTGCTGAGAACAACTTCATTGAATCGCTGTAACACTATTTTTAGTTTAATCATCCAAACGTTTTTGTTTTGGAATGCCAATAATGAACACCTTTCTCATTTGCTTATACTATTTTTCTTCCCATACAGTATAGCAATAAGTAAAATACTTGTGTGTTAGAAATTATCGCATAGTTGGCGCTTATTCTATTCCATTCCAGTAACAGAACATATTTGGTGTAAATATCATAATAAACATGATTATAACATAGTACCTGGTATATTTACCAGATAAACATCTAATAGGTGCCGTGATCATTGAAAGGGAGACTCCCTTCAACGCATCCTACAGTGGCGGAGTGATTCCTGTGATCAACTCCCAATACGCGAGATAAACGCTTGACGTTTAAAATATCAATCCCTTGTCCTCTATATTATACACTCTAAGAAATGCTTTGTTAAATCAAAAATAAAGATTATAGTTCATTCAATTAAATATTTATTTAAATGTAATGTTCGAAATTTGGGAGGTTTAATCGTAATATATATTTGAATTAACTAAAATGGTTTGGTTATTTTGAATAAAATTTTGGTTATAACATTGTGTATGTGATCATATGATTTATATGAAAATGAAAAGAATAATGAATGTTTCAAATATACTGAAGATGCCATACTGGAAAATCTTGTAATTACAAAGCTGTCGTGGAAGATAGGGAAATTTGTGGAATGAAGAGAAACAAAAGTACAAAAGACATTATAGGATATATCCGAAATAAGAGTTTTCTCTGGTCGAATCGTTTTCATATTCGTCCGTTACACCAAGGATAAACTTTCTAAAATCTTTCTAGCACACGTTTCAATGGCATAAGCCTGAACAAAAAAAAAACGCTTTCCAAGGTTGTAGAATTTTCTACCTTTTGAACTGCGATAAAAAATTCAAGCGTCCACAACCTGTTCGACTTTCACCATTCACAAATCAGCAGTTGTCTGTCCGTGTCAGTGTTTACCGTTATACCACCAATCGTCTCTGTTTGGAATAGCGGTAGTGAAGTAAACATCGATTATTAATCCAGTACAGATTATATTCAATGTTGTAGAGCAAATTGTGCTGCCTGATTTACCTCAATAATAGAACATTGAAGCAGCTCCAACTCTTCGCCGCTCAGCTGATTGACTTGTCTAGGTGGATAATTCGCACCCACCGAAGCTCTGTATGAGCTTGAGCTGCCGAGTTTTCCGCCTCTTAGGTGTTTGCATTCGCTTGCTGTTGTGGTGTTGCAGCTCAACAGGGCTTTACTACAAGGGGCTATTATAAGGCACTCCGCTCTTACAAGGTATTTTAGTCGTTTTTGAGACAAGCCTGATAAACGTCTACGTTCATTGGATTCCCCGACCTCTACTTGATTTGGGTTTAAGTTTTTGGTGATCGGCTCTTCCTTCGGCGTACAAGTCAGTCTTCTCTGCGATAATGAGCGAATTGGTCAAAGGAGCATTCTGCACCTGCTCAGAAGTTACTAGAAGAGGATTGATTTTCTTTTGTTTGGTGGGAGCTGTTTGACATAGAATCTCCGGAAATAGTGCAGCCCCTTGCCCTTTTTGTATTTAATTCTTCCATTTTCGCGGACTTCCGTATGAAGTCTATTTTTGCTATAAATATAAGCTCCCTAATCATTCCTTAGTTCCTAGTAGATAATCATCAAAAGTTAAACATGTCGGTTCCATAATGAAACCCTCGGCATATCGTTGCCCCATGGTCTATTTTGCATATTACCAAAGTTGGTCAACGCCAGTATTTTTAGGGCGAGGTACTTTCTAGGTATTACTATAAACCATATTATATTCGACACCCCAGACTCTTTGCCTTACCCTTTACTGGTTCCCAATGCCCTCCCAAAAATTCATTATGAATATCTTTGCCTTAAACTAGGTTCTTGTATCTTGACTATGGAAGGTCATCACTCCTCCAACGAAGATTGTCTACGTGAGTTGCTTAAAATTGATGCTCCCACTCCGAACAATCGTACATCGCAATTACGAGTCATTTTTAATAAGATCCGTCTTAACCATCATCCTGACGCTACTTTGCTGCAAATTTCATTGTATTTTTTCGAGGTTCGCAGTTGCACCCTTAGTGATATGACTTTGGATTGTCTCCCAAATTTACCCGTTTTCCTCCTTCAAAGACTGGCTTCTGCCTTCCACTTGACTAGGATATCTTTAACTCTAGGTAGAGACCCTTTAGCAGGTTGGTTTTCATCTGGGTCAGTTGAACCCCGGACTCTTTTTAACGAAGTTGATACTCGTTCATCATCCTGACTTGGGCCAGATATCAGCGTAGTTTTGAAGAGTAACGATTTCCATACATGTCACCGTTAGAATTTAAAGTTTTCATTTTTTCTTTTCAATTCACTCATAACAGATCCCGCAAGAAGGGTACAACTCGCCTATCAACGACCAAGTGCGACTCCCAAGCATTCGAAGATGGTATAACAAAATAACTTCGTTCTGCAACCGGCGGCTTACTCCTGGTACAGCCCATTAGCTACGACACCACAGCTCGACGAAGGAGATTTTTTATGGATCCTCAATGGTCTAGACCGCAGAGTGCAGCTTACACATTGGTACTTCGAGTACGATGTAGTGTTACACCAAGCACTGCGATTGGCAGCAGGAAGAAGCTGTGCCTAATTGACTGAGTTGGGCTTTACCTGCTGTTGGGTTTGTTCATCTAGATTGGTCCGTCATCACTTTATGCTATAGGCTAATCCATCTCTAATTATAATATAGAAAACACCCTTTCTATTAGTAACCTTGACAAAAATGCTTTTGACGAGTTTAGTAAGATGAAATAGTAACGCTGCTTTTTATTGATTGAATCCATTTATCATTAGAACTATGAAGAATATCCAGAATAACATAATATCAACTCAAATAATGTTGCTATTCAGCGTCTGCAATATAATATTCATCAACTCACATCCATGTATTAATTTTAATAAAGCACACTTTCATTTCCGCTGGTTTGAATTTAATTCAAATGAAATTTTACGTCGTTCAAAAACACGTGACGTCCGCGATTTGTTAGTCATAATCCGTGATGAGGGCTCTCCAGAACCGCAACGATTCTGTGTTCCTGAAAGTTTTACTTGATAATCCGTTGAGATAAAATTTACGCTCCCATTAACTATTATAGTATGGTCATCGACTGTTTGGTAGTAGTACCGGTATGGTGCAGAGCGCACATGTTCTCTCACAATTTAAATTTGGTAATCAATATCATGTTCGGATTGAACTAATTCGCGCTAAAACATTTTTAATCAAGACACTTCAATCTGAAACCTTTGAGATATCTTAATTACGTGATTAAGGTCGCAAGTTTTACTGGTGTTATGTCCGCCATATTTTTAAGCGACCGTAGTAGTAACAGTTACTGCACGAAATTGGCTTAAATACCGAATCTTCATTAAAATTACTTGAAACGAAATTGTTTCAAATTGAAAGTTAAGTTAACTTTGTTATTTTAATTACGGGAGACTTAAATAGGCGTAGTGAACTTCGTTTAAAAGTTCTATCTAATTAAACAATTTATTTCAGATTAGCTGTTGCCCAGAATTTTGCTCTTCTTTTTTGTGTTGGGTGGAATGCACCTGTAAGAAATATATCAACTTCATATCCAAACTTCAATATAATGTAGAGCTATTGAAATTAGGTTTTGAATAGTTTGCTTTTCACTTCATAATCTGTTTTCGATAGTTATTTTACTTTGAATAATTCTGGATGATGTTCTTGTATAAGGTTCTTAATAGAGAATAAATAAAACTGCCAATTAAAACAATTCAACCTACCTATTTTACTATCCTTTTCAATCAATATCAATAATTATTCTTGATTGGTATTTTTAAAAAAAAATATGTTAATTTAAATTTAATATGTAGGGGCTTACAGAGTAAAATGTAATAGATGCAAGGGCTTCTTCGGCAAAGTCGGAAACCACACCAGCATCTTCAACTATATCGAACAGACAATACCACTGTCCGTAAGGGCAAATAAGATATCGCCCGTTTTCAGCTTCTCTGGGGGATATCTCCAGCAGTTAAACTGCAACAGCGTACATCCGCAAACCAAATCGGCGTCTTTCCCGTTGGTTTGTCGATGCCTCGAAAACGCGTAAGAGGCGCCAGCGAGCTGGCGTTTGTAGATCCAGAACCGACGTGTGGTAGCTCATATGGCAGCATCAACACCCTTGTCAGGTCCTAGCTTGCTGCTCCTTTTGGAATGGACTCGCCAGCGCTGGTGCACACTGTAAATCCCTAGGGCTTCAACCGAAGGAGGAAAGACTCCGCATGGCAGTCTTTATGAGCAGGAATAGATTGAGATTACTCACAGGAATTTTAACTGGAACTGCGCACTAAATTAACGCATGTACCGCATAGGGCGAGTGAACTCTCCCCTGTGCAGGAAGTGTGGGAGTGCGGAGGAAACTCCTGCTCACCTTCTTGTCAACTGCGCGGCCGTGGACGGGGAGAGAGACGCACTTTGGGGTCGATCGGTTGGATGAACTCAGAGTTGGTAAGTTAACTGTCAGCCAGATTGCGAACTGTTATGATAGAGTGCAACCTGAGTGAGAGAGCTGGGATGGACATGGGGCACGCGCCCATAAACACAAGAAAAATTCAATATTAATTATTCCAAGTTGAAAAATATGTGATATATCTAAACGTTGTAAAAAAGAACAATAGAATAGACAGACAGAGAATTGTTTTGATTAGAAGTTTTAGTTATTTTACTTTTTTCAGGATGGGTACATAATATTTATTGGTAAATATCTACTTTAATTTCGGTTGTACGAACTAATACTATCTTAACCTCACTTTTTGTTCTGCGAACTTTCAACCGCTGTCGAGTTCTATTACAAAACTTGTATAGTTGAAGTGTCGCAATTGCACAATGTCTGCCACTTTAAAGCTTTACTCGGGAAGATCAAACGGATTTGAGGGCACTTAGCAATACAACCGGAGAACTAAATTAAGCCATTTTCATTCCGCCGTTTAATCTATAACTTCGAAATCCATTTTAACATCTTTGGAAATATCGATAGTTTGCGGATGTGGTACTGTTCTTTGAAAAACTCTACATTCTCGGTGTTTGTAGCCATCTTCTAATATACTGAACGGTTAGTTTGTGGATGCATTCGCTTAATAAAAACACAATTGCATGCGCAATTTCATAATTATTGCAAAATTATGAAATACCTTACATTTATTATGAAATAAAGGTAGGTTTGTCTACATCATAAAAAAATACTTTTTGAATTTTACAAAACAAATTACTACACTTTTAATTAACAATCTAGAAATATTACTGTACAACGAGTATGCACGTCAATTTTTGACAAAACCGAATTCCAGTAATTTTGCCTATTTTCTTGTTGTCATATCAATGAACTTGGATTGCAAATACATATACAAGCATTAACAAACTAAATTTAAGCAAAATAAATACACTGTAAAAAAATATGTTCCTTCGAACTGAAACTTGGTCCAGCTTTGATCTGTCAAAATCCGTTGTAAATATTTAATACTCAAATTCTAATATTTAGCTTATAGCTTTACTTCCTGAAGGGAGAATTCTGAAAGACAATGTCCCTGAATCACTTGCCAAATCCAGAGGTCTCTACATTACCTTGATGACTAATTACTGCGACATTCTATATTATTTTTGTTATATCCTCGGATATCATAAATTCCGATACCGGAACAATTAAATAAAATCAATTTATATCATTTTATACATAATACAAAATTTTATTTCGCCACTTAAAAATGTCTTTGAATAGAGTTTCTGGTTTTCGTACATTTAGATGATCGTGCAACAGCTACCGGATACTATTCCAATCTTACGCGTGGCCCGATGCAATCGAAGTTACAAACACTTAAATAGTAATTAAAAATTATTTGCAAACAATTCTGAATTACACATTGCTGGATACGCAGTGCTTGCAATTTCGTTGCATAAATAATCGATGATTTGTGGAGCTTTAATTCGTATTTAATTTGTTAAAGATGGTACATACATTCAACAAACCAAAAGATCAATTAAAGCGCATTGTAAAGGGCATTTCACCTACCTTGGATTTACAAGGTTACACAACCAAGTTCGGGCTCCACTAGATTTGTGGAACTTTGTGGAACTTTGTGATTCTTTTCAAGAATATATAGGGCTTACATATTTCTGAAAAGTATCACAAAGCTGACAATGTAAAATTAGTTAGCAGTATAAATGTACGAAAACATAAAACCAAAAGCAATTCAATTAATTTAGATTTGGAACCTACAAGATCTAGTCTTTATTATTTTTTGTTTAACCAGACGCAAATGAAGCTTAAGTGGAATTTGGGATTAGTGGTTAGTCAAGCATGACGATGACAACTTTGTCACTGAAACGTGCGTTTACTACATTGAAGTTTGCGATAAGATGTTTTGAAGTGCTTAGTTTACATTTTGCATTAAAAGTACACTTTAAATTGATCACTTTTATTTTTGTTTAGCCTAGAGTCGACATGTTAATACGTTTGCAAAAATCAATCAATAAATAAGGAAGTGAAAAATATCATATCGTTTTACTCAAGAATTACATGAGTCAATTTTTAAAAAACCCCAAGTACTAAATTGATTAAACACTAACTAACTCCGCGCTAATTAACGTAAATGTTAAAAGTAACTTTTCTTTTAAAAGACATGCATTTAAAGCGGAGAATTTAAAGGCTAATTAAATTTCGAGCGAGTGAGGTAATAAAGATGCTAAGTTGAGCCATTAAAACTATTTAATACGTTCTCACCTTACCTTTTTTCTGTAGATTAATTATTTATTCAATAAAGTTTACTTAAACTTTTGTTAAATGTTAAATTGCAGAATTTATTACAATCAAATAGGCGCGATATATTTTACAATGCCCAAAATTCTCACTCTTTTATAATCCCTGTTTGGTTGTAGTAAATACAAAGCGTAGCAATAGAACTACGTTAATGAAAAAAAAAAGGATAAGCGAGAAATGGAGTAAATCATGTGATTTTTAGGTTGATCGCGAAATGGACGTACTTAGAATTGTCAAAACACCAGTGCACGCAGATAAACAACAAAAAGGAGGAAGCTAAACTAGTAAGTATTTATTTATCTTTGCCATTAGCTACAAACAATGTCTCGCAGCGCATCCAGGGTAAAGCGGAAGTCGATCGACAAAAATGACATCGGAAAAATTGCGGAAATGGTGACCAGCAAATCAATGACTGTGTTCGTTGTTGCAGAACATTTCAGTATTTTTAAAACTACACTTCTGAGGCAGGTAAAAGTATTTCTAATATGGAAAGATATTTATTTATGTATTTACAAACGAAGAAAAGAATCATAAATGAAACTAGAGAGATTTCAGCTTATCTTGACTATACACGAAGTCTGTCAGTTAATAACGAGAAATATTACATTTCATTACCCTATATAGGATCTGTATCTTATAAAATTGCAAATATTTTAAAACCTTATTTCAATGTCTCCTTCAGGACATTACACCCCCTTAGAGACCAACTGATCAATAATAAAGACCATATAGATCTTTTATATAAGAGAAAGGTGTACAGACTTACGCGTAATGATTGCCCTATGAATTACGTAGGCAGAACCTTTAGGAACTTTGGAACCCATATAAAAGAACATCTCAGGTGTTCCAGGCCGGGAATGACGGGGGAGTCCTTGTTTGGGAAGCACCTTAAGGACAGTAAACATACTTTCGATATACAAAATGGATTTTAAATCTTGCATACGGGTAAAGCTGGAATCTTTCTAAACAATTTAAAAGCTCTAGAAAATGTAAGACATCAAATTCAGAAAAAAAGAATCTTCTCTAAATGCACAGATTAATTTTGATTCGAATCCTACTTTCAAAATTTTACTAGAAAGTTGACAGGCAGTCGATTCACATATATAGTTATTACAGTTTTCTTTCTTTGCTATTCTTTTACTTATTTAATTTTGCTTTTGACATGTAGATAGCATAGCAAAGGTTTTTCTGAAAAATTCCCCCCTAGTATAACTTTTAATTCAAATTAATTTCTAGATCATTTGTCGTGCTGCGTCCGTCAATTAAAGATACATTGTCTTGCCTAGTTAATTTATTTTAAAGTGTAGTTTGTCGTTTGCTATGTGTGTTATTGCGTTTTATACAATTTTATTTAATTTTACAATTCCATTTTTAATATTTTACTACATCAGTAAATTCTAAACTGTTTTATAATTGTAAGTATAAAAATCTTTTACCTCCTTTATTACGTATAATTTTCTAATTTAATTAATTATTAATTTGTACAATAATTCACACAATTTTAACCAGTTTATTTAGTATTATACAATGTTAATTTCTTGTTGGGTCTTCAGCTGACCTGAGGATGTCCGTAATTGGATGAAACCGGTTGTCGTCAATAAAAGAATTTGTGAGAAATTGGACCATTTACTTTCACTTCCCTATTATAATAATAATAAAACGTCCGGTAGATCTTAGAATACAATTCAGATGGCTGGAGAGTTTCGGCTGCGCTTGTTTAAATCAAAATATTGGGTCGAGGAATCTCTAAGAACGTCATAGACTATTAGTTTGGCCAGATAAGCGACTACGGCAATCTCGCAGAATTGGGATAAAAGAAGAATATCAAACGGTTCAAACAAGTAAGGTTAATGACGAATACTGGAAGACCTATACATATAACTGTGATTGCTGCTATAAGTACCTGAGATTTAATTTATGTACCACCGATGCTCATCATCTCTAGAAGTTTAAAAGGTGCACTACTCTGAACCACAGGTAGAGCAAAAGTATCTGGGTGGCCAACGAAACTCTTTTTTCGATATTTTTGCAACATTTTGTCCAGTATAGCGAATCAATCAAAGGCAAATTATCAACTGTTTTAATGAGTAAACACAAAACCCATATTTCCAACACATATCTGCATGACAGGATCCCCTGGTACTTAGTATTTCCTAAAATCACTCCACACCCCAATCTTCAGTATCATTGCTCTTTAAATGCGTCGGAACATTGAACAATTTTATAGTAATTAAAAGTAAATTAATATCGGATTGATTGCATGGCAGGAACGTTTCATTTATACGAACATATGTTCACTCACGACTGAAGTACCGTGTTTTTTTGTACGCGGATGTGTAAAGGTATTCATCAAATTTTTATCATTCCCGTACACCCCAAAAAAAAAAAATGTGGTAACATTACCCCAAAAATAGGTGGCAACTGGGCTACCTCCTATTTTTGGGGTAAGTTTACCCCAACTTTACTGGGCTATTATATACTCTATTTTTGGGGTAATTTTACCACATCTTTGAGATAAATTTACACCTATAATAGGAGGTAGCCCAGTTGCCACCCAGTTTTCTTTAGGGTGTAGTGAATGAAATGTACTGCTTGAAGCTGTATTATGATCCGAACGTTCTGCTGTGAATGGTGTTAAAGACTTGGTTTTCAGTACTACTGAAAACTAAATAGGCATGTATAACATAGGCCTGGTAGATTACTTACAGATTCTGCCAAGGAGAGGAAGAAATACCAGTTCACGTGTTGTGTCAATGCGAAGGCGCTGCGAGGACAAGGTTTCTAGTAATGGGTGTAGAGATGCCGTCAGCTACACAAAGGAGCCGTTCTCAAAGATGATGAGACCAAAAGAGGGCAAAAATAAATAGCGCCTTCAAGGAAAAAAGAAATCATAATACATCTGTAAAGGTCGCAGTGAACAGATGCATGGGAACCCCAATCTTAATCCAATTTAATCTAAATCCGATGCACTGTAATTCAAAACTCATGGATTTCAGGCTAAAATATGGTAAGTTTCGTGATTTTATTAGTTTTTCACTGTGACTATTTTTTGGTTATAAAATATTACTATAATATGCGCATTTAAATGTTCCCCATCTTTGCGTCGCCGTACTTAGTAATGGTTATCAAAAAACTGCCCTTTGGAATTTAATTAGTACCCGTGTACTATGTGACGACAAAGTTGCAAATCGTCATGCGAACACATCATCGATCATACTGTCATTAAAGTGAAATCGCTTTGTTACCAATAAAATACGCTGCAGTACAAACGGTTGTAAAAATACATTGTTTTGTTTAAAAGATTCTACTTTCCAAAAATTAAACATTTCATATGTTTATAAATCCCGTCTAATATTTCCAGAATTCCCACTGAAAGCTTCATTACGTGTCTTTTTATTACCCAGTTAATATATTTACACCTGTTAAATCGAATCGAGAAGTAACAAGAACTCTCGTCTCGTCTTGATTCGTTGCTTATTAAGACGAGCCGAGTTTTCTCGCTAATTTCGATACGTTTCTATACACTTGCTAAATCCTAAATCTTGTTTCTTTTTATTTAACATACTTATGTATGCCTGTGAGTTTAGCGTATCTGTGATAAAGTCATTAATACGTATTTCTAGCACAAATTAAAATAAAACACATCTAAATAAGGAAAATAGTACAACTACAACAGAAACAAATGTATTCCATACAAATAGACCCGGACAAAAAAAAACATTTCTTATTAGGCGAGATACGCTTGGGCACGAGATACATATGCAGGTGGTTTGACGAGACTTCCCAAGACTCGACAAATAGTCAAGACTCACGAGCGTGCGTACCATTAGGACAAGAAATCTTGTCTTGACGTTGACTGCAGTCGAGACGAGATTTCTTGTATTGCTCGAATTAACAGGTATAAATATATACTAATATATCATATGTATTGGATGGATGTAAGTGTAAATCGAAGGCTGAGTTCCTGCACTCAAACAAACCTTGACATTCAGCAATGGAAAATACGGGAAGCAAGTTGTGGAATATAGGGGAGTTACATCCCCACTTGCGTGGAGCCTAATAGTAAACGACACTCTTATGCGGGTTAACTGATCTAGGCATACCTTGTCAAGGATATGCTGATGATATTGTCATATATGCAAGAGGCAAATTTGAGAATACCCTCTGTAACGTAATTCAAAGGAAATTCAACTTCTCTGGAAGATGGTGTCAATCGGTGGGACTCATTGTTAACCTCATCAAGGCTACCTTAGTAGCATTCACTGGTAAACGAAAATCGAATCTCAAAACCATAAAAATGAATGGGCAAAAGCGGTACAATACTGGAGAAACTGAAAGGAGAAACTGAAGAAATGGAGCAGCGAAGATGTAATTATTGGGAGAATCGTCGTGGAGTCAGGCAAAGTGAAATTCTTCTGGGAACCTATAACCAGAAGAGGTTTATAGAATGCATGAACCTGAGTAAAAGCAATGTTCGTATATTAACAGGAATACTTTCAGGCCATTATAAACTGAAAGGATGTCTGAGTAAGCTTGGATTTTGCGGGAAACAAGACGGAACACCTATTCATATCCTCTCAAATTGGGTAACACTGTGCAACTCACGAGCGTTGCATCTGGGAGCATGTGAAATCGAAGAGGGAGACTTACCTAACCTGGGGCCTCCTGATATCCTACACTTTCTGAAAGGAATAGGATTGGAAGGCCAGCTATGAAACAGCAAGGAGGGGCACAATAGATCTTTTAGGTCGCAGTGTAACATCACTCTCCCCACATACGTACATACATACATGAATATAGTATAAGAAGCAATCGTTATACGTACCAAAAAGTGATATGTATGGTACATACTCTATTTGGTAAAAAAGTTGGCACCACAAATAATCATTCGAAATAGTTCATTCAACCAGCTTACAAAAAAATTTATTATAGTTATTATTATTATTATTTATCTTTTGAGATAAATTCTTTCTTTATTCATTATCTGTGAATAATGCAGGAACACGACAGAAACGAGAAAAAGAAGAGACGATTTAAGCGCATGTTGTATGGAAGACGTAATGCAAATACCAGTCTGGTATGTAAAACAGACAGCTCAAGGATAAAAATTGAAAAAAGTTATTATTAAAGGTTGGCCAGGTCATAAAAATAACGTCGATAAAGCGTTGCTTGCATATTTTAATGATCGTTCACAAAAACGGTTACACCGGCGCCGGCGTCAAAACATGAATATTATTTTAAAGAAGATATGGGAAGGCCACTCACATATTGTCGGGTAATTACTATAAAGTTGTTCAGTTTATAAACGCATTTAAAGAGCAAGTGATGCTGAAGATTGGGGTGTGGAGTGATTTTTAGAAATACTAGGGGGACTACGGGTTCCTGTCTTGCAGGTATGTGTTGGCAATATGAGTTTTATGGTTACTCATTGAAACATGATTTGACTTGCATCCGCGATATGGAACAAAAAAAGAGTTTCGTTGAGCCACCCCAGATATTTTGCCCTATTTATGATACAATAATATTATTGTATTTTACTGTGAAACTGTTTTGCTACGTTAATTGCAGGTTTTCTTCTGTTTACATTCATTATACAGATGCTTTGTTTGGAATGATTACGCAAACAATTGACTATCAGTTGACAAACGTAACAATAGTCAATTGTTACGTTTGTCAACGTAACAATTGACTTATTTACGAAACAAACTGATAGTCAATATGTAATGCTGTTGTTAAATCTTTATAAGGGCTATTATTCTACTGTCATAAGTAATTTTCAAGTTACAGCCTGATGAAGACAATTGCTAATTGTCAAAAGCAGTAGCTGAAGTCATCCTATGGTGTATCAATAAACAGAAATTAGGAAGTATAAATTTTATTTCATTTTATTTATTAGATAAAATATTAGTTTTGAAAATTGACGTGATACTTTATGTTGTAATATCGTTTTTATGATTAAAACAGTGCAATATACTAAAATTTTAGATTGCTAGGTTAGTTATAAAGAGCGTGTCGACTAGTGTAATTAATATTATGTAGTTAGTATTTACGATAACTTTCAAGTAAAAATAATCTCTATTGAACCTTCAGTAAAATTAAGTGATAAATAAAGAAATATGAAGGCATTATTTGCTACGACAAAAAAAATTGAATGTATTTTACCAATTTAAAATATTAAATAATTCAACAATGTTCACAACTTTAATTTTAGGTCCTCCCGATGAGAATCAAGAAGGAAAAAGTTTCGAATTGGCTACAGTAGCTATTGTGCCCATGTCTTCGAGATTATTGAGCCTGCAAAGTGAGTTTCGAAACTTTGCAACTGTTTTGTTATATCTACATTTAATCAAGTCGTTGTAGGTCGTGCATAACTGGCGATCTGCCAATTCCATAATTACTTTCGTGGATCCATTCCAAACTATATAATAGACATTCGATAAAAAAATACCAAATCGTGCCATACTGTCACTTTCAAAATAGATTGCTCGAATGAATTATTAATGTAATGGAGGAAAAGCATGCTTCTGAAAAAAAAAAAAACATTTTCTCGCCGAAATTCAAATTTGTAGCATAATACACCTATTAAAAAAAAGAAACGTTTTTTCCACCACTAAATCTTAGAAAAAAGTTATGAATCTAAATAAATTTTAATCATTTACATTATTTCAAAATAAAGAATGCAAGACGTTTCGCTGAGCAGATTAATTTCCTCATCCAATGTAGCTCCTTCGTCACAAAGGTTAAACGCCTTAATGTAAACACTTATTATTTCAAGTCTTGTCTCGACATAAAGCATTGTTAATGGACTCAAGGAAGTTGGTATTTTGAACGACTTCACAGTTAATTGTATGAAAGGTTTATAACCCTAAGTGATTTGATTAATTTACTCCGAGAATTTTTCTGGTATTTATGGAAATGAAAAATTTAAAATTCAAATTTTGCTACATAAAATGAGACGGTATTCCGAATAACTCTCCTTTCTTTGGTACATTTACCAGTTTTGTTTACTTCTGAAATGCATAACGAGTACAGTCAACGTTTAGATTTTTATTTATGTATACTTAGCAGATTATTTCCTGATTGAGATATTGTCTACGTGGAACGCATATCACAATTCTCCTTTAGCAGCAAGACATACATAGATTTTGTCTGAAGATGTGTTATTTTAAACATTCAATTTATAAACTGAAGTAATATTGCCTATCATTTTGATTACGTCGATTACACTGATACATGTTTTATCGCCCTTAGATATGTAAACAGGGAATGTTTTATTTTACTTACCAGTCAGTGTGGAGAGTATACCCTAAGCAAAGAGACTTATACACCGCTGATCGCAGTGTAGCAGACTTTTGAAGCCCCACAGTATGTGTAATCACATATCGTAGTTTTGATTTCATATTCGAAAAACCGACATACATATATCAGTTTCCAATTCGCTTATTATCTTCAGATATCTAAGAGGCCAAAGACCAGCAAGCAGCCTAGAGCATTCAAGTAAGATACACACAAAGTACATATTTCTCTTGTGATTGCCAACGATCTTTATTGTTTTTATTAGGAAGGACGAGAAACGTATAGATCGTATTGGTGTCGAGATCCAATGGCGTTTTGAGATGACCACCTCTTTCCACACGTGAGAGATATAGCTTAGAGCATCACCGGCCTTAAATAGCGTTATTATTATCTAATAATCTCAATGAATGGGATGAATTATAAATGAAAAGAAAGGTAAAGATCCTGTGTCCTTTCCACTCGTTTAATAAATATATGCAATACCCTATTTTTCGGCGGAATGCCATCTTTACACAGTGTATAAACATTTTTATATACAATACACATTTCTGCTCATAATTTATTTAAAACTTCATTACTTTTAACTATTTTAATATAAGACTTGTTTCATCCTTTATTTTATTTCCCTGGATGCGACCGACGGTGAAAACTACTAGGTCGTTGCAAGCCGGTAAAGCGTCTGAGCTCGTAGATGTTATGTTTGGACGCCACTGGATTTCTCTTTTAAAGCGGGGCTTTACCTCATCCGTCGATGTCGCCTAGTTCTTCGGTTATAATCCAGAATGACCAATAACCAGTAGGGAAAGAAAGGAAGTGGTACTTGCGATTGATTAATTTAATTTACTGAAATAATTTTAAGGTTACTTTTGAAACACAAAAAAGGCGATGTTTAAATAAAATTGAAGAATTGAGATTTTAATATATACCTATATTGATAAATTGAAAACAAGTTAAATTTCAAAAAGAATAATGAACAGTTTCGAATATAAAAAAACAACTCTAGATTAAATTAATTATCTTAAACAAAAGACCAATTCTTACTAAAACATTTAATTTATATGTGAATTGAAATTTAAAACGATTGCGGAGAGTGACGTTTCCCTTATCTATCTATAAACTATCTACAAACTATCTAGGCGATCGAACATGCAAGGTACGAACCATAATTACTATATCAAAATTATAAATTTAAGTTATCAATAAACACAAAAAAACGAATGACAACAAAAGTGCCAATGAAAGGCTTAAATTAACAGCAAACAAAAAAGAGAACGCTAAGTTATAGTTCGTTATAAATAAAAAAAAAGTAATTTACATAAATTTACATCGATGTTAGGCTGAGAGGATATATGTTTTTCGGCGAGGGAAGAAAAGGAGGCAAGCGACTAGGGCAGCTTTGGTGACGACAACCATGACAGCAATCCGTACATAAAGTAAAGTAAAGTAAAGTAAACTTTATTTCCAAAGGCTATAAAGATTACAGAGGTATAGGAAACGTCAGAAAAAAAAGAAAAATAAATGTAAAGTACACCTTGAAGGAAATGAAATTATTCTTATAACAGATTATTAATGAGAAATAAAAAATAAAATATAACGGTAATAATAATAATAATAACACTAATCATAATATCAGAATAATGACAAAATTAAAAAAGAAAAATGATAAAAATGATAGTAACGGTAATAATAGTAATGATATAAAAAAGTAATAGTAGTAATAAATTACATATAGTACCTCTCAACGATAAAAAACGCCGGAAATATCCAAATATCGAAAAGAAGAATCTTCTTCCCCAGGTGATCGCACCCTTAATGGCGCTATTCCAGCAGGCAAGTGGTCTGGAAGAAGCGCTGTTGAAAAAATCAATAATAATAATAATAATAATTAAAATTTATTGACAACTACAATTCAAGTTCATTGTCAAAAAGATTATATCAATCGTCGTACATCAAAGTGATGCGAATGGAGGCAGGAGTCAGATTGATTCCCGCTAATAAACGCTATACGGTCACTTATATATTATATATATATGTATAGTTTCGGCCGGACAGCGCGCCACTCCGCCTAGATGCACTCTGCGACCAATGGGATGCGAAAATGTGCACGTGCGATCGATTTGCTTGTTTACAACTTTTAGGATGCTTTTAGACCGAAATTGTGTTTAAAATGAAAAATAATAATTGCGAAACTATTTCTGGGAGAATTTTAAGATTGGATATAATAATTAGGCGGTTAAAAAAATTGAAAAGTATGTACAATAAAGATGTACGGCGACAAGAACCTTAAATGCCAATTTTGACATTGTGCGCAACAACTAATTAACGAATTTCTTAGTAACTGATGAATGTAATGCAATTTTACTAATACAGAATGAAAGATTATGCAATTAAGAAACTATTAGCGGACGCAAAATTTAGATATTTGGAATTTAAGCAAAAATATAGGGAAATAAACATGGGTTCGTACATACTGCTGTAGATTAACCCACCCACATTTTCTGCGTGTGTATTTTAAGTTGCCTAATTTGTCATGATTTTTGCTGAATCATTGTTTCGAGAAATTTCCACAATTAATGTTTATTTTTATATAAGATTTAATTAATGAGTGAATTTGTTTAATTTATTTATTTAAGTGTTCAGTTGTTTTAAATTAATTTCATTCATTTAAATGTCTAGCGTTCGCTTGTATAGTTAATTTTATTCTAGTAGTTTTCTTCGATGAATTGTGTGGCTGCGTTGCACGTAGTCTGAGAAGGATTTTATATGTATACGACTGTTCAACCTTGTAACTCAGTTCCTTGGTCGACGGTCAGCGTAAGTAGACGTATTTTTGCAAATCTTTGTTAGCCATTTTGTATTACATTGTTATTTCGTAAATCATTTGTGTGCAGGAAGATAGATTTTAGTTATAATTCTCTCATTATGTTTTAAAGAGTTCATTTTTGGTTTTCTAGTTCGCTGTTTCATTTTTATTTTAATCACCTCGGTTTGGGTGAATAGAAGCATTGTGCTTGCTTTTAGTTTTCAATTTGTAAATTTTTAGTGTTTATTTTATTTTTATTTGAAACCACGCGGGTTTTTAGTGAAAAAAGAATTATCTTCCTGAACTAATTAATCTTTTGCTTTGATATAGGAATTAGCATTGTCCTATTGCAATTTAGAATCAAATGCAGCTTTTGATTTAGACCAGAACCCTCTGTTCACGGGTTTTTTTCTGCCAATTGTATTTAATTTTTTTTATTTCTTTTTTGTAAACACAGCAATACGTTTGAAATGAGTGTAGTGCTAGAAAAGCGATTTAATGTGTAACAATTTATTAAATGAATCTGAAATGATCTTTACTTTATTTTCATTGATAGCTTTATTATTGTTGAAGACCCTCTTGTAGCAAAGCTTGGAATATACCATCTTCTCTAGGAATTTATAGCATGAATGTGTTAATTCCCCATTCATCCTCTGCAATGTAAAGATTGTACCCAATAGTTTTTTTCAGATCACGGAAACAGTGTGGTCCTCCAGTGATTTTAATATAGGCAGCTGTATTTTCAGGAGGTATAAAATGATGCAATACATATTTATTTGCAAATTCATTTGTATTTTATCAAATTGAGAAAAAGAAGAAAATGAAATTCAAGAAAACGACCGACTTACCTGTGTGTTTAATTAGTAAAGCTACCGTTTTTGGAAAATCAAACCACATTATCGAGCCAAAGAACATCAAGAAGTTAATCCAAATGAGTTTTAATAATGAAAAAAAAGAAATGGAATGTTTTGTAAAACATTTAAATTTTACCATTCAAATTAATGACCGTAAATAATTTATTTATTTATCAATTCTTTCTAAATATTTAATTTAGTTACTAAATTCAAATAATTATTTTTATAGATTTCAATTACACTTTTGCCAAACCTAGAAATTGTGAAGACTCTTTAAGTTGTTGCACTTCCTTCTAGAATAATTTGATATTAAGTCAGAGAGACTATGAAAGCGCGAATTGGGGATCGATGTCTTGTCGAACGATTGATTGCGAAGCTCGCTCTCTCCGAAGTTAACTGCCCAGGGGATTTATTCGCTTGCACCTGATGTAGAGTATAGAGCAGTAAAAAGGTGCGTGCTATGCTAATGCTAATCGTAAAGAAAAGGCAGGAAAGGTTTAGTCAAACGTAATGACGTATCATCAGTCATTGGGCATTATCTTTCTCTACAAAGTGTTTACTAAATCCAAGGAAATTTCATTGCAAACACAGAATTTCAAGTCAACACGTGGCTCCTCCTGTAAATGGCTTAAAGATCGGGAAGAGAAAACAATCCAGGATCCATTCAACATTAATTAATTGGCCCATTAGATGTTTAAAATTTGGTGGAGTTGAAGCCGCATCGTTTCCCGAAACCAATTCAATGAACAACCGTAGAATAGCCGAACACGAAAGGGCTCAGCTGACATCTTTTCTTGGTAACTTATTCATTAATTACACTAGAATTATTTTTGATGGATGTATTTAAATTCTTTAGCTTATTTTTCTTTTATATAAATATTACATTATTAATGAGATTATTTCTCATTCTACAATTTCTGAATTTCAATATTTATCTTTTAACTTAATAGCCTTACATTTTACACTTACTGACCGTGACTAAAGTAAAATCTATTCAGATCCTTTATCTAATAATTTATAGATCGGTAATTAAATTTTCTAAATCTAAATCTCTTTCAATATTTTAATATACAGGTGTCTCACCGCACTAGCTCATTAAGTTTCTTTGAACTTCTAGTTGGAATTTGATTTTGAAACTTGCAGTGTAGTCATTTTTCAACTTAACGTATTCCAGTAAAAAAGGCTTTTATAAATTTATAAACCCATTACTGCGTTTGTAACTCATAAAAAACCCCCCACCTAGTGTGTTTATAGCTTTATTGTAACCTCAAATTTGAAAAAGAATCTTATATCACCAAATTTGACAATTATTTTTTGTGTTGCCTCTCGTGTACGTTATCTTATTCATAGCAGCACCTGCTATGTTACTCTTAAATTTACTTTCTTGTTATTACACAGCAAGAATTTTCTTTTCTATTGTTAAATCTTATATTTATTAATTCTTGATGTTCCTCTAGTTTCTAATTTGAACCACAAAAAGGTTAACAATCTGAATCGCGATTTTGATTATATGTGTTTATTGGAGGTAATTTTATTCATGCCAGGCGAAGAGTAGCCCACATACGTAATGTTTACTAATTTTCATAAATTCATATTTTATGTGCGCTATTCATTTGGTAAATTGTCTATGAAAGTTGTTTTGACGACCATGATTTATTATTATCAGTTTTCAAATAAGGGTATCATTTAGTTTAAGGCGCAACAAGTTTGCAGAAAAAAACCACAAAGGGAAGCATTTGTGTTTATCTGATATTAGCCTCTTATAACATATGTATAAACATATTTTTCATTGAATGCCATGAATGTCATATCCATATTCTTTCATAATAAAACGAATAAAACATTTCAATTAAAATTTTGCATAACTTTCTCTCTTATATTTTTAATAGTAAAAAAAAAATTAGAACACTGAATAGTTGAAATGAAAGCAGTATCTAGATGTTGCAGAAATCAAGGCATCATTATAAATCTGATGATGCCATCGGTAAATATAAAGCATGGGGACAATTTTGTGTTTCACCACGATAACTGTCCCGTGCATAAATCGCAAATTGTGCAAGAATGGATACATTCCGCAAACATTTATTTAACAAGTCTTGACCTGGCCTCTAAATAGTCCGGACTTAAGTCCTATTGAAAATATTTGAGCTGCATTAATACAGAATATATATTTATACATATATAAAGACTTCATTCCAGAATGATACAGGTAAACTATGAGAAACTTCTAGGAAGTAATCGAAAATAATGGGGACTGGAGACATTGGATGTTTCAAGATTGAAGAAATGAATTTATGCAAATGTTATAATTAGATAAAACAATCAAATAAATTTATAATGAGAACATTTTTTTATTACTATTGCAGTATGCAAAGTATGTCCTTGCATTTACTATTGAAAACTATATGTTTTATATATATTCAAATTCACTTATTGCTAAATGTTACAATTAAAAAATTAAAGAAAGTAACTTGTCTATCCACTACATGCCATATTGGCCGTATATATGCGAAATAAGGTGATCTAATAAATCAATAAGAACGTTCAGAAACAGAAAATCTATTTTACCAAGGAATATATAAAAATATTATTTCAACGTTTATGTCTTAATAACAAAAACTAAATTATAAAAACAAGAAATCCTGTGTCGGATAAATACACAACGAATCGTACATAATATCTGTTCACACCGATAAGCCGGAGTGGTAGTAAAAGCTATAGTCCATCCTAAATGCGCTCGTCACATACATTTTCGCGTAGGTCGTTAACTTTTTTTTGGTAGTAGCTGTACATTTAATTGTGCAAAACTAGCAGCTTTTACTCATTAAAGAAGTTGTATCTGCGTACTGCTATGGTTAGACTACCCGCGTTACCGCTTAGTGTATTTTAGGTTGCATAGTTTTGTTGATATGATTACTCTGTTCGTTTGATTTCAATGTTCCGAGAATTTTCACAATAATGTTTATTTTGTATAAATTTTAGTTAAAGAGTTTATTGTATGATTTATTTAATTAAGTGTTAAGTTTTTTTAAATTAATTCCATTCATTTATTTGTCTATTGTTTGAGTGTAGATTTAAGGCGGATTCTTTTGTATATTGGCGTATTGTTTATACGATTCCGTTGTACGTTTTTTCAATCTTTGTTGCCATTTTGTTATCCATTTTGATTTAGTAAATTTAACATTTCTTATGTAATTTTATTTAGTCCACCAAGGAGTTCATATTGTGATAATTGTTAATATATTGAAGTGTGCACATTATAGATAAAAGATCAATTATTATTTTAGGAAGATAATTTTTAGTTTTTATTCTCTCATTATAATTTAAAGAGTTAACTTTTCCGTTTTCCAATTTTGCTGATTCATTTTTATTTATCAATCACCTTGTTTGGGTGAGTAGTAGCTTTGTTCTTGCAATTAGTTTTTTTTCTTTTTGTAAACTTCTAGTAATTGTCCACGCTTAGTTTATTTTAATTTGATATCACGTGGATTGAAATTGTAAGATTTTGGATAATCTTCCTGAACAAATAGTTTTACTTTTGCTTTGCATAGGAAATACCATTGTCCTATTTTAATTTAGAATCAAGTACAGTTTTTATTTTAGGCCAGAACTTTCAGTTCACGGTTTGTTTCTGCACTATCTGTAATTTAACCCTATTTGAAAAATAAATTTGATTGTTAATTAGCATTTTTGGGTTAAAAAATTCTGTTCTTTTATTTTATTTTTAAACCTTTTCAATTTTTCGGGTAATTAAGAAAGTCTGATTTCATTCACTCACTTTTTACTTTTCGTAGTTAGATTTAAGTTTTAATTCGCGAGGGTAACTTTGAGGTTAATAGTTCTTTTGCGCCCTTTTAAAATTTATCCATTGCGCTAGCTAATTTAATTTTTATTTTTCATTTTAAAATTCATTTAGGATTTTCAATTAATTCTATCAGTACATAGCAGTAAGTTACATCACCAGAAACAGAGTTGCTTGTCAAATGTATAATCTAACTCCCATAACTAACTTAGAAGTTACACTGGTCTTCTAAAGCTTGGTTTTTGATTTTTAACTTCATTTTAATGTTTAGTTTCAATTTGAATGAAATACTTTTCATTTTAATTTTAATTTAGTAGCGTTGTGATATTCTTCAGGCCAATACTGTTTATTAAGATCTTAATGTACGCTGTAATTATGATTATTATTAGAAAAATACCGTAACCTAACTAAAAAAAGCACAATTAAATAATGATGGTAATACAACGTTTAAAATAATTTATATGTAAAAAAGAAATTAATTCCTTTACAATGTACCTATAGAATCGTTAAGAGTTGGATATCCAATCAATATGTGTTCCCAACGAAATCACTAAAACTTCCGAATAAAAACCGTGTTACGTGAGGTAAACAACCAATAAAGCCTTCTGTGGGGTAGAATAACAAGCAGAAGGAATGGATACACTTCACGCTACAGAAAGTTATTAGCTCCTTCGTAGCAATTCGAGGATACTAAAATTAAAATAGAAATAGAAACGGTAGAATATCTTTTTGGGAATCGCTAAATTGTTGACACGTGCTGGGTACTAAATCGCCATGTTAGCATACTGTTTATGTAGAACAAACTACTCAAATGTTGCACCTATCGGTTACCTATCGGCAATTCACTGAATGTGTTTGAAGACGATTGGCAAATATTTGTCATCAGAGTTGTAAACGTCATTAGTGGCTTTAGGTCACATATATTCAATCAATAATAAATATGATTTATGTTCTCTGTTTGAAAATTCAGAATTTGCTACGAAATGGCATCATGAACGGTATTTATAGTAGGTACATGAAGAGAACCGCAGGATCAGATATATATTCAATCCACATACGTCAACATAGTGATACAGATAGCATACATATGTATGTACAGACATATTTCTATTCCGGGTAAAACATTTCATTTCGACTGCAACTTGAATGGGGTGAGGTTCATTTATTAGTGCCGAGTATGTATAACACATCGTTTAAACACATCAATTCCTGAAATATATGCAAGAACATAAACAATATGTATAACATACATACTGCTATGGTCTGGCACCCCGGTTTTCGCAAGTTGAGATGTTTTCATATTTACTCCGATCAGCCTTTGTCAATGTGTCGGGAAAATTTTCACAGATGTTTTGTTTATTTTTATATAGGATTTTGTTTATGAGTTAATTGTTTAATTTATTTATTTAAATGTTCAGTTGTTTAAAATTAATTTCACCCTTTAAAATATTTTGCGTTCACTGGTATTGTTTATGTTATTATGTTTTGTGATTTTGTCCGTTGGCGGACTGTTCTGTGCGCGGCTTTGCTGTACGCAGCGGGCGAGTTTGTCAGGCAGTTCCGAAATAGACCAGAGCGTGAGTAGACGTAAAATTTTATATTTGTTTGCTGCCATTTTGTTTATTCTTATGAGTTAAAGATTTGTTTCGCTTAAATTGATTTTTTTTCTGTTAATCAAGGAACTCGCTGAACAATAATTGTTATTATATTGTTGTGTACACAATTTAGGTATAAGATCATTTATTATTTTTGTTCGGGAAGGTATTTTAGTTTAAAGAGTTAATTTTTTCGTTTTTTAATTTTGCTGATTTGTAATTATTTATTAACACCTCGGGTTGGGTGAATAGAAGCATCGTGCTTGTATTTAAATTTTTCTTTTGTAAATTTACTTGATTTGTCCACGTTTAATTTAGTTTGTTTTAATTTTGAAACCACGTGGATTGATTGATATAAAAAGGACTATCTTCCAGCACTAATTTGTTTTTTTTTTGCTTTGATAGAGGATTTAGCATTGTCCTTTTGTAATTTGCAGTTTTTATTTAGACCAGGACCTTTTGTCCAGGGTTTTTTTTTCTGCAAAATAGGTAGTTGTAATTAACATTTTTTTTTTAATAATAAAATTCTTGGTTGTTATTAACGTCATTCAAAATTCTGTTCTTTTATTTTTGTTTAAACCTTTTCAATTTTTGGGGTAATTTATGAAAGTCAAATTTCATTCACCCACTTTTTACTTTTCGTGATTAGATTCAAGTTTTAATTTGCGAGGGTAACTCTGAGTTTAATTGTTCTTTTGCGCCCTTTTAAATTTATCCGTTGAGCTAGCTAACTTAATTTTCATTTTGCATTTTTCAAATTTTTTTTGTTACCTTCAGTACACAGCAATACGTAAGTATTAAACCGGGATTTATACCAATATTTCTTTCCCATCTATTCTACACACATCAAAATAATCTAGGGGACAAGTCCTTATTTGCTAGTAGTTTTCCGATCCATATGCATATAACAAATTATTTGTACTGTCATTTTAAGCGTCAATAAGGTCTTATTAACTAAAAAAAAACAGTGTAAATTAAAATAAATATAAGATTCATTGAGATTTTTTGTGTATGTTCCGGATGAATTTCTTTTTCCAGTTTCTTTAGCATTAATTGATGATGGAGAGACATCGTTTAGACCGTGATACGTAATTAAAACCTATTGGAATGTTTGAAAGTAGTTTAACTCAAAAGGCCATTGCAGAAGCTCTCAACACGTAAAAAAGTGTCATCAGTAGTTTGTGGTGCAAACCAATGATGTGCGTGAACGCCATACAGGACGCATAAGAGCAAGTCGACCAATTCGTGAGAGATGCTTGAGACTTTGTGTATTAAAGAATCGCAACATGAGGGCGACAGAATTAGTTATTCGATTTTACAACGCCCATGCTGTGTTAGTAAGCCTCAAAAAGTAAGCAATGAGGAATAGACTTCATGCAGATGACCTTAATGTCCAGCAGTCCCTGGAAGTTCCTGCGACATCAAGAGAAAATAACAGAAGACGATTAAAATGAACGCAGCAACAAATTGGGATGAACGAAACTAGATATCTGTTTTGTTTTCTGAATAATCCTCGTTTGATTTGCGGCCAGATACCAGAAGAACGAGAGTATGGAGACATCTCAGGAATGCAGAACGATTAGCTATATCGGAAACTGTTCGCAGTTTCCAAAGAGCTAGTGTAATGGTTTTGGATGGAATATCTGTTGGTGGATGAACTCACCTCATTCTCTTGGATGATCGGTAATTAAAGGTTATTAACTATCGGAACATTATCCTTCAAAACGTTGTGGTACCATATGCTGCAAGAATTGGTGAAATATTTTCAATTCATGCACCACAATGCGCGTCCGTATACTGCAGGTATCATTCGTGCATTTCTTCAAGACCAAACCACAAAATGTAATCTAGATTGACAGCCACGATTTAAATCTCGTAGAGCACGTATGAGATATGGTGCAAAGAAGCATGCTGCGTCAAAATCTAGTCTTTGAAACAAAACAATGATTGTATCAGTACTTTATAGAACAGTGGAATGCCATCGATCAACAACAGCTAGACCTACCAAACAGAGACTAGCACGTAGTAATGTCACTGCTCTTGATACCTGGTTCACGGACGGATCCAGATCCAGAGCCAGCACACAGAAGCTGGTATTTGTGCGCCCAGCCCTAATCAAAGGATATCGATAAGTCTGGGAAAGTAAACAATGGTCTTCCAGGCAGAGCTATTCGCCCTTGCAGCCTGTACAGAAATTATTGCAAAGTGGGGTTGCATGAGGAGAAAAATAAATATAATGACTAACAGCCAGGCTGTCAACAAGGCAGTCTCGAACCCTGTAACTAGGTAAAAACTTGTTAGAGACTGTAAACAATCCCTCCTCCCAGAGTAAGGTTTTTGCCATGGTTTTCCCTTACTCCGTGGCCATTGATTTTATATAAGTATTAATAATAATAAAAGGCAACAGGTGTGTCCTTTTCTACTCTCTGTCGCACACCATAGGCGTCGCCCTATCTCGCGCGTGTAAATTTGGAGCGAAAAACTGTCCCGCCTAAGGCTTTAGAAACGGACGCGATTAAAAGGGAAATAATAAATGGTCCGAAGGGTAAGGGGGGTCGCAACTGAATAGGGGTATCGATATTAATAATTAAAAGTAGGAAAAGAGGAGAAAATTCGCCCAAAAATTAGATCGTAGTAGGCGCCGGGAAACGAACGCCGCTGCAGACCGAGAAATGTCATGGGAGTGGATTTCGATGGATTTCGAACGTCAAAGTTGGGCTATTTCGTACGATCGCTACGAAGCAGAGGTGCTATGTTGAAGTGGAGTTAATGTCGAAAAGACGTCTCACATGCTTCCTCTTACGGTTCGAACCCTAAAATAAGGTCGAAACGCGAAATTTTTCTCAAAATGACCCGATTTGTAGAGATGTGTTTTTCACTACAAGATTATAACGACGGTACAAATAATCGTCACATAGGAGCATAGATGGCGCCACATATATAATTATTATTATTATATTAAAATCGATTTCGACCGTAGGGTCGTTTTGTTAATGCGAAAGGTAAGTTTAGAAAATCCGGACGGGGTTACGGAACATATTTTAAAAGCGTTAAGGTGTTTTCACGATTCAATTTTCTAGAAAAACCACGAAAACACTTCGTTACGATTGTAGAAATAAACACGAGCGCTACTAGATGGCGACAAGATAGATAAAATAAATTTCAACTTAAAACGGGCTTTTTCAAAGCCAAGCTGCATTTGAATTACATTAATTGGTAGTTGTGAATAATTTGGATTTTAATATTTATTATATTTAATTAATATTTTTATTTAATATTCGGAAACATTTTAAAATATAAACTGTTAGAATGTTATGTTATTTTTTACTGTTTGTATTATGCGCATGCCCAAACGGCACGTTGTATTATGTTTCTCAGTCGTCAGACACAGTCCACTAATACACGTCATTACGAACACGTCGTTTTATTTTGAGTGCTATTAAAACATCAGTTTCAATCATTTTCTTTCAATAAAACAACGCAACATTTTGGCCCAAACGAGTCGGATTCGCACGTTGGTACATCAGAACCATCAGTACGAGATCGAAAGCATTAAAAACATCGAAAAACATCCACACGCCACACGGGTAGAACGAATACCGCACATCGCCATCTTCGACAAAAAACACGTGGTGACTTCCATTAACATTACATGTAAGTCCTTTCTCTATTTCGATTATTACAGTGCAAAAACAACATTCAGAATTGATATATACACATTTAAAAACGTACAATGTCGATAGAAACATTAATAAAAAAGCGTGGTGCTATGAAAGCGCAAATAACATTGTTTGAAAAGTATTTAACGGATTTTTCTAATAAAATTACGCAAACAGACAAAATTCCCGTAGTAACAGAACTGAAAATACGTCTTTCTCAATTTGAAAATTTATTACAACAATTTGACGAAATACAGCGCGAATTCGAAGTATTGCACAGCGATAGTGAATTACAAGTTACAGAACGCGAACAATTTGAGAATAATTTTTATAAATTACTGACCAACGCTAAAATTAAAGTAAATTCGTATGAAGAAACCGTTGACGTGCTAACAATGCTGAATCTATTCATGTATCAGAAGTTAGTGTATTAAATAACATAAAATTGCCACAAATTATTTTGCCTAATTTTAATGGAAATTATGAGAATTGGTTAGAGTTTCGCGATACTTTCGAATCTTTAATACATAACAACGACAGTATTAATGATATCCAAAAATTTCATTATTTGCGAGCGTCAGTATAATAATAATAAATATAAAAATCGTCAAATTGGAATCGTAGTTATTATTATGAGAGTGGATCATTTTATTTAAACGCACAATATTTATATAATTAGCCTTAAGTAAAGATAATCTCATATTCGGTGTCTTCAAGAATCACAGAATTGTGTGTATATAATACGTACACAATAAGTAACGATCGACTCACAAAAAAGATGACATTTTCCCTATGTCATCTACTATCACTACATCCCTATCGACATAGGGAAAATAAGCCATTGGGAAACGCAAGGAAAGACACATATCTCCTTTAATCTACCAGCGATTGCGCGTGTGCAGATTATAAGAATTTTAATACTACATTATTTGGCGGAAACCAAGTAAAATTCTGCGAATGTTTAATCTCTGACCGAAAGGCTTGCGCGGTACGTTTGGCGCATAACAACAAGGGGATTAGTTGTCGCTACGACTGTCAGGATACAAATATACTTTCCTTTTGTAGTTTATAAAAAACTTCAAGTGTATTCATATATAATTATTTGAAGAAATAAATTTACTGAAGCCATTACTTTGATTGCAAAGAGTATTAAGGTTTAGTTTTATAAAAAAAAAATTAATGTAGATCTATAAAATAATTTATCAAACATAAATGCCCACTGGCAATTTATATTAGCAAACTGTTAAAAAACATACACTTTCAAAATTGTTACCTACCTTTAAATAGTTATTCTTTCTTAATGTTTTATTTTCGACGACACAAATCGAATTACAGTTTTTAGAATTTTTGTGTAAAATATGTAGATCAGATTTTTGATTTCAAAACTTCCTTAATAATAATATTGAAAATACGAACAAGAAAACATCTATTAAGTATATGTGAAATTGTTTTGGTAAAACTATTATTACAAAAAGTGTTTGGTTTATTTATTTTGTTCTTCTAGGGATTTTTCATAGAAAGTTTGCCCTTTTAATTGAATGAGAAATAAATCAGTAAACCGTTTGTTTTTCAATATTCTTACTTTGCCGGTATTGATATTTGTAAAGGTAAAAAGATATATCAAGTGGATATTTATTTATTAACGTAACAAGTTATATACACCCTATTATAACTGAAATAAAATCAATTTAAATTAAAACCACCTACAAAAATAAATTATTGTTTACAAAAATACTTATAATGACGATAACAAAAATACCAGAAAAAAAATACTAACACTTGAATTGCAATAATGTTGTGCATAAAAGTCGAAAACGCTATAAAATATTCACAATAATAGCGGGAAAGATAAACAAATATAAAGAGTTTGAAAATTTGGAAAAACGCCAATAAAAAACTTAAAACAAATGTTGAGAACAAAAACGACATTAGGTAAAAACAAAAGAAAACTATCTGAAGCGTATTGCACATCTAAAATTGTAAAAGTGGAAACTTCTCGAGTGAATGGACCAACTTAAAAAACCACCTTCTTCAAGGATAGCATTCTAGTAGAATGTCCGACTTTTATGTATTTAATTTAAATTGTAATGTATTTAGTGATTATATGTTGCTATTGCTGTTTATTTTATATAATGCAACATATTTTTACAAGATACGCCTGAAATATAAGGAAGAAAAAATGAAATAATCAGTAAACGTCAAAAAAATCGGATTATGCACTTATGAAGCATGTTTGTGAAATGCTAACAGTTATTTGTAAGAGTACGTGCATCAACTATAAAAGTCTAATATTAAATAAATACGGCAATAACATGTTTATACAACAAAACTGCAAGATAATATTTGTGTTAATTACCGGGATAGCATATTCTCAACGCGCATGTTATATGCACAACTTTTACGATACACGGTAAAGAAGAAATTTTTCATATTACAGTCCAAACTTTGCAGGTTTCTTTAATGTGCAGTGCTTTCTGCAGCGCCTCTACGATTAATAAAATCATAACATCACACAATATTTTCATTAGGTGGCAAAAAAAAACCCAGATGGCAGTACATATAACAATTAGAGTAAAGTCACTAGATATATAAAGTACCGCAATTGGCCGCCATTGTGTCCAGATTAGGCGCTAAATTTAAATTTTATCATTGTAGTTTATACGTCCTGTCAATTTTTCTATTGAAGGTAACCACTACGCTGCTGTGATGTAATGAAAACTTAACTGCGCGTTTTTCTACTGCTTTAACTCTACTTTTCTTTCTCCTGGTCCCATAACCAGATGGAAATATGTAGCGAGTATAATAAAAGATTGAAAACGTGAGACACAAGGACCAATGTTGCCAACTGTCAGTACAAGTAGTTAAACAAAAGTGTTACTATGATACATTTGCTGCTTTCCAGATGTCTGAGATCTCATATAATCTTACTCAGTTGTGACGTAGTGAGCTAAGATCTCTTTGTTGACTCAGTTAATAAACTGTTGTTACTTCCACTGACAGTCTCGCTTAAACCAAATACAATATAAATATAAACAATATATAATATATATGGGCAAAGAATAGTTCCGCTGGCGTACTATAGATGTCACAGCTAGGCTGATTTTAGAAAAGTGTACGACCAAACAAATATTAAACGTGATCTGACGTGATTAAACGTAAGTGGAATTTTCCGTTGCACAAACGCGTAAAAATATAAGATAGCGAAGAGTCGGTGCGATACGAATGAAAGTGGTTTAACTGCGCGCGCAACGAAGAGGTAGAGCATTCATAAATGAATTGTCAATTCGCAAAATTATTATGAAATGAATATTAAAGGAGTCAAAGCAAGTAACAGTTCAGTAAATAAAATAAAAACCAAAACACACATATTGGCTCAATGGATTAATATTCGTTTTATAATGAAATTAAAACATATTTTTATGTTAAAGCGAAGCTACACACGGAATATTTGCTTTTATTTATTTCGTCAAATGCCTATTAACTTTCTCATAGCACATATTATATCTTATTTTTAATGCATGAAATCTACAGCGTCTTCGATTTATTACACTACGCGTGGAGAATGTATGTATCTATCGCTTTTATTAATAGTGCATATTAAAATAAAAACATAATTAGTGCATAAGAATGCGGTAAGTCGAAAACCTTATAAAATATTGTCACAATAACAGCGGGAAATTCAATTTTTAAAACTTGGAATTATTGGAATTCTATAGGGCATAACTTAAAAATATTTTTGACTATATAGACTGTCCAACCGAAGACTTGGTCTTTGATTACAGTTCTATTTTTGATTTTAGGAAAAAGACTTTCTATATATTATTCCATTTTTAAATTTTACGTAGAAAAATAAAATAGCAGACATAATATCGGGGATTTTTACGCGATTTTTTGGGTCACTATTTGCGAATATAGAATCAAAAACAAGATGGCGCGATTAAAATGGAAGAAGAGTATTAAAAAAATGGCATTTTGCAACAGATATTTGTGTTCAAAGCCTTTTGTAGTTGCTGAATTCGGTTCTTACAAGAGTTTTTAGAAAAATAAAATGGAGGATTCAATATTGAAGAGAAAATTTTGAAATATAGGAGACATTTTGCAACAGACATTCGTATGCAAGCGTTTTTGGGGTCGCTAAATTTGATTCTGATATTAGTTTTTGGCAAAATAAAATGGCGGACGCAATATGGGGAGAGACTTTTGAAATATAAAAGAAAACGCAAATTTTTTTTGAAGGCTTTGCGATTTTTTGACCACTTTTTGGGCCACTATTTGCGAATATAGAATCAAATACATGATGGCGCGACTAAAATGGAGGAATATTATTAAAAAAAATGATATTTGCAACAGACATTTGTGGGTGTTTGGATCGTTGCATTTGATGCTGATAATATTTTTTGGAAAAATAAAATGGCGAATAAAGTGGGAAGAAAATTGAAATATAGGGAATATCGCCGACTATTTTTTTAAAGCTGTAACTTATGGGATGTTATAAAAGGAAAAGGAATGGGAAGGGAATAGGGAATGGAATAGGAAAAGGGGAAAGAAATAGATAATGGGAACAAGGGAGGGAATAGGGAAAGAGAATAGGGAAAGGAAGAGGGAACAGGGAAAGGGAATAGAGAATGAGAATAGGGAACGAGAATGGGAAAAGAGAATAGGGAGAAGGAATAGGGAAAGGGAATGGGGAAAGAAAATGGGAAAAGGCAATGGCGAAAGAGAATAGGGAATAAGTAGAGAAAATAGGGAAAGGGAATGGGGAAATGGAATAGGGAAAGGGAATCGGAAAAGGGGAAAGGGAATAGATAATGGGAATAAGGGAAAGAGAATAGGGAAAAGAAGAGGAAAGAGAATAGGATCGGATGGGAAGAATAGGGAAAGGGAATAGTGAATAGGGAAAGTGAATAGGAAAAAGGAATAGGGAAAGGGAATAAGGAAAGGGAATAGGGAACAGGCCCTATTCCCTGAATAGAGAATAAATATAGGGAACGAGAATGGGTAAATAGAATAGGAAAAGGGAACGGAAAAAGGGAATAGAAAAAGGGAATGGAAAAAGGGAATGGGGAAAGGGAATGGAAAAAGGGAATGGGAAAAGGGAATGGTGAAAGGGAATGGGGAAAGGGATTAGGGAAAGGAATGGGGAAGGGATTAGGGAAAGGGATTAAGGAAAGGGAATAGGGAAAGGGAATAGGGAAAGGGAGTAGGGAAAGGGAAAAGAAATGGGAAACTAAGGAACAGGGCAGAGAGAATAAGAATAAGAAACGGGAATAGGTAAAGGGAATAGATACGGAAAGGGACAACGAAATGAGAAAAAGGGAATAGGGAAAAATACTATTTCTATTCTATCTATTACTAAATTGATGTTTACCGTATGTGAAATACCTGCCTACATCGAGTCAGCCAATGACAAAAAAAATTTATATAATAAGAAGACAATATAGATAGAGGAATAAGCACTGAAATATATATATAGCTCATTAAAACAAAATGTATCAGCTGTGTTTTCCTCGCTTTTTTGTGCTTTATCTAACAAACGTCTAATATAACTTTTTGTCGAGCAACGTAAATTAATGAGTTGTCAATATCTTGGAATTTACGTTGGCTATAAATATGATCTCGCGAAGGATAAATAAAAACTAATAAATATAAAAATCGTCAAATTGGAATTGTGGTTATTATTATGAGAGTGGATCATTTTATTTAAACGCAGAATATTTATTTAATTAGCCCTAAGTAAAGATAATCTCATATTCGGTGTCTTCAAGAATCACAGAATTGTGTGTATATAATACGTACAACATAAGTAACGATCGACTCACAAAAAATATGCCATAGGGAAAATAAGCCCTTAGGAAACGCAAGGAAAGACGCATATCTCCTTTAATCTACCAGCGATTGCGCGTGTGCAGATTCTAAGAATTTTAATACTACATTATTTGGCGGAAACCAAGTAAAATTCTGCGAATGTTTAATCTCTGACCGAAAGGCTTGCGGTACGTTTGACGCACAACAACAAGGGGATTAGCTGTCGCTAGGAAGTCGGAGTGCGCAAATCCTCCTTTTGACGGTCGCCGACAAAGACGTCGGAACACGATGCCGCCGCTAATCCTTTCCCTGGCGGCAGCCGACAAAGCGTCGTCGTTCCAAGATGCTACCGCTAAACCCTCTCAAGTGTTGCAGACACAATCCGAAAAATATTCTCAAGGTTAAAAATATTAAACGACATACAATTATTTTTAAGACAGATAAAATTGTCACATGAACAAGGAATTAAAATCTGAATATCATTTAAAATCCTTGGCAGAATGTACAAAGGTTTTAATTGTGGGAATATAAATCGCCCCTTGCGGATTATGATGGCATTGCATTGATTTGTTAGAATTACGAGCCTGAATTCTTTTAAGAACCTGGGTCATAATTGTTTGAGGTAATTGTACATATTTGGCCATTGACCAATCTGACAATAAATGCACTAATGTCGTAATTTCAGTAACTAAATAACACACGGAATAAGAGTTTCGTATGTCGTCCACTGATTTCACAATTTACCGATATGCAAGTTAGATTTCAATTACCTGCTTTAAAATATGAACATTTTGTGTTGATCGATTTGGCAAGAGTGAATATTAAATATTGACACGAAAGATGGCGCTCTCAGACTACACTGACAACGAACTACGAACGAATTAAGGTAGATGGCGCGCTCTTTTTCGAAAAATTATTTCCGCTTTTTTTTTTAAATTGTGTTATGTATTTGGTTTAAATTATAATGTATTTATTTAGTGATTGTATAATACTTGCAGTTATATATGTGTGTATGTACGGCAATAAGAAAATTATACAACAAGCTGCAAGGAAAAATTCGTGTCAATTACCGGGATCGCAAATTTTTAACGCGCAGGTCATATGGACCACTTTTGCACGATACACGGTAAAGAAGAAACCTTTAATATTACAGTCGTGCCACCACCTCTATTCATATTTCGTTCTTAGCAAACTTTATGCAGGTTTCTGTAATAAGCAGTACCCTCTGGAGCGCCTTTACGATTGTGCATAAAATGATAACTTCACACAATATTTTCATTAGGCTTGAAAAAGTAAGTATTGAAACACATGAAAAAAATAATACTCTACTTTCATAAATATTTTAAGAAATATGAATAACAACCAACATCAGAGGAAAATGTATTTAAAAATTGAACAGTAACAGCAGATTATTCAAGACAAAATGATAATGATAATGATGCGACTATCACTCAAACAATGTGATTATATCTGTAAAATATCAGAAAATTACTACATTCTAAGCGACATATTGCTGCTATCGATAATATTTAATATAAAGATTTAATAATTACGCAAATTAAAAAAATATGTTAGCAATAAAGAAAACTACGATTCAGCACATTATCATCGTCTATTCTAAAATCCAATGCACAAGAAAATAAAATAAAAGATAGCTACTAAAAGTGTATTGTATGTTCTACCAGTGGAGTGTTTAGAAATAAACGAACCAACTTAAAAGAAAAATACCTTCAAGAAACCCATTCCAGGAGAATGCTCGACTTCTATAAACTCCTTTTAAAATCCTCCTCATAGAGTTTTAATCTGATTAATAATTTAAAGGGTTTTTGAAAATAATTGTGAAAAAAATCTTTTCTCCAAAAGTGTTTTATAGAATTTAATGGTGCATAAGTTAAAAATATTTTTAAATATACGGGTTGTTCAGGAAGACTGGGTTTTTCATTATAGCTCTGTTTTTGCCTTTAGGAAAAAATCTTTTCTACAAAAGTGTTATAGAATTCAATGGTGCATAAGTTAAAAATATTTTTAAATATACAGAGTGTTCGCGAAGACTGGGTTTTTGATTATAGCTTTCTTTTTGCTTTTAGGAAAAAATCTTTTTTACAAAAGTTGTGCAGAATTCAATGCTGCATAACTTAAACATATTTTCGACTATACAGGCTGTTCCAAAAGTAAGAACAAAAGAAAACTACTTAAAACGTACTGCACATTCTAAAAGTGCCAACTTCTCTCGAATGGACCGACTTCAAATTACCACCTTCCTCACTCCTAGATGCGCAGCATCTAGTATTATATATAATCAGTGTCCTTGGCGAATGCTGGGAGATAACGAAAGTCGTTCCATGGGCGCATTTAATAATAACTGATAGCTGACTGATTTACAGTAGACTCGCGATTATGTGAACTAATCACATTTTACATTTTTTATCATTTTTCAAAAGTAATATTCGTATGGTCGCGAGGCTACTGTATTACATTTTTGTTATTAAAAATCATAGGGAAGTTATTTAGTTAGAGTAGGATCATTTCAATTGTTATGGAACCCATATAGTACTTAGAATAGGTAGCCTCGTGTAGTACCTTTTCAGGTGGAGCACGGGGTTAGGATGATTTGTAATAATTTAGTTTTCATAAATAAAGTGTAAACAATCCCTCAATACACTGGCACGAGACTACACAGTGTCTGATTTGGGTGCCGGGGCATTGAGGATATAAAGGGCAATGTAATAGTCAACGAACTAGCCAAGGAGGGCTTTAAAGGACACTTCATAGGTCCAGAGCCCGTATGTGGGATTACTAAAGACTCTGCAGAAGGGATATCTGGACCTGGTTAAATAAAGAAAGTACAAAGAAATGAAGGTCGACTGGAGATCAACTCCATACGAAAGCGCTAATAGGGGATGAGGATGCTAGATTATCTTCTACTCAGACGCAGCAAAAAAAAAGCTAAAACCATTACCCTGAAAAAGCAGCCATACAACACAGGTCGAGTAAGCGAACCGTGGTGCAGAAAATACATGCATGTAATCTGCACATGTGAGGAATTGAAAGTATTCAGGCAGAAATATTTCGGGAAGGATCTATTGGAGTCCTCGAAGGTTCTCAAGTTTCCACTGGGCAAGCTACTGGGCTTTATAGAGAACACCAAGCTGTTCGAGTGGAAGTAAGAGATTTAATAGGAACGGTACAATGAGCACCTAGCTCAAGTGCCTGGACTATAGGTGCCCACCTTAACTTAATGAATGAATGAATGAATGAAGAGCTTGATTATGTCAAACAGATACAGAAAGGTAATTAGCACTTGTGGAAGTCCCGCAGGGTACTCGGTAGAATATGTTGTCGATTGTTATTGTTTTTTTCTACATAAGTTTTAAACAAAACAACCATTATTCACCTATGTGAAGCAAAAATGTATTTCCTTGCTTGCCACCTAGAATATGTTGATGTGTGTATCATAAAACAGCAGTATAATAACGCTATTATAACAGAATTATTATTAACGCAGTGAAAGTCTATTGATAGACGGCTTAGAAATAAAGAATCTGGATCCAGAATACTATGTAAAATTGAAACAGATGAAGAGCCGATAAACATGTTTTAATTAATAGACAATTTCAATTTATACAGACAGTTATATTGAAAATTTTAAATCTCATCTGTGATACATTCTGAGCATTTGCAGCATTAAGTTAATTTAAAGATTTTGTAAAAGTCAACTTAACCTTAATTATGCTGCTCTCGCATCAAGACATTTGACATTTCCTTCCTTTCGCTTTAATGAATAATTGAATTTCCTTAATAATTAAATTCTTGAGTTCAAAGAAAAACATAAAAATCTAAGACTCCGCTTAAAACAAGGTCGCCGAGATTAAGTATTAATAGAGAAGAGGCGTGAACTGCGACGTTTTAACCTTTTACGATTCCCTAATAAATTTTAAGGTACTACATGTATCAGGCTACGAAGTTGATTTCTTTTGTAAAAACTAACTAATGTGTATAAATCTCTGTACTCTTAAATTATTTCATCCAATTTTAATGAACGTTTAACACTTAATCGAACTTTTTGCAAAAATTTTAAGAAAAATTTTAGTTTCATACAATGTATTTTAGCGCTCGAATTCATATTAAAATTTGCATCTCTGGCAAAGTTGGAGACCACACTAGCATCTTCAACTACACCGAACAGACGGTACCACGGTCCGTAAATGCGGATAAAATCTCGCTCGTTTTCAGATTCTTTGGGGGATAAAGCGTAGATATCTCCAGCAGGGAATCTGGAGGGACGGAGAGCGGGAAGGCGAAGTTTTTAGCCCAGGGGCCTCCCTCACCATTTTCCAGGCCGAAATTATTGCCATCCAGATTTGTGCTGTGGGCATCTTAAACTGTCTGCGCAAGAATGGCAGGGTACAAATCATCTCCGACAGCCAGGCTGCCCTTAAAGCTTTGTAAATGGTGAGATTTGACTCTGAGGTGGTACTGGAGTGCCACAGCAAACTTAAACAGCTGGCGGAACATCTAAATGTTACGTTGAAATGGGTGCCAGGTTACATCAGAGGCAATGAAATAGCTGCCACGTTAGCAAGAGGTGCCGGCGAGCTGCCGTTCCTAGGTCCAGAACCGATCTGTGGTAGCTCATATGGCAGCATCAAAACGTTTGTCAGTTTCCAATTTGCTGCTAGACACTGCTCCTTTTGGTATGGACTCGCCGGCGCAAGACACTGCAAATCTTTAGGGCTTCATTCGAATGAGGAAAGGCTCCGTAAGGCAGTCTTTAGGAGCAGGGATAGATTGATATTACTCACAGGAATTTTAACTGAGCACTGCGCACTAAATAAACACATGTACCGCATGGGCCTAGTGCACTCTCCCCTGTGCAAAAAGTGTGGGAATGCGGAGGAAACTCCTGCCACCTTCTTGTCAACTGCCCGGCAGTGGACTGACAGAGATTATTATTAATTATATGTACATATATAACACATAATGATAATATTTCATTTTCCCGAGAAAACAAAATTCAGAAATAAGACAAGAAGACATGACGCACATTTTTTTTGAACAATACTCTGTCTTAAGACTAACTACAAGTAATACATATATAATATAACCTAGACACTATTACAAGGCAAAAAAGAAGGAATTTTCTGTATTTTATAATCGTATAAAATGAAGCTCTAGTATATTTTCGAGCTATGCTTATATTTGTATAAAGCAAAAGTTAAAATTCCTATGAAATGTATTATTGCAGTGTATTAACAAAAAAGATAAGATAATTTAAAATTAACATAAACCAGCCTTGATTTTATATTATGCTCACATATCCTTAAAGGCTTTATACTGTGTTATTTTTAGCAATACACTTCCTAAATTAGATTCAAAATCGACGCATTTGCTACATTCGTTTATTTTATATATTTAGACAGCTTGTAGTCCATAAATCTTGAAAATCTCCCCACTTGTGCTATGAATATAAAATGCCAGAAATGTAATGCGAAATATGGTCAACAGTCACGAATAACTTCTAAAGTAATATACGTAAGTGCAAATTCATATCCTGAAATCTAGAGAAATATGCATTGCTGTTTGCTATAAATGTAAAATATTTTACATTGAAGCTGCAACTGTATTTTAGATACACTAAAATGTAAGCCGATTCTTGGACTTATGCTATATTACATAAACAATGAAAGATAATGTTTTAAGAATATGTTGGAATCGGCAGCAAGAAAATATTTATTTATCAATATTTGGCGGAAAGCAGCTTGTGTGCATTTATTTGAGTGTATTTAAATTTGGAGGAGAACAGTATACCTAGTTGTCAGTATTTGTTTCAGATGGTCATTCCATTGTTAATTAAATCTGTTGTTTTCGTTCCAGTTTTTTTCAGTAGTACTACATCACAGATCACATATCAAGCGGATTATATTAATTAAATTATTCGTTTAAAATGTCACGAATACGTTATTGTCTATCTAAATTTGTTATGCTACATTATATTCTAATAGCGATTTTATCCTCATTCCAATCCCTTTTTATATTTTCAAAGATCTTTTCAGATAATTTGAAGTTGTACGGAATCCTGTGGTCGCCCGAAATGTTAAGAACCGGCAATGTTGTACGAGGGAGGAGAAGGGAGGGGGAGGGGGTGATATGGGCACACGCCTGTAAAATTAAAGATATAAAAAAATTAATCGGAGCGCAAAGATTGTTAACAGTTACGACCGCGAGTGCGTACTCATCTATTTCGGCAGACGCAGCGTGCGTTACTTCGGGTATATTACCAGTAGATTTACGTTTGATAAAACTCAAATTTCGTAGGGACGCGAATGAAATAGGGTTTGAGGGTTTAATTACGACAACGGGAATTACATTAAAACCGAGCGACTTGGAAAGGCGAGTAGATGTAGGGAGGCCGAATTCATCCCGCGGAATTAAAAAGAATTACTTACAACAAATTTGTAGGCACTTTTGGAGAGGGTTTAGAAATTTTTACGGCTGAGTCGAAGGGCGAGGGTGGTACAGGGACGGTTTTAAGTTTGAATTAAGCGATCATTGCAATATTTTTCAGGCAGAATTAGTTGTCATAAATTAGGCAATACGTTATGTTAGGCGCGAGTGGGAACGCGCAAATTATAACAGATAGCTTATCTAGGCGTTAGAGAATTAAAAAAAAAAATGCGATTAATTTGTTACTAGGTACTTGGGATATGTTGCGTGAGGGAGGGGTAAAAGTTTCTTGGACTAGGGCTCATGTAGGTACAGTCGGTAATGAGAGGGCGGGTCAATTAGCTAAAGAGGTGCTGTCTAGAGGGGATAATGCGATAATTAGGTATGGGTTAATTTCGGCTAGCGCAGTTAAAAAAAGCGTTTAGGAATAAACTTGATTAATGATTGGCAGGGTAGGTGAGATATTTCTTTAAATGGCAGGTGTACTAGGAAATTTATAGGTAGTGTTACACGTTTTAGGGAAATGAGGCCTAATTTGTCGTATCAGGTGGTCGAACTAATAACGGATCACGGTAATTTTAAATCATATTTATGTAGAATTGGAAGGGTTAATGATTCATATTGTGAATGCAGTGAGGTAGATACAGTAGGGAATTTTATAGTCTTTGGTGGTCTGAATTAGCGTTAATTTATGATTTTGGCGTGGTTGGGATATATAAATAAATATTTAGGATATAAATCTTTAATTTAATTACTATTGATTAGAATAAGTAGGATACAATTATTCTTAAGTATTGAGAATTGGTACTGTTGTTCTGTTTGCTTTTAGATCATTACTTGGCATTGAAGCAGGTGACTGCTTCAATTTTCATGATATATAGAAGAGAGCAGCTACCTGAAGATGGCACAGCTGTCAGAATTGAGAGAACGTGGAGGTTGCCTCTTCAAAACGCAAAAGGATAACAATAATTTGCCGGCTATCCGTAACAAGGTCCTTCCAGAGTAAGGTTTTTGCCATGGTTTTCCCTTACTCCGTTGCCATTGATTTTATATAAATATATTATATATAATCAATGTCTTTGGCGAATGCTGGAAGATATCGAAAGTCTATCCATGGGCGTATTTAATAACAACTGATAGCTTACCGATTTACAGTAGACTCGCGATTATGTGAATTGATCACATTTCTCATATTTCAGTATTTCACATAAAGTAGTATTCCTATAATTGTGAGGCTACTGTATTATATTTTTGTTATTAACAATCATAGGAAAATTATCTAGTTAGAGTAGGAACATTTCAATTGTTATGGAATCCATATAGTACTTAGAATAGGTAGCCTTGTGTAGTACCTTTTTGGGTGGAGCACGGGGTTGGGATGGTTTGTAATCATTTAGTTTTTCATAAATAAAAAGTGTGGTCCCTCGTTAATTCATGTTTCGAAAGCAATATTATTCATCTTTCTCTAAACTGAAGAAACAATAAATTTACAGCCGTTTTACGTGCTCAGAAACGTGTTACTAGGTGATTGGTCATGTACTCGAATAAAACCATTTTCAGGAATATAAAAATGAATACTTTAAGTACATACATAATTAATGTATACGAACATTCATGGTAGTGTGAATATTAATCAGAATTCGAAGCAACACAATTGCATACAGTAAAGTTAGTGTTTGCCTCACATTTGGAACTTATACTTGCATTTGTACATATCATAAATTTATAGCTTGAAATAAATTTTGTTTTGGCCAGATCGCCCCACATATAATTCACATATCGGTGTGGGCACAAGGATCTATAATACACCACCAGAAGTGAGGCAGGGTTCCCCAGCGTAATTTAGATTTCCTTTAAAAGACATTTCTTAAATGCTATGCGCTCTGTAACATCGAAGAGTATTCTGATTTATGTGAGGGCTCTAGACGTTGAGGAAACAACAATTTCAACTTTTACTTTATTTTTAAATATTATAGAACTTTTTTTTATTTATTATTGTAGTACTATATTAGTATTATTGTATTTGCTGGGTGTTGTGTGTTTTCTATATAATATTCAACACCACTATCTGAGAATAAATCAACATTAAATATTAACATATTTAAACCTTAAAAAATGTCAACTACCTAATTTCCGTGCGCATAAGACCATTTACAGAAGATAGCACTACTTTCTTTTACATTTTATTAACAAGAATATGTTTATAAGTAGATAATGGGCGGTACAAATAAAAAATTCGGAAAATATTTGTTTACAACTAAATATACAGGCTGTTTCACCAGCAGGCACTTTCTCTATATCTCGTAAACAGTTTTCACAAATTGAATTGAACAAATTATGGCAAGTACACAAGGAGTTTAAAAAAAAATACCTTTCATAGAAAATACGTTTGAGGAAAACGTGAAAAAGGAAGACCTGCATTTAAGCCTGAACAGAAGTTTTGAAGATATGAGTTGAAGCAGTGGCAAATGAAAACTAATTATTGATATAAGTTAACACATATTTTACATAATATAAAAAATAAAAATACAAATTTGTGGTTACTTTCGAAAAGTAATTTTTAGAATGGTTCAGTACTATTACTTATTTATTCTGTACTCATACTCTGAATCTAAGAATTTTTTTACGCTGAAAATTAAATCTACCTAGAAATGCGGGCCTTTTTGTTCCTAAATAACCCCTTTGGATAACAATAGCTCGGGAAGAAGCCCTTTAAGTGCTCGTTCACATTCAGAAAGCAGTAACATCAACACCTAAGAGGTTTCGCAAAGGCAGGGTTTTAAATAAAAGGCCGACAGTCATAATCCTAAGTTAGGCCTATGTCAGAAATGTTCCTGGTTAACTGAAATTGAAAGCGGAGAATGGTGAATTCGTGCAAACGTCGAAGTACAACAAGAAAAGGTTAATTGTATATCCCGATAATTCTTAAGATGAATTACTTGAAGTTAAGCTGCTTCATATTTAAATGCTTTCAGTTTCCTTTTTTTGTCGAAATAAGAATAGTATTGCTATTCAAATACATATTACGATTAATAAAACGAAATTCTGAATGGATTTGAATAAATTTCGACGGCACCAATACGATAAAATAAAATGTAACTTCATTTCAGCGGCTCATACGTATTATATGATGAATGGGGAAGTAGATTAAATATGGATACATATAAAAACGGAGACTTGCTCAAAGACGGAATATGAGAAAATCGTATAAATGGAAGAAATGGAGGGAAGAAGGGTTGCGCATAATAGATATATTCAAACTGCATAGCGTATATACATTGCTTCAACGTCTGTGATAAAATTGGAATACGAGATATTAATAAGTTAGTGGAAAAACTCGCACATCTACACTTTAATATACCTTATTAATTTACTTATTAACGAAACATTTTATGTCACCATAAAGCATGCGTGGATGTGGCTCTATAGCTCTATAGCCTTTTAGATCATGTTTCCTTCTTTTTAAAATTTTTGAATTTTGACTGCATAGTAGAATTCGATGCGTTGCCCCTTATTGCTTTTCATTCGACAGAGTTTTGTTCACTTTTACTTAAAAGAAATAATATTTTTCCAACAGACATCTTGGAGAAACAATATAATGCTAAACTATCCGAATATCCAGATTTATGTTATCCGGATCCATTATCCGAAACCTGAGATTCGGATCCACTATCCGAAACCTCAGATCCGGATCTGCTATCCGAAACCTCAGATCCGGATCTGCTATCCGAAACCTCAGATCCGGATCTACTATTCGAAACCTCAGATCACGATCTACTATCCGAAACCTTAAATCCGGATCTGCTAACTGAAACCTCGTATCTGGTGCAATAATCACTAAGATTTGTAATGCAAATAAGTAAGTTTTAGTATAAGTTTTTGTATATGTATAGTTTTTGCTATACTTTCAGCAGTGTGCAATACCATCAATATAGTATATGCGAAACAGTCAAAGAGTGCACATCATTTAGTACCCTCTCCCGAAAATATATATCACAAGAATATTACAGTTTCGTTGATTTCGTTTTATTATTTACAATAACAACTTTTTAAAGCAACTATTTTCAATTAAGAATAAGGCAATAAAATAAAATAGT
The DNA here is from genome assembly GCA_004143645.1 of Protaetia brevitarsis. Lineage (NCBI taxonomy): Eukaryota > Metazoa > Arthropoda > Insecta > Coleoptera > Scarabaeidae > Protaetia > Protaetia brevitarsis. The sequence goes on along the minus strand of RXPK01000101.1, from coordinate 1,718,488 downwards.
TTATAATTCGGCCCTTACATTATTTTTTTTTTTTAATTTTCCCACAAGTGAAATATTACAATCATAAGGGCAGTGTCAGGTTTAAAATTAGAGTTAACGAACTTTAAATAATAATTAAATAACAAAGAGATAATCGACTATTAAAAACATAATACATATAAGTATATAGGACAAATTCTTAGAATAAAATCATCCAACTAACACGTTTAACGTATGAAAATTCGTACGCACACATTTTATTTCCTATATTTTGTTTACTCTATTCTATTTTTAAAATGATAAACAATATTTTATATACTAACGCCAAACAAATAGCTAATAAGCGATTTATGTTTTACATCACTTCAATTCAGTACACATGTTTGATTTTGGAAACACAATAATACTGGAAATCCAAACAACTACAATAAAAAACTTAAGAAATGTGTAACATAAAAAACACAAACAATCGATTCATCATAGAGAAGACATTAATTCACTTATGTAAACTTCTCCTAAACCCCCCACCACAAACTGCACCAAACTGGACGTACTGCTGTGGACGAACACCCTTGAGTTCGCGAGAGTTTTTTTTTTAAGCGGCACAGATGTTCATTTTGATCCCGATTTACCTTTTTCGATGTCGCGTAGAAATTCTCACAAACATTTTTATTTTGTAATTAAGTTTTTTAATTGAATTGTTTTGTTTGTTTGATTAATTTTATGTAATTGTTCAGTTTATATTAAATTCATTCTTTTGTACATTTTGCATTTACCAGGAGTGTATATAGTTCTTTGTGTTATTCTAGTTTTTTCTTTGCGATTCGTGCGACTTTGTAGTACGCAGATATTATTTATATATTACCGTGTAGGGCCTCTAAAAGGGGAGTTCTTTGACGAGATGTCGTGCAAGTAGATTGTTATTTGATTTTCATTGCTGTTTTTTGATTTTTCATTGTTATATTTGAATTTTGTTCGGTTAAATTGAAATCTATCTTTTGAGTCAGGGACCTCTGTTAGGTAATAAGAGTTGTTGTAGTTTTTGTGCACAAATTTGTTATAAAATCTGTTATTATCTTAATTTGTTCTAGAAGGGTGTGTGAGTTTTAAGAGTTTTATCTTTTTTTTCCGTTTCTAGTTTTCAAATTAGTTTTATTTATTAATCACCTCGTTGAAAGGTGAAAAGAAAGCATTGTGCTTGTGTTTATTTCAATTTTGTAAAATTTATTTGTTTTCCATGTTTAATGTTAATTTTAGTTGTTTTAACCTTGAGACCACGTGGGTTATTTGAGAAGCAGAATTTTTCTTCTAGAACAAATCTACCATTTTGTTTGTTAGAGGATTTTGAATTGTCCTTTTTTAATTGTAAATTCACGCAGGGTTTGGTTTCAACCAAGACCTTCTGTCTACGGTTTTTTTTTACCCCTGTAATTTGTATTAAATGTTTTTTTTTTTTTTTTTGACAATAAAATTAATGATTGCAAATATCATTCTAAATTATAGTTCTTTTATTTTTGAATCAATCATTTTAATCTTTGGGGATTTTAAAGAAAGTCAAATTTTTCAAACTCCCACAATTACTTTTCATGAAAGTTACCCTGGGATCAAAGAATCTTTTGTGCCCTTTTAAATTTTTATCCACTGAGCTAGTTGATTTAATTTTTTTTTAATTTCACTTTTCATATATGCTGGTACCTCCAGTTCACAGCAGTACGTTTCGATAGCAAAGCTGTCATCATCAGCAGAAACACTGAACTTAAAGGAGAGAGTTTGTGGTGAGGGGTTTAGGAGAAGTTTACAGCATTACCAGTACCACAGTTTGGAGTATTTTTGTTATTAATTCACTTAGTTTAATACACTAATCAACTGTCTATATTTTACTTAAAAGAAAATAAATAAACAAATTATTTTATATAACTATAAATAATAGATAAATAAATAAATAATAAATAAATAAATTGAATAGTTTGTGAATTGAATGTACTGTATATTGTATTCTGACGTGTCAAAGTTTGCAGATTGCAATTTAAGACAATAAACATTTATTTATTTATTTATTTAAATTATTCCTATGTTGCAAATAAATTCACAAATCGCTTATTACCTAATTTTTTTTCGGCGTTAGTCTATATAAAATACTGTTTACCATCATAAAAATGGTATAGTGTAGAAAAAAATAAAGAAATAAAATGTGTATGTACGTACGAATTTTTATATGTTAAACGTGTTAGTTGAATATTTGTCTGTATTCTAATAACTAATGTTTTTAATTGTTGATTGTTTCTTAGTTAATTAAATTGCATTAACTCTAATTTTAAATCCAACACCGTCCTTGGGAAAATAAAAAAAAATATAAGTACCTAATTATAAAAATTAAACTTTATGTAGTTTGCAAAAATATTATTTGAATGGTTTATAGTTAATTGGAAAATTGCTTGGCGAAGTTATATGTAAAATGAAACGATCGTAACAAAGGAACTAAATAAAACTTCAATAAAGTTATAGTTGCAACTGTGTTACTGTATCGACCTAAAACCCAAAGAAACTACAAGACATACATAAATATGTAGTGCAAAGTGAATGTGTACATAAATAGTACGTACACTATGCAGATCCGAGTCCGAGAACCGGATAGTGGATCCGGATTCGAAAACCGGTAGTAGGTCTGGACCTGAGGTTTTGGATAGTAGATCCGGATTTCAATTTTATCGAATACCAGCACCAATTTTTACATTTTGGGAGAGGCTTAACTAAAGATGACTTCCAATCGGCTGGATATGTGGACGATTCAATGCAAGCACTAAAAATGTGTATGACCTGGTCTATAAGGTATGTAAAGCTTTAACATTTAATGTTGATATTATCTAGACCGCATGCACTGATCGATAACCTGGTAAGCGACGCATACACACCAATATTGCTTTGAATGTAAATTAACGATCTGAAATTTTAGGTAGGTAGGTAACCTGACGTTAGTATAGGTACCAACGAACAAGCGACGCAAAAAGCAAAATGATGGTTCATGTTATTTAGTGTAAATCTCAGGTATCCATTAGACTTCTTTAGTTGGGATTTCATCAATGAAAAGGTACGTTAGGTAGGTACGTTACGCATTCCTTGCCGACGAAGTGGGAGAACGAATAAGCACATCGGTGTAGGAGATCACGTTAGAAATATTGGATCGTGTGATTAAAGTTATATCGCAAAGGATACGACAATGTATTGAAACCAATGGCTCTCAATTTCAACATTTAAAGCAACGAAATAAACTTTAATTTCAGTGCATGTAATTCTTTAGTAATTACAGTTTCTGTATTGAATTGGAAAGTCTTGTTTTGTCATTTATTTTATTACAGTAAAATAAAATGAAGAATATAAAACTGCATCAGTGCAGGTTTCTGTGCACCTTCTATTACTGCCTAAATCAATATAAATTTACATAAAACAATGTTTGCCAAATGTAGGTTTTTTTTTTAAAGTCATGCGAACACAGAGGGCAAAATGCGACATTAAAATTCGTAAAGGAAGTGTATAAGGAACATGGCTACATATAATTCTTTCGTCACACACCCTGTATAGTATATTTGATGAGCACGTGCTTTGTTATCTCTATGGTAATAATAAACGTGTACGTTGGCGTACTGGAGACAGTAGTAATATTGAAATGAAGTATAAATGTCGTGATACACTGAGAAAAGAGATTGCATTAAATGAAGTTTATAACTTTTGGTTTTTATCATGTACAACGAAAAGAATACCTTTTCTCAGAAAAGTGTTTATTTTAATTGAAAGTAGCATGCTGTTTTGCCGGAAGACCATGTTCTTCTCAAGTACATGCTTTTCGACGAAAAGTAACCGTAATTAAAGTGGAATGCACCTTAGTTTTGATTAATATTATAATGTCTGTATTACTTCTGTTTAAGTAAGACAATACACATTACATATTATATTGTTATTATTATGCACATATTGAACAACATATTTTACTTTATTTTAAGTACGTTATCATATTATTTAATTATAAACAATATTATAAATAAAAAAAGCGTTTTGGTTTATTTGCGTGGACACGCATTACATTGATTTAATTTTTTTGTCTTTTAACGGAAAATGCAAGCTCCTGTATTCAAGCTGAGTGGTTTTTTACGAGGAAGTATTTTAGTTTTATCAATTTTCCCGCGTGCGTAAGTCTCAGATACACAAACAATAATGAATAAAAGTGAATATTTTTCGCGCGAGGTTAAAGAAATTTTAGAGATAATTGGAATCTTTTCAGTTAATGTTGATTTACTTATAGGCCAAGGAACTTTAAACCAGTATATAGTGTGTGAAGATTGTAATACTGTTATACAAAAAAAAAAGAATCTTGTTGTTTTCAACAGTTTTTCATGCATTTGGTTACAGTTACTAAATTATTAGTTGATTTAGGAATATTAAAAATATTCCTGTATTCAATCAAACAAATAATTTGGTTAGTAGATTTATTTGAACCTAGCGCAGTATTTATTAATTTAACTAAATATTTACATGGTAGTAAAAATAAATATCGCATTTTATTTTCGTATAGCAGTTTTCTCCCCATATAGTACCGCAGATGAGCAGATATACTTATGTGTAGTAGAGAAATTATCGCATATATGACGCATCTCCTATTTCATTCCAGTAACAGATATCATTTCTCACAAAATAGGCTGGAAACTACGATCGTAACATACTAATCTGGTATATTTACCACATCAACATCTGGTAGGAGTCATCCCCACTGAAAGTACGATTTCTTTAACAGCACACTAGAGTGCTAGGATGGTCACTGCAACCAACTCCCACAATACTACTAGGATTTACAACATTCTAACGGCAAATTCCTCCTTAATACATGGATTTTTGGAGATAATTCATTTTCATTTCGATTAAGAATGATCACGGCATTTTGTTTTGTTTACGCTTAAGTCTAAAATGAATAAATGTTGTCATAAAAGGAAAAACCTTTTCAATCAGAATGCTTACGGTTTTCTACCAATCTACATAGTTTTCAAGATCAACATAAAGAGCACTTGAATCAACTACCAATATCATTCACTTAAAAGAATAAACTGTTTCAACGAAAAGTATATTATTTCCGAAGAAATGTGGTTTTTTTTAAATTATATTCCTTTTCAAGCAAACATCAAATCATGTTGGCCGTATAGAGAACACAAAAACTTTTGGTTTAATGCAATTCCTTTTAAATGAAAAGGATATTTCTCTCAGTGTACTTATACATATCTCTGACAATATAATCTGCTGTCCGAATATCGTTACTATCAGAGTACCCGTATACTCTTTTGAAAAGATGTCGATTAGGTATATATAGCGTAAATTTATTGCTAAATATGTAGTAAATTCTTAAATTAATAATATTAATTAATTAAATAAATTGAGATTTATGTTATTAAGAGTCTAAGGACGCCCTATATAGTATAACTCCTAATTAATTTACTTACGTAAGCTGTACCTATGTATTTGTCAGGTTAGCGCATCCTAGAAAAAAATCCAATGTACCTAGCTCTGTACTGTGCTTGTATTAAAGAAATGCTTGTCAATTTGATTCTATCAACATAATTTACATAATAAACAATGTCATCAATTTACCGTTAGACAAAGCCAATTAGTCGTTGAACACCATTGTTTAGGTAATGCACGCTTGATCTAACCGACAATCATTCAAATAAACAGATGTCACTTGCACATTTCAATTAGTGTTATTGCTAACTTGCTTCCAAATTCACGTCTGCATAAAATAGGTGGTAAGCCTCGGCGCTGTACAAACTGTTATCTCTGTATTAGAGTAATGTACTGTTCACCTTAAAGTAGGCAATTAATTTTCATTTTAACTAAGGCGTCATAAAAAAAGAGTTTGTTTTGATATTATATTCAATATATTATTTTTGTTAAATACAGTAGGTATGATATAAGTGTATTAATAAAGGCTGTGCCCTAAGAAATATATATCGGTCGCCCAGTTGACTCGAGAGGGGCACGCATTTGTTTGATTTCTCAACCCACCCATCGCATCTAACCGCAAATAACACATTAGTTTTCGTTCGGCAAGCGAGTTTGCTTAAATAAGTTCAATAATTCCGAGGATTATAACAATTTTAAATACGAAGTATTGCAAATTAATCTTCTCGAAATTTTCGGGTACGTGTATTACATTATGTAAAACAACCCCAAAGCATGTTGTACTTATCTGAAATAACGGTATCTATTATCCAATATTCTCAAAACCTAATCTAATTTTTACAATATTAACAGTAGAAGATTCATATTAGATCCTTTCTCGTATCGTTACTAATACTCTCATAAAGGAGCGTTGAAGCATCTGTACGAAACCGAATGAAATAAAATTTTAATGAAGCGTAAAGTAGCGAAAAGTATAGTAATCCACAAGAAGTTTATATATTGCTTAATGGAGCGTGCACAAACAAAAGTTTATCAACACTAGTTTTACAATTTCGATGAAGATGTAATAAGGCAGAATATTTTAAAATCTAAGTTACACGTAAAATCAGTGGTAACGAAGTTCTTGTTGTCGATTTCGCAAGATATTTCTACTTTGGAAGTAAGCTATCTACACATAGGGGCTAAATTTACTTAATTAACTAATTTTAGGGAACTCGAATAATAAAAGTTTAATACATATTAATCCCAGTAAACATTTTTGTATTTCAGAAACGTGAGCGAAACAAACTTTTTAGATGTCTGCAACATTCCTAAAACGGCTAATGCCCCCCCTCCTCTCTTTATGTATGGTTTGCAACACAGCAAACGAAACATTTCTGTGGGAATGTCTTTGCAAGACATTGGAAATAATATAAAAATATTTGTTTATTGAAGCTAACTGCTGTTTGCATTGACACGTTAATCTTGAAAAAAAAATTAATTGGCATGAAAATATGACTCCAATATATTAAAAATGAAATGTTACATTTTAAGGGTCAATTAAAATGAATCCAAATATACAACGTGTCTGTGTAAACGAGCCCCATAAAATAAAACAATTGTCTTCTTCTTTTGTCAATATTAAAGTTTTCCATGCAAACACAATGTTTTCAGTACGCAAACACTAACTTCCCTCTAAACACAAAGCATTAATAAGATGTTCCAGGTAATATTTGAAACATTATTAAGATACCTTTCATATAGATTTTTAAAACATCTGGCAGGATGTTTCAGTATTGATATTTAAAAAATAGCCTTGAAACAATTCATTTGCTCGCTAAGACAGTATTTAGGACATGCTTCATATTCGTTTGTAAAACATCTTTATTGCAACATTTTCGTTTGGCACAAAATAACTTAACCTAACTACACGCTTCCAAAGCTGCATAAAGAGGGCAATCATTTCAGACCAATAGTTTAGCCTGACGTATAACATAGCAAAATGGGTAGTCTCTAAATTTGACTTCCTTCATTTAAAAAATAACATGTCCATAAAAAATTCATATGATCTAGTCCATAAGATAAAAGATATACCCGTAAAAGCAAACGATATCTTAATTTCATTTGACGTTGGCTCTTTATATCCTAGTATACCTATCGATTTTACCATTAAAATTCTCGAACAACACCTGAAAAACAATAAAATATTATCAGCTAATACAGATGATTATATAACTCTCACAAAACTAATCAACAACAAATTTTACAAGCAGAATTTTGGAACCGCAATGGGTAACCTTTTGTTGCCCTTTTTGGCGAACATTGTCATGAATTATTTAGAAAACCACATAAAAGGCACCTGTAAACAATTTCCGAAAGTCTGGTACAGATACGTAAACCACGTGTTTGGCGTGATCGACGCCACATTTGACGTGGATTCATTTTTAATCGAGATTAATAACAAATTTAATTCTTTTTGATTCACTTTTGAAAGATGCAAAAATAAAAAAAACTACCATTTTTAGATTTAATTATATTAACAAAAAGTAACAAATTTGAGTTCGATATTTTTAGAAAAGACACCCATGCATTCAATTACATCCATGACACGTCATGTACATTTTATAAATATAAAGAATTCGTTTTTCATACACTATTTACTAGATTGTTCAAATTCCCACTATCCAAACAAAACTTTCACAAAGAACTAAACAATATACTCGAAATAGGCAGGATGAACGGTTACACTGATGAATTTATAGACAAAATTTACCACAAACACAAAAAAAAATATTTTTTAGCACAATCAACAATGTTAACTAATACACCGCCAGCAAAAACCAAAAAGAGTGTCAGGGTTACATTTCATCCTGCCATACAACACAAGTTTCGCAACCTTTTCCACAAATATGACCTGACGATTGCTTTTTCGAACAACAATACATTAAAACATCAAATAAATTAAAATTTAATAGAAAAAGACAAAAACACCGAATCAGGCATTTACCAAATACAATGTTGCTCCTGTGAAAAGTGCTATACAGGGCAGATAAAGAGGAAGATCATGGATAGATTTAAAGAACACATGCCCCATACAAAAAACCGACACCGGACACACATTCAATATAGAGAATTTGTAACTATTAAACACCAAAAAATGTAGCAATCACAATTTTTTGGATGCTGTCTTCATGAAAATTCACAAAAATAAATTGATGAATACGGACCTGTTGCCTCTAGAAGGAAATATATTATTGGATTTATTTAGTCCTAGGTAAACACCTGTTTCCGTCTCCCCACTTTTTACGATCCGTTCGCCGCCTTGTACGTTGTCCAGTATGTTTTTCTGCCCCCCGTAGTTTTTCCCGATGTATATATTTATCATGTATTCTAAATTTTCATGTCATACGCTATTTGTGTAGCATGAATGATGCATTGGATTACAACGCGAAATGTACATCTGCTTTTAGAATTAAATAAAGATAGTTTTACGAAGTAATAAATGGAAGCGTATTAGTTTTATTTATTTTAATTTTTAATTACACTTCGTAAGTTCGCCCACATTTGACATACACTTGAGTTCAGTAGAAATTCTCCCCTGACCTGCTCACTCGGATTTAAACTCGATCGAGCATGTGTGGGATATGATGGGTCGCTACCAAAGTCGTTTACCATAAGCAGCAAACACCTTGCAGGAACTTCGTCATCATATACAGCAAGCCTAGGATGAGACCCCACAAGATGCCAGAGTTAGACATCGGATAAACAATCGTGAGGATGTAACATTTTATTAATAAATTTTAGTTGATTGTTGGTATTTTTTTTCAAATGTTATGATTTACTACTGACAACTAGTAGTTATGATTTACCATTTGAAACTTGCTAAAATTTCAGCTTGGTGTCTCAGTTCCTTCAAAGTTTTGCAATTTTTTTGGCATGCAGTTTAATTGAAACTGTAAAGAAAAACCCAAATAGCTATCAATATTTTACGGGCTATCAGTAAAGGTTCTTTTGAGGGTAATGTACATACTTCTACAGGAATCTAGTACATTTCAGTGCCGCCGTTTCATCGCCGCCGATTCAGCGCCAGGACATTTCAGCGCCGGAACGTTTCAGCGCCGCGTTATTAAATGGTTAAACTATGGATAACTTGATGATTCATTTTTATGGAGAATTTTTGTATCATGTGTATTGGTTGCAAACTACATATGTAACATTTTTCGAATTTATTGATACTATCCTTTTTTCTACCTATAAACATAGCCTAGCAGCTTAAGTAAAATAATGAGATCTTATGCAAGTGGAGTTGTGAGCTTCGATGAATAGAAAATTGTTTTAAGGATAAAAAAAAAACTTTTTCAGATTACATCTAAAGGAAAAACAGACAAATTAAATATCCTCGGTCTAGGTAATTACGGTAATGTCCCATGCAACCAAATACATGTGGTACAAAAATTCTTCATGAGAATGAATGATTAAGTTAAGATCATTAAGTTATCTATAGTTTAACTGTTCAATAATGCGGCGCTGAATCCGGCGCTGAAATGTCCTGGCGCTGAAACGGCGGCAATGAAACGGCGACGCTAAAACGTCCCATTCCGACTTCTACAGTAGTTTTTACTGCAATGTTTAGATCTGTACTAGATTATGGATGTATCCTATATGGCTCTGCTAGCAAATCTCTATTGAAGAAGTTAGAAGTTGTTAACCAATATATCTATTCAATTATGTTTATAAGGGCGATATTATTTATATATACATTTATCAAAATTTTATCGCCGGCAAAATAACAGCCACACAAAAACAAGTACTATATTTACTTGTTTCGATTAACATTTGGCGGACTATCATTTTTTATTATTGATTTTTTGTGTTCACTGAAAACTACTTTTAATAACGTGTCTTTAAAATTTCATATAGGATAGCAATGCTTTTATCGCTACTAAGTTCAAACATTATAATACACGTATATAGCGTATTTTTTCGCTTATTAAATATTTTGTAGTGATACACCGGCTATAATTTCTGAACTGAGGCCCTGGATTCTACTATAATAAAACATTTTGCAAAAAAAAAAAATGATAAAACCTAGAAATACAGACAGTTATTTCTATTTAATATGTATTTAAAAAAAAATGTGCCTGAGTACTGCTTTTATTTAAAAGTCCATTGCACTAACTGTTCTGCTACTTTCAGTCCTCAGCTCCACTCCACAATCCGCAATTTATGGCAACTATGGTAAATCCTTGAAGCTCCAGCCAAATTTGGTATTACGGTAGATATTTCATTGTTCCAATACCAAACACATTTGTATAAGTACTCCAAATATTCATCTAATTATAATTAAATTTTGAATTCTATGTCGACTTTTATCTCTACTTTTTTTAAAATTTCATACGTTTTCTGTCAAAGGCAAAAACATCAAAATCAATCAATAATCTTTTTTATATCCACTATAGTTGACTATTTCAAGTATTTTGTATTTTTAAACAAGATTTATGCTCCATAGATACAGTAATAATAATTTTGTATATAATAACGTCAAGTACCAAGTTACATAAATTTTATTATTAATAGATGAAATATAGTAACAAGAGAGAGAAAAAAGAAAACATCAACACAATTTCTACTTCAAATTGAAAACACCCATACAAATATAAATGAATCACAATATATGCGAATTACCAATAATGTAATTGCATCAATGATCCTTGGTAAGCTGGAGCGCCATGTGGTTGACTGCTACATACACTTTCAATTAAATTTAATTAATCAGCATTAGTATGATGCGAAAAAAGTTCATTTTCCAATCTTATAAATATAGGTACTTTTAGTTTTTATTTTGCTACATGTTCCGGTTAATATAGCCCATCTTCAGGCAAAATGACGTCAATATGTATATGTAAAAATGCCAATTAAACGGTAAGAGAGAAAAAATGATTTTTTTTAAACAAAACAAAACAATTAAAAACAATTACAAACATATTAAAAGATAATCTCCACTGTGGAATCGATAAACAACAGACTAGACTCAATACCAATCCTCGTGTGACTTCACTTATAATTAGCATAGATTTATAGGCATTTTTAATTCCTTGCTGTTGTCATACAATTATTGAATTCTTAGTTAGGTATATATAATGTAATTTTGGAATTCATTTTCACAAGTGTAATGCTTTTAATCATTTCCATCCAACATCTACATACACATGTTTTCGCTTATTAAGTACTTACCTATACATATACGATATTCTCCATATAATTCAGCACCGATGATTATTGGTAAGGTAAAACATGGTGTACGTTACTAGTGACTGAATGCTACATATACTTTTAATTAAAATAATTTTTTGAGACGCCTGCCGAAGGGTTTATTAAATAAGATATCTGAAGGTTTATTGCCCACTGGCTTAATTTAATTTTGATCTACACCCACGTCGATACATCACTGAAAAATATGTCAATGTGTAAACAGTTATAACTACAATATTAAGTAAATGTACTAAATGAAAATCAGTTGTTGAATATGCTTCGCCCATATCTACCAATTCCACTATTCGTAGCAAGGTTTAATTTTCCACAAGTTTTGTAGGCACTCAGCTCACAAGTTCGTTCATATTGCGACAACTATTCTGCCAACGGACAACCGTAATCAAATTGAACGTTTGACATTCAATTAACGTGAAGCTATACTGTAGGTAGTGCGAATTAGGTCTGAGCACGAATACCTTCCTTAGTGAAGTAATTTCCTTCTTAATGGAACATAGTTGAGTGGCGACTTGTATTATTTGCATCCCTCATAGTGGTTCCTACTGCGATAAGGACATACAAAATAAAATTATTCACGAACGCAAATTTGTTTTGGGATAAATTAGAAAATTGTCAGTTTTGTTAGCCTTCATGTTTTATAGTTCTATTAACATCGATTTGCTTAACTTTAGAATATATTTCTAATTCCAAGATTTATTAATTGTGATAACAGTATAAAAGAAAATGATCTTTTCATTGCGATGTGAGTATATTATATCATACTCATATATAATTTATCCGATGAATTTAAACAACTGGCTCCTTAGGTTGTTTTAATTATGAAATTTTTATAAACATATGTTCAGATCAGCTTACAAGGGAAGGTACCCAATCTCTACTTCCAGAATTTAATGATATCTACTGTATTTTATATAAAAGAAAAGCGTAAACATCTAAATTAGAGCTCCTACTTGGACATGTTAGTAAATTAAATCATCTCAGTTATTATATAACAATTTTAAGTGGGTATTGTAAAAAAAAATATCAGTTGCTATATACCACGAAGTTTATATACAAGGGGTTGGGATAACGTACGCAACCAAGCAAATATCTTTAAAACGAAGATGATGATGTTGATTTTGTTGTTGTGACTGTACTTCCGGTTCAACCGGAAGTTCCCTCTATTGTTTTAATTTAAATGGAACACCCTGTATATTTTTGCAGATTGTAATAGACTTCGTTTTTCTGAATTCGGGCATACTTATTTTAGTCCCTTTATCTGCAAATAATGGAGAGATAATTAGTTCGGCAAAATTTCAGTGGGGTGATACAATAAGTCCATAGATGTCAGTCACAACCCGAAGCTTTGTCCGGCAACAAACAAATAAAAGGTATTATCACCTAGTAGGTAATTGTTGACAAACAGTCAAGTTTATTTAATTCGCGTCCATCGAATTACTAATTGTACCGATGAAAATGGTGCATTTAAATGAAAGAGAGCGTATTGAAATTTTAAGGACGATCGGGTTTGGTGATCGCGTTAGAACTCATGAAGAAGTGTGTCACTTTTTTAATGATTTGCATCCCGAAAGAACTCCTATAACACGTTCAGCTTTCTATAACGTTTTACTATGATTGGAACGGTTAAAAATTCACCAAAAACAGGAAGACGGCAGACCGCAACTAACGCAGTTGTTGGAGAAAACATTGCTATTGAATTAGAAGAATCACCTCAAACTTCTACCACAACTTTACCAGTAAACTATGGTATAATTCGTCGTTCTGTAGGAAAAAAATTGAAGAGGGAGAAGTTCCATCCGTATAAAATTCTACCTACTTCAAGAACTGTCAGATGATGATTTTCACCGACGTTTGGAGTTTTGCAAAAGAATGATGGAAATTTGTAATGCAGGCGAAAATTTTGCAACTAATATGGTATTTTCTAACGAACCAACTTTCTGTTTAAATGGAACAGTCAATCGCCATAATTCTGGTCCAGTGAGAATCCTCACTGGATCCATGAAGTCCATACTCAACATTCTCAAAAGTTGAATGTTTGGATGGGAATTGTTGAAAACAGGCTTGTAGACCCATTTTTGTAGAAGGAAACTTAAGTGGGAAAAAGTATTTGGATCTACTAAGAAACCACATTATTCCTGCACTTTAACACAATGGGGAGTTGCCTCAAAGTTTTTGGTTTCAACAGGATGGAGTGCCTCTCTACTATGATAGGCGAGTTAGGAACTTTTTGGGTGCTACTTTGCCAAATCGATGGATTGGACGTAGAGGATTCATACAGTGGCCTGCACATTCTCCAGACCTTAGTCCATTAGCTTTTTATCTTTGGGGGTTTTTCTCAAATCTCGTGGTTACGTTAAATAATAGTCGACGAATGTGATTTAATCCGTAGAGAAGTTTTGGAAAAGGTAACTCAGGAATTTCATAGAAGACTTGCATATTGTCATATATTTTGAATATTTTAAATGATTTCGTTTATAAGGTGACTACCATTTTGTTAATAATTTACAATAAATAAAATTAATTGGTCAGTAAATGTGAAGTGTTCTATCTCTTCATTATTTACAAATAATGTTGCTAAAACCACTATGGTCGAATTCGCAAAAGCAAGGTCTATTATAATCTGCAAAAATATACAGGGTGTTCCATTTAAAAATATTTTTGAAATATTTCGTGTATTTTGGGATACATAAATTACTTTATTTACTGTCATATGAGCGTCATGACGTAGTACATAGTTAATCTCGTAACCTGAATATAACGCTTGCCAAAATCGCGATAGTGTATTTTTCATACGGACATTGCTACCGTATTACCATATCGTGCGAACGATATTTATTTAATCATATACCGCATATTTCGCGCTCTGTGCCTCTCTAACTTTACTTTAATTACTAAACTTGAATAGTTTGGTTGTGGATGCATTTCGATTTCGTATTTCGTTAATAATAATTACAATATTATTTTAATGAGTCGGCAGTACGTCTGAGAAGAAAGGGTGTATCATTGTCTTGAAAGTCAAGCAGCAATGTGCGGTACCGGTTGTTGGTGGGTGACCATTCGGACAGCACTTCTCAGTGGCTCGGTGTGTTCTCGGCACTCTGAGCCAAGGGCCTTCAAGGCCCCTGTAGTGCTGAGTTATTATTATTATTTTAATGAAGTCGTTGGAAATGAGGGAAACAAATAATAACGAGATTGACAATGTTCCCATGATTTTAAATGGAAATATTTCAAAATATAAGAATTGAACATAGATAACGTAACTACTCTCTTTCTTTATGATGTGTGAAGAAACGAACAAAAATACTATTTCAAAAAAGTCTTCATTTGCAACGTTTATACATACTCCTCGAAGAAGTTGTTTATCAGATAAACTTTTTGAAGTGTTTGCTTATTTACAACGAAATGAAAATGTGAATAAAAAGATATTAAAACACAATAGTGTTTTTTTTTTTTTTAGATAGGATTAAACATATTTTACTTACATTATTATGAATGAAAACGTAAGGCTTTCCTCCTATAACAGCCGATAATAGATTACTAAAATACTTTATTTTCTTTAAATACTTTGTTTATAGTCCTGTATTATACATACCTGAAATGACTGTATTTTATATATGAAATACATTTGGAATGTATTTTGCCCAGTCCTGTTTATGATTTATACATTTTTAGCTTTAAGTACCTATATGGATAAATACGTACATCTCCTGCCAAGATATCATCATAATACAAGATTTTAAATAAATTATAATTATCTATTGCATACCAGAAAGTTTTTCAATGGACTTCCCAACGGATGTTAAAAATATTAAGAATTTGAAGTTATTCCAGAGAGAAATCTTTAATTTGCTAATTAACTAGGAACATTATAATATTGATGATTATTTTAATATGTAATTTCTAAACTTTTCCATCAAGACATAAATTTACCTCTCTTTTTTTACGTAAATAGCTTTATGCTTTATATTATTTACTACTTATACAGGTATGTATTATGGGTTGTTAAGTAGTTTATATTAATTTGCTATTGAGTAAAGTAGAGATAGATGCTAATATATAATCTTTTATTATGGTATAAATATCTAATCTATGTAAATGATAAAAAAAAAACTGCAGCATTATATGTGCTTTATCTTTTGGTTTGTTAACTTAATCATGTACCTTTGTGTTTTGTTGCTTTGTGTACTGTTTGAAATAAAATTAATTATCTATCCATCTATCAATTTTCTTTATTGTTTAGGCGGCACGACCATTAGTTTTTTTTTTGTTTAATTGTACGCCCTAATGATGATTGATTGTATACGCGTCTTTATGCGTTCATGAATGAAAAAAGTCTCAACACTGCAAAACATCCCATATTTCGCCTTTCCTGTTCTAACAAACGAAAATCAGGTATAGTCGTTATTTATAGTTTACCTTGTTCATCATGTGTTCGCCTGTGTTCAGTTAGCGTAAGATGGTTTATTTCATAATGATTGTTTCCAATGCGCATTTCAATTTGAAACTATCAATACCTGTCTATATTTTATGCATAGAGGGTGGCGTATCATATTGTATATTACTTTTAAAAAGCGAAATAAATATGTGTAAGAAAATCACCCAAAACGACGTATATTTTGTAGGTGTCACAATGATAATAGGAATTGATATTGTAAGTGAGGCTCCATTATAATTAGGTAAGCGGTACTTGTGGAAACAGAAAGTAATAGAAATGCAAGCGATCTCAGAATTATTAAAGGTTTAAAAAAGAAATCTAAAAAAAAATCTAAAAAATTATATTATTTTAATAATCTGATATAATTTAAAAATCACATAAACATTTCAATTCAAAGCATCAAGTTCTTTCACAATTGTTAATACAAAAGAACAATATCAAGGAAACTACAGTTGGTAGATAATTTACATTTCAGGAAAATCATGTTTCAAAAAGGATAAACACCATCAAGCAAAACTATAAATCATTTAATTCGTTAAAACAAGTATTTTTATTATAAAATGTATTTATGTAATTTCGATATCATCCAAAATTTTGCGTTAAATAAAATATAATTTAATAAAAATTACA
The DNA here is from genome assembly GCA_004143645.1 of Protaetia brevitarsis. NCBI lineage: Eukaryota > Metazoa > Arthropoda > Insecta > Coleoptera > Scarabaeidae > Protaetia > Protaetia brevitarsis. The sequence continues at coordinate 1,701,753 of RXPK01000101.1, read as the reverse complement.
TCTGTCAAACTATCGACATCTGTCGGCAAAAACAAAAATTTTAACTCAAAAGAAATCTGTAATCAGTTGTCAAATAAGATTCATTGATTTTTAATTGATTTTCAATACAATCACATACAGAATATAAAAGAGAACCAAAATATTTGAATGAAATAATTTTTGCATTAAACGTCAAAATAATTGATACCGAGAAAAGTGCGTTGAAGTTGAAAAGACGCCAGACCATAAACATACACCTTAGATATTTGCACAACGACGCCAAGCGTATTAATAATCATTAATTCTGTCAATGCGCAATATTTGAGTTTGCCGCCCTCTGAAAGTGACGCCCGGGGTGATAATGAACATATGTCCTCGAAACAACTATCTCGAATTATTCAAATCTGATATAGCGCGGAGTGATGGAATATTTATGTGTCTGGTACTTTCTAACACAAAAAGGCTTTATATTTTAAGCTTATTAAAAAAAAAGTAATGCAAAGTTGCATCAGTCTGTCAATGTTTTCAATATGTGTAGGTGGTTAATATGTCTTTAATATTTCTATATCTGTGCTTTCGTAACATTAAGTAAATGATTTCCAATCATTTAAGTAATATCTTCACGTAATAAACAAGAAAAGCAATAAAAGTATAAGAAATATGGCAAAAGTTGCTGAAATTATTCTTAGTGGGTGTTTCTCAACAGCATAAACTAGCTTACATTTAGTATTAAACAATGGGATAAATTTCAATAAAAGGGCCTATTTAGTAATCACGAGAGCAGGAACGACCTTCATCAAGATAATACGAGTCTAGTATTTTCCGTATTCTCACATTTTTGCGACCTTACGCGCCCCGCATACAAATGAATCCCTGAAAGTGTTTATTCCTATTGCCTTTCCGCCTACATCGTCTAAATTTTTTTTTTGCATCCCGCTACTATGCGAATGTACGCCATTCAAAATGTACTTTAAACAAAAGCGAAATAAAGCTCGCAAACGATTTCGACACCCGAAGGAATTATTTTTAGATATAGAGATTTAGATATGTGTGAAACGTATATCTATATCAGAGTGGATATTTGAAAGAAAGAATAACATATCCTACCCTATTTTGCGTGCTTATGTAATAAAAAGAGAGTGCAGTCTATGGGGAGCAAATCTTTCAATGTAAATATTTCGACAAATACATTTTTCAGAACGTTATCACAACAAAAAGTAAAAGTTAGATATATCAGGATTCTTACGACATCTCTATTCTCTACAGCTTACATAAAATACCTAGACACATGATGTTTCACAATATAGTTTTAAACCACAGAAGAGGATTTACAGTATTGTGGTTACTGATATATACGTGAAATCTTCAACACAGTAGTACCTAATAGTATTTGCTTTAAGGGCGCATTATAGAAAAGGAAGGATGTAAAAAGTTGCGCGTTTTATAACTCATTTCGAAAGCAAGTACACAATAAAAAATAAGTGTTTGTTAAGCTACATTTTGTTGATTTCAACACGTGTGACGAAATTCCACAATTCCACCAAACGATGCAGAGCTGTCGGTGGGAATTTTAATAATTATTACATATTAGGAGTTGGAGAAAAAATTATAGGAAGCTTAGATACCAGCAGCAAGAACCCATACAAATTATTAATATGTGTGTATATTTCATATCTTCATTTGTGAACGAATTAAAAGGCCTAATTGACTTGTATTCCAAACTTTATTTCATTTCATTGTATCATCGTTTATAATTTCCATAGATGTTTCGGCATTTTTAGCGCCTTTTTCAGTGGAGTGATTTTTTTTATATTTAAAGAATTTACAAAAAACGTTAATTATGTTAAATGAATTTTTAAAAATAGTACTTTAATTAAATTAGTAAAAATCAATTTTTTAACATCCCAGTGTCACCTATATTCACTACTTTTTATTCAGAAGTATGGCCTCCCAAATGCTACATGGCATGCAGGGTGAGGATTTCCGATTGAAACGCCCTGGCATCAAAAAAATTACGAATCACTAGTTAACTCTCCTTTACTACTTCAGTACGTGAGGAGATGATATGGGAGACTGTCGCCAAAATGTTCTTTATTCCAATAAGCGTGTCTATAATGCCCAGGTTCCGCGATATCGTACGCACGAGACTCTTGTACATTGATTATGATCAATTTTGTATGATAAAGAAAACATTTAAGTGCGAACAAAAGTAGTTTTATTTTATAACAAAATTCGAAATATGAAACCGTGTACAAGCATAAGGATATTCTTATCTCAGGCAAGTTACGTGAGTTCGCTTATTCAATAACAATCACTCTTTGTTAGTAATTCCACTTTTTGCAATATAAATTCATCATAGAAAATATAAATGCGTTTAAAATTAAATTTCAAAATTCCCGCGTTTTCTGAACATTCAAAGAGTTATTCTATGCTTAAGAGACGGATGGGTCAGAATATCCAACCTTGATGGTAAAATTACTGGATTTCGGTTCGTGTCGTAAACACATACCAAATATTAACATAGAAAAGTACCAACTTATACAAATTTTCCCCCAGTGATTGCAAACTGTTCAGCGATTATACAAAATTCTTAACCCCAAAATTTAAAATGAAATTTCTATCAACTATATTTAAATTTAGATCAGGATTAAAATAATACGGAGGACGGCTCGGGACAGGAACGTATCTCAGGAAAATCGTCATTGGAGAAAATTACCCAAAGCTTATAGGTGAAATTTGGATAAAATTAATGTGATAAACTTTGTTTAACAATTAACAATCATTTGTAAGTTAGAATTTGAAATAAATTTGGATTTCATCATTATAGCCGTTAAATTTTACCAAATTAATTGAGATACGTCAGCCTTTGTCCGTTAATTTCACGGAAGTGAGGGGAATATAAGATGTTTAATACATGAGAATGACCATGGGACCAAATGGACTGTGGGGTGTTTACACAAAATTAATAAATTAAATTAATAATTATTGCAAAATTCTGGAATCACCTTACATTTAATATAAGGTAAAGGTAGGTGTCTCTAAATCGTGAGAAAAATACATATAAAAATTTTCATCACTTATTACTATGTAAAATTTACAATGTAAAAAAAATTACAATAAGTAGGCAACCTCGTGTGTACATGACATTTTGACGAAACCGAATTCCAGCAACTTTCCATGTCCTTTTGTTGACATATCAATGCAATTGGATTGCCAATGCATACAAAAACATTATTAGACTAAGTTTAAATAAAATAAATACACTGTAAAAAAATAAAAATGTTCATTTGAATAGATAGATAGAAAACTTAGATCCAAGTCTATATCTGTTATAAAAATAATAATACTTTGAAGAAGCTAAATGCAGAGATTTCCTACATCACCTGGACATCGTCTAACTAACTGCTGCTGCATTTTATATCCTTTTCTTGTTATATCATACTATTTTTTAAAATATATAAAAGTAAAACTAGTAACTTAACACTTAAATCATATCAAATGATTATACCATGACAATATATAATCTAAGATTGTTCTACCATAGAATGGTGTAGGATTTTGTATACACTTTATGTGCTCACAAAGTTTTTCCATCCTTTTTTGTCCTTTGCTATTATTTTCGCCTTCTCCTATGTCATTCCTTTCTTCTTCAATATTCCTCCAATCACTTCATCCCATGCTCGTCTTGGCCTTATTCTCCTATTTTTCATATCTCTCGCCTCCCAAATTCTTTTGGCCGATCTTCTCACTTCTATACGCTATAAGTGTCCCCAAACAAATAATTAATAACGACTGGAAAATCGCCTATGTACTCATGTTAAGTTGGACCCCATAAGAAATAATTTGCCATCTCAAGTCCAAAAAGAGTAAAGATATATGAAATGACCACCTCTCTACTCAAAGATATTGCCACAGTTGTCGAACCTTTGACGGAGGTTGTCAATCACTATCTGAAGGAGGGAACTCTTCCAAGGGAAATGAAAGTAGCAAAAATTATGCCTATTTATAAAACAGGTGGTAAGAGCGAAGTGGAAAATTACAGACCAGTATCTGTGTTATCTGTTTTTGGGTTAAGATTTTGGAAACTGTAATATGTAAGAAACGGCTGCCTTTTTTTGAAAAGCAAGAAATATTCACACCCGCCCAACACGGATACAGGAATGGAAAATCTACAGTAACGGCGTTAGTGGAAGAGATCTTGGATGCGCAGGGGTTCGAGTTCCAATCTTATTTATTTTAATATATTTTTTTGCTACACATATTTTAAAATAAATAAAATTGAAACTCGAACCCCTTATCACTTTAATTCACTTAATACACCAAACTTTTTAGGACTTTACTTATTATTTTTTATAACGTTTATTAACGACCTTGCAAGCACGACTGACAGCAAAGTATGTCTGTATGCTGATGATACCTCTTTCGAAGTAAAGAGTGGTAGTCATTCTGAGAGAGCCCATCTTCGAGAAAACATCTTGGCGGATGCTAGAATCTGGTGCGACAATAATAAATTAAAAATTTAACAAAAAAAAAAAAAACAGAGGCGCTTATTTTTTCGGTAGCCGCGCGGAATCAGACAGTAAACTTCCTGGGGGTTATGGTCGATGGTGGACGGACTCAGTTGGTGGGAGAATGTGTTATCGATTGTTTCAAAATTATCGCACAGCGATATTCACGATCAGGAAAATAAAACAAGTAGTCTCTCATGAGGCCGCGAAATTGGCATACTATTCTAATTTTAACAGCGTGGCTTCACATCCTATTATTATTTGGATTACGGGGGTTTGATAGTTGCGGAAAGAGATTTAAGCAAAAGAGAATTATGATTATAGTGAATGTGTACATATGGTGCTGTATAAAAAAATATCCATTGAAATAAAATACAATTTAAGAACAACTCTGATTTTCATGGATATAGTACTCGAAATAAAGACGAACTAACAATACCGCGACATCGTTTGAAACGTACAGTGGGTCGCTTTTTTAATGCCATGCCCTACGGAGCAGATATCAAAACTTTTTCCTTCTGGGAGTGGCTTATACATTGTTGCTTCGACCGATGTCGAGAATCTAAATATTTCCGTCCCTAAAATAACAAACCCTAAACGCGATTAAATTTATGACCTTCTTTTCATAAATACTTCCTTGCATGGCACACTCTGCTTAGTTTTACACCTAAATGCAATAAAGGCTGCAACCCATAGACACTTGACAATAGGTACTAGTATTCTTTAAGGGGAGGTTTACATATATTTGACTGGAAAAATCGATTTTTGGTTTTTTACATTCTTTGAAAGCTCCAAATATCTAAAATACATGGTTAAAGCGGTTTTGTAATATTCGCATTATTTAAGCCACTACGGCTTATTAAAAGAGCGGGTGTACCGAACACAAACGGAGCATATTAGATGCAATACCATATTCGACTCGGGGCTAGTTGGGTCGAAATGCAATACTTATTGTTTGTTAGTATATGTATAGTTGTCTTTAATGATTATAAATGTCACTACAGTCGGGGTCACAAATAAACGACAGAGTAGCTATTTATATTACAATAATACGAAACAATTAGATCCGCAATAAAACGCAGATTTGAAGAAACTAATCTAACAATATTTCTCTTACATAAAACACATTTTCCCACGCTTTAGAAAAGCAAGTCAAAACTGTGCCAATTGGAAACTAGAGCAAGATACGGCGGAATATGATGGCAAAGGTAACCGCACTACGGATCATCAGACTAGCACAGGAAAAATAGAAGTCGATGCGATGCCATAAAAGAAATTTTCGCACGCTTTCGTATAGGCGACTGGGACAAGACAACTTTTTAAGCAATTTGTGATTTTTAGCCGTACGAAGATGTTACTGTCCATAAGAAAGAAGAAAGACAATGCGTTGGAGATGTACAAAAAAGAATGAGGTGGACTTTGAGGAAAGGGCGCTGGTGAACTGACTCACAAAGTTATTGATAATTTAAACAGTAGAAGAGTAGCTACTATGGACTGGCAATTAGACAACATCCAGATTCTGCATAAAAAATGAAGGCAGCAATTTGGGCTACATTTCATTATAAATGTTCCACCGACGCGGATCCACGACATATTTTATTGTTCCAAAAGGTGTAGACAGCCTGTGTAAGTGGTGCGTTGCAGAAGCCAAGGTTGAGCTTGCTTCATTCAAACATGACCCACTTTTGCAAAAGTCAATATGCTATTAGGCCGATTTATGAAGTTTTTTCTACAGTGATTTATTGCAAAGATGCATTGGAAAAAAATTGTCAAAACTGAAACGACTCGTTAATTCATGTGTGTGCAGAAACTAGCTCCAAAAGATTTACACTGCGAGTTACAAACAAGTCAATTTGCTACCTACATTGCCGCAAAATTTATTCAATGAAGGTTACTTTTCTGTATTACGAATAATGAATGCGTTGGAAATTGTAGTAGGACTTGATGCCAAAAAATTTCGTCGTCAATTCTGATCGTCAGCGCATACAACGGGCAGAGCAGGATATGTCCAGCGCTGCAAAACTCACTGTGCTGTCTAAAGGGAAGCAACAAATTTGAAAATGCAGAAGTATGAAGAAGAAGAAGGATTAAATATATGGTGCTGGAATAACTGACTAAGTGTATGGAGAACTATTTGTAAAAGTTTTTGCTGCGGAAACTCTTGAACGTATTTTTCTCGAAACTTGATTTTTCAAATCTGCGTAAGTTCTAGTTCTTCAAGTGTTCAATATATTCAACTTAATTCTTTGTTTTCTTAATGTAAACAGTTTTTATTGGAGGTTATACCTATATTTACACTAAAAAATTGCAATATTCCACATTTTATATCCAGTCATACACACAAAAAAAGAAATAGAAAATAATCAAATTAAAGTCCAGGTACCTGCCACATTGTTTGCTTTCGACTTATTTGGTTAAATTTAGGTATAACCTCCAACAAATTTAATATATTTCTAACTCTTCTTTTTATTTTCAATTTCGGATCACTTTTGCGCATGCTAGAGTTTACGCAGTTTGACCGTGTTTTCTGGGCACACTGCTACCTAGATACAAATGGCGAACGTTATAGTGGTTTTGTCATAAAAAAAATATATTTTTTTAATGTTCAAGTTTTAATGTATTTATTGGCAAAAAGCCGTATTTCGTATATCTTTTTCTTTGTCTGAAAAAAAAAGCTCAAAGTTTTTGAACTTTTCCGATATATATATGTAAACTTCCCCTTAAATATCTGGAGTGGGATGCTAAAGAAGAACCACTTACTTGTATACGTATCCAATGCGTATTAAATTGATACCTCTTTTCTTTAGAGTTATTATTGTTATATTAAATATTTATTTATTATACTATACTACTTATTTTGCCATTTTACCATAGAGCAAAGAAAAAATATAAAATAGATAAGAATAATAAAAAAACAATAAATTTTCAATTATCTAGAATGAATAACTTTAAATGAAAAACATGGTTTTTCAACAACATTTTAAATTAAATGTCAAATTAACGAAACGTCGTGAATAAATAAACATATTTTGAGAAAAAACGAATTTTTTCTATACCATGACCGAAAATTGTAAGATTGAAGATGAAGTAAATAACATTTGGATATGTATTAGAATCGTTTGAACTTCATGTAGTCATTATTTGAGCCATATTTTGGTTGATTTAATAAATTTAGTGATTAATACTAAGAATAGTTCATCAGATCAAAACTTGTATAAAAGAAAAGAAAGCTCAATCGCACATATTTATTTATTTTACTATTTTCATTGAATGCATATAGATTTTAGTTAAGTATAACATCCTTACCATCATGAAAAGGCAATTCCTATTTGTTTCTGTAATTCTAAAAAGGGATTCGGTGAACAGGTCATGAAAAATAGGTAAAGATTTGCCGGTTTAGCTAAGAGTTATTATTTTCACCCAGAGTTTTATAAAAAATACATTATCTAACGCTGTCGATGCGATTCGACTAGATTGAATAAATAATAAAGTAACTCGGTATATAAAAGCCAAAGAACACAAAAATAAATAATCACACAATATCTTGAACTATTGCTAAGAGAACTGCGCAACTGGATAGAACTACAAAGAAAATTATTGTTAGCATAAATAAAAAACTATAACGATCTCTAATAAAAAGTTTTTCCAAACATCGTGTGTCACGTTAAGTTAGGTTCGAAGTTTCGATATCGTATAGGTAGTATTCTTTTATTCAAATTAAACATTAAGAGAAACTGGCAATATTTCCTATTCGGGTAATGAAGTGATACACTCACCAATTTTCTTCACTTTTTATGGAAAAAAAACTTCAAATTTTGAACAATGGATAATTTACATTAGATGCATTTTAAATACATTATTGATATAGAAATCCGTAAAATCTATTATTTATAAAATAGATGATCACCTCATTTCCTATTGAAAAAAGACAGAAATTAATCCTTTTATTTCAAGGAAATACAGTGAAAATAATTACGGTAACCGTAAATATGACATAAATAAACATTCAGAAGTAAAACAATCAAGCAATTGATATCGTCAACTTCTCCTCCTGTATGTGTTTCTACTATATGCGATATGTTTTATATCTCTATAATACTTTAACCATATCGATATAGGTAACAAACATACTTTCGTCAGAAAGTACATTACCAATTAGGATTCAATCCATAGGCATCGAAACCTTTCCTAACACACAAGCTAGCAGCGACCGTGAGCACGTTTGAAATTATGATATTATTTTAGGGCCAAATTCTCCACTTGAAAATGCGTTATAATACGTGTAGATGTAAGAAAGAAGATCTATCGGCGGTAATTAAGAGCTCTTCGGGAATAAGCCTCTCTCATAAGGAAGAAAGTTTTGATATCGCTTCCCTATGGCATGACATGAATTTTAAGACCCACTGTATATAGCAGTGGGTGACGTATTGTGGCGTACAACATAGTGCCCGTATATATAAAAAAAAAATGAACATGAGCAGGTTTAGTGAGCGCCAATTGGAGGAATTGCACCAATTAAGAATTGTTATTTTGCATAACAAACATATTCTGATTAGAATATTATAACTCATACCGATTAGAATTTAAATAAGCCATGCAATAAACGGCGACAATTTGTAACGTCTGAGTATTCCACGCAACGGCTGAAGAGCACGCTGCGGAGTGGTGATTGATGAGATCTCCTAAATAGGAAAAAAGAAAAACTACCCTCTTACATAACGAGCGAACAGAATACGACAAATGAAAAGAGACAGACGCGCGTGTTTCCTCCTGCGAAATCATCTGAGACGACACAAACTACTCGGTGCTGCCGTGGAAAGAAAGATTAGCCTGACGGGACCTAGAAACAGGCAAGGCGGTACCTTTTACCGAATACAGTGTCTGAAAAAATGGTGTAGCAATCACTCGTTTTGCTCTAGAGGTCGTAAGGTCTATCCGTGACTTTATTTCATCAAATAATGGTGACACAGCAGTCGTTAATGTCCAGTAAGCCGACCTTATTTCCATGAAGGAATAATTAACATTTTCATCTTACCATGTTGGCACAAAAAAATGAACATTATCAATATATATCAGCTTAAGATCGTTAATAAGATAGAATTCCTAACTGTTCATTCGTGGTAGGTGATTTCCCCGGAGCATCCACCAAAAATTATCGCTATGGGTACGGCCGAGAATTGCATTAACAATTTATAATCTCGTTAGATACAATACGAAAATCGAATAATTCCATTTAATTTTCTTTTATCTCTTCTACCTAGATACATTTACTGCATAGTTGAAAAACAAAGAACGAAATGTATGGTTCCAGGGAATTCCTTGATTTGGGTTTTTGAATGCAAAATTTCTACGCAACGCAAATTATTCTGAATGGTTCCATCAGAGGGTTGTGTATTTCCTCGAATGTAGTTCTTTTTTTTATCATTTTCAGTTTCAGTCAGTTGAGACTTCAAGCTTAATTTGCTGCGCATTGTAGACAATGGACAAAAAATTGGAACAGCTCAAAAATATATAGTTTGAATCCATTTTTTGAAAGATAGGAAGGACGGAGATAGCATCTGTACTAAAATAAGTGTGTAAGTATAAAAACTCACGAAGTGGAAGCACATCAATGTTTATATTTGAAACTGAATCAAGTAACTATGACTAAATACTTCTTTCCTAGACAGGATATATTTTACTTCCCATAATTTGTTCAATGTAACATGTAATACGAAAAAAAAAAATAATAATAATGTTTGGCGACCACGTATATGTCACGTATCCACAAAATGAGATGTTTGATACCTGCTTGTGGCACCTCGTTACAAGCAACCTGAACTTTGTGGATTAACTGTGCTAGAGTCTGTGGAGGATGGTGCAAGGTGGACAGTCTCCTCCCCATGATATCCCACACATGTTCAATGGGGTTTAAAACCGATGAACGGAGTGGCCGCGGCAAAACATTAACGACTGCTTCCTGGAGAAAGTCCATAGTTCGACGAGCAATGTGGGGACGTGCGTTATCTTGCTGAAAAAGGACCTGTGGACGGTCATCTAGATAAGATAGTAAAGTAGTTTGTAGGACATCATCAACATAACGGACAGCTGTTATATTACCTAGAATAAAGAATAGTGGTGATAGATTACCATAGCCAATAGCCCCACCACTGCAATGGAAGTAATTCTAAACCTGCCACAGCTACATATTTACATACATAGCACTACGAGGACTACAGCACATAGATTTACTCATAGTCAAGTACCGAAAGTAAATTGCACGGTACTGACTATTAAAAACTATTAGATGAACTCAAGAAGACACCCCTTTTAGGAATGCCATGTGATGCCATGGACAGGCAATAGTAGGTCTGCTGACTGGTCACTATATACAAAATAAGCATATACAACATAGGCCTGCTAAATGACGCTACCTGCAGATTCCGCCAAGAGGAGGAAGTGCTGTGCCAATGTGAAGGCCTGGCGAGGACAAGGTTTCTAGTAATTGGGCGTGGAAAACAAACACACTACAGCTAGTAGCTATACAAAAAAGCTGCTCTCAGAGATGATAGGCCTAATTAAGAGGGCAAAATTAAAGTGTGTCTGCTAGGAAAAAGGGGATCACAATAGATCTGAAGAGGCAGCAGTGAAGCAGGTCTATAGGCCACCCCAATCCTAATCTAATCTAATCTAAAAGAAACCCCATTCTGAATTATTTTTTCTTTTGAAATAACTGTTTGCTGATACAATCATTGTGTTTGAGGGTTAATTCTACCGCGTGTTTCTTCATTTAATTTGCAACAATATACTTGTTTTCATGTAGTAACAATTATTAGGAAACAACGCATAAATTAAAAAGGTTGAAAGCCTGTGTTTTCAGAAAGACGTTGTTCCTAAAACATTACTTTAAAATCAATTCAATGTTTAGACACACAATACACTTATGTTATGTAAACTACTTAACAACATTTACCTTTTCTTGTTCTAAATTACATAAGTTAATTAGCTTTTGCCATGAATATAATTCGCTTGCATTCTAAAAGTTATCAATATTGTGAATTTTCATAGTGCTTAATGAATTTGATTAATCGTAACGAATTCGTTAGATAAAACTAAATAAACACATAATAGATCAGTCTGCTGGTGTCGGCACTTATAATTCATTAAGATAGTGTCAAGTTACAAGAAAAATGCATTGGTAGCCTTGCGTCAGATTTGTTAACTTAAGGAAATATATAATGGAATCAAAAGGTATGAATAATTTTCGAACAAGTCATGTTGTCACCGTTTTATATATTAGTCATAGTGTCAAAGTATAAATTCTTTTAAAGATAGATATATTGATGCAATGCATTGCACTAATAGCATTGAGCGGTAATTCTCGTTTTATATTATTAGGGTGAATTAGTCTACACAAATCAAATATTTGATTTAAAGATGTTCAGATGTGTCAAATAATACATACATAATAGGCAATAAAGGATTAATAGCGAAAGAAGCTAAGCTGGTCATATAAGTTGACACATTAGGCACCTAGTTTTAGAGGGATCCAAGTAATTCTGAAACGAATCTGTGCGAAGGACTCACGAAGTAATATACTGATGAATGATTACACAATTACAAATCTTGTTATACTGGTATGTCGCAATTTTCTCCCCTTCTTTATCCTTCGCTCATTCGAGAAAATTGTCGACTATATCCAACACAAAAGAGAATAATTATTAACTCCGTTATAACATTCAATTTTATGATACATATTTACTACAGGACTGTTCCAGCTGCAGGGAATACTTCTCCACCTGCAGGGCATTCTTCTGTAACTCATAAACAGTGACGGAAAGGAAAGCTATTATAAATTGTGGTAAGATTATGATTTTTCTATAACGTGAAATTATTGGGATTTATACAGGATGTTTCGTAATCTCGGCACAGCCTTCAACTTTCTTTTTTTTTAAATACAATACTCCCAATACTAGTGCATTTTTAAAAGTGCCAGTGAATAAAAAAAAAAAATAAGATATACATACATACTTTAGCGTCAAACTTATTAATTTCCAAGATATTTTTGATTTATTAAAAATTATGTCGCTTGCACTTTTTGAGAAAAGCGATTATAATAATATAAAAATCACAAAAACATCGAAAAACAAACAAATAAATATAAGTAAACAAACAAACCGTGCCAAAGAATACATAAAAAATAAATTAGAACAACAGATTTTCGATATAACCGCCATTTTGTCTAAGGCACATTTGTAGTCGGATGTATGGACATTCAGCAGGATTAACTATATTATGCGCAGAATGAAGTGGTGCTCCATCATGTTCAAACAGATCAAGTGGTACATCATCCAACAACCCTCTATCATTGTCATGAAAGTCTAAACAACGAGCTCCTGTAAGATTACCATAAAAAAAAAGTGTGGCCTAAAAGTTTTTTCGAATGATACCTCCCCATATGTTAACAGACCACTGCTACTAATGATCCATTGTCCCGATAACATGTGGATTAATAGTGTCATACTAATGAAAAGATGACGGTTAACGTGCTAATTTCTCTGAAAGGTATCAACAAATAATATATTCGTTTAGTCAACGCAAAATGCGTTAATTTAACACACCATTGGATTTATTCAAATCTAGAGTGTTAGCATAAAATGTTGGTTGGGCACTAAATTAAGTAACAAGGACACAAAACGATGAGTAATGTCAACGCAAAATATGCTTTCACTGCACCAAGTTTATATTTCAAACACATCAACATTGTGTTGACTGTAGTATATAATTTGTTTGAAATTTTAGTTTATATATACAACAACGTTTGTTGGGTGAACAATAAAAGTAAAATAAGATTATTTTCATATGTTAAATTTAATAAATAATATATTAAAAAAATATAGTTTTGAATAACTATAATTTTATTTAATTCATCCAAAAAATATTGCTTTGTACGAACACAGTTCCTATTAGGTGTTGATCTGGTAAATATATCAGATTCATGTTTAATAATCGCGTTTACCTTGTTATTCATGCAAATATGTTCGGTTCCTGGAATGAAATAGGAGAAGCGCCATCTATGTGACAGTTTCTGCAATATATATAAGTGTTTGATGTATATAGAGAGAAAACTATTGCAATATAGATGTGATGCTACTGTCGTACTGATATTCTTCAATTTCCACAACTCAAAACGTAAGTTTGTTCAATGCTTCAGGTTCGTTTATCTAACCGCATTTTTAGTTGAATGGAAAAGACAGCATATCAACTTTCTAGTGATATTAAAGGAATCATCTTCATTGTTAATTAGAACAAGTTCAGACTTGAACATTATTTCATATTTTCGTCCAGAGTTGACACGGCACAAATTTCTCTCGGACGTACGATGTGATAGTTCAAGAATATTCCCAGAACATATTAAAACTTACCACTATTTTTTTTTCATTTAACTGTGGTTTATAGTTACGTGAAAATGAATTAATATTGTTTTAACGCTTTCTATCTATTAAAACAATACAAATTTATAAGTATGAGAGAGCGTTCGACTTTATTTTAAAAGAACATAAGTAAAGTGTTCACCCATAAAGCAACAAAAAACATCGTTAATCCAAAACAATGTTTTAGTCAAATACAATAGCGGATTACTTTAACATTATTTTGTTTTGGGGTAACATAAAAATGGTAACACAAAATTTTATGTTGGATTTTTGTTTGGACCATTTTTCTCAGTGTGACTGTTTTTCTAGCTCCTACTGATAAAACATTAACCTTCGATTGAGTCGCATAGACCTAATTCTTGGATCAATAGATAATGATAAGAATGAATGAATATTTTTATTTAAAATGCTATGAATTTCATGTTGTGCCTAATACAACCGCCCGCATATAAATATTGGAGGATTCAACAACACGACATCAACTTTTTCAGTGTTCGTAGTCCTTCAGTCTTTTAAAAGAGGGCACATGAGGTTTGCTTTCAGCGTTTAGATGTTTTCGACTACGTGAAACCAAAAAAGAGTTTCTGTCACATTCTCTGAGTACATACACCACACTAATTAACTCTTCTTTCGAAAACTATATTTTCTACAAATAATTTAATTACTTGCACTAAACACGATTAAACGTAAAAAAAAAAACAATTGTCATTATAGAATCGTCGTCTACTAGGGTTACAAACATGATCCCAACAATGAAAAAATAATGAAAACTGTAATAACTTGGAAAGTAAAAGAGATAAACACAGAGCATGCTTAACAAAAATTAAAGCACTTGTTAATACGAATTCAATGACGCCTACATTTACAGTATGTGCTATTTAAAAAAGTAAGATATAACCATTTGAAGTTGACTGAGTTTGCGTTTAGTGACGAACACCCAATATATTAAAATACAACTATAAACACATCTGCAGGTATAAGTAGATCCGTACTAAGATATTCAAAATTTGATTCACGTATTCTATGTGGTAATTAATTTACAATCGCTTCTACTACAGTCCAAGCGACATAATGTTTAGAAAGTCAAAGATATCTTGGAAATTAATGAGTTTAGAGCTAAAGTATGCTACATCTATTTTTTTTAGTTTAATGGCGCTTTTAAAAATGCACTAATAACACAGTGCAACAATCAAAATGGGAATGGGATGAGACCAACTGCAAATGAAAGTTGACATTATCCATAACAAAACCTTGAAGGGTTTTTTTTTAATTCAGTGTGCGCTTTTTTACACGCATTTGAAGTTGTTGATTTTGGAACGCTGTCTAACAAGGAAAGATCATTGAAAATTTGATAAAATAATGTTTTTTTATTTTTATTATCCTGGAAAGTTGTGGTATCTTACTATTTTTGGGGTCAAGGAATTCATTTTCGATATTTATTTTTACCTAAAACTGACGCTAGATGGCGCTGTCATACAAATGGTGCTATTTCTTGTAAATTTTCAATAAAAAAACGGTGTATTTACTGCTTCACTGCTTTAGACATAATATTTGAGCTCTTAAAGAATTTCTACAAAAAACAAGACAGCATTTGTAGATACTACGGAGGTTACATCTGGACTTGCTGGGTTTGGTATTGGAACAAACTCTGTATGTTGTTTAGGTAATTCTGCAAGTTTTGTACCAACATATACCATGCTTCCTCTATTGCATCTGTTTCTTCCTTTAATACTATTTAAACACACATAACACTGTGATTTAACGTGTTCATCTGAGAAGATATGAAAATGCAAAATAAAATTAATATATTTGATGTATAATACATGTTTTGTACATATATGATATAAAATAAATTTAAAAAAATTACCTGGATTGTACCATAACATTGGAACACCAAACTGCATTGACTTCCTTTTCTTTTGTGACCAGTTAATTAAAGAACCATTGCAAGTTCTGCACACTTTTTCAGGTACCCAATCTATTCTCAATAACCTCTACTCCAAAATACTGTAAATACAATTGTTTTGGCACCAATTTTTTTTTGTCTATTATATTTTCCACAAACATAACAATAATATTTCAAATGCTGCAAACATTCATTTCGGCTATGCGCCATCTTCAGTGGTTGTTTTCTTACTAAATTGTCTTGGTACGTTGTTGTCAGTATATATATTATAGATTGACAGGTACTATAATTGTGCGCGTGTATCTTTATGGTCTTGTTTTGAATTTGTGCGTTACTGAGTTTTATTGCCTTATTGTCTTGTTTTTTGTAGAAATTCTTTAAGGGCCCAAATATTATGTCTAAAGCAGTGAAGCAGTAAATACACCGTTTTTTTTATTGAAAATTTATAAGAAATAGCACCATTTGTGTGACAGCGCCATCTAGCGTCAGTTTTAGGTACAAATAAATATCTAAAATGAATTCCTCGACCCCAAAAACAGTAAGATACCACAACTTTCCAGAATAATAAAAATAAAAAGCATTATTTTATCAAATTTTCAATGATCTTTCCTTGTTAGACAGCGTTCCAAAATCAACAACTTCAAATGCGTGTAAAAAAAATCTCGCACTGAACTAAGAAAAACCTTTCAAGGTTTTGTTATGGATAATGTCAACTTTCATTTGCAATTGGTCTCATCCCATTCCCATTCGGAAAGTTCGATTTTGTATCACTGTGTAATGGGAGTACTGTATTAAAAAAAGAAAGTTGAAGACTGCACCTAGGTTACAAAACACTCTATACAAATCCCGATAATTTTGCGTTATAGAAAAATCAGAATCCTAATACAACAGTTTATAAAAACGTTTTTCCTATCTATCACTGTTTACGAGTTACAGACGAATTACCTGTTGGTGAAACACCTCGTATAGCTTCCTAGCCTCGCTAGATATATGCGTCAGTACGAGTTATTGTTTCTTTAGGCATTCGGTCGCCTCGTTGCTACTTCATACATTTACCTATACATACTGCTGTGGTTTGGCACCCCGGGTTTCGGAAATTCAAATGTGTATATTTATTTATTCCTTATCAGCCTTGTCAAAACAATGATAGAGTTTCCGCGAGTTTCGTTAAGAATTTTTATTTAATTGTTAGTTTCATTCTTTTTGGACAATGCTGTATATTTAAAATCATTTATTTGTACATTTTGCGTACTCCCGTATTGTTTAGTTTATTTGCTAGTTTTTTCTTAGAGTTGCGCTGTGTGTTCAACGCACGAGTTTGTAAATTTCAAATATATGCCATGTTACCTTGAGTTCCGAGAGGAGTTATCAGATAAGACGAGCCGCGTTTAGGTGTGTTTGTTTTCGGATACTGTTTATGGTATTCCGTGTCAGTTAAGAATGTAGCTCGTTTTTGGTTGTAAAAATCGTCTATCTTGTATTCTTTAGTTAAATATTAGTTTATGTAGTTGTGCACAATTCATGTAAGGTTTTTTTAATTATTCTTTCTAGAAGTAAGCGCGTTTAGAGTTTAAATTTTCCGTTTTTTTTTTGTAGTTATTAATTTAATTTTAATTTTATCACCTCGGGGAAGGTGAAGTGAAGCTGTGAGCTTGTTTATATTTCATTTTTGATTTTGCTTATTTCTCCACGTTATTTGAATTAAAATTTTTAGTTTGCCTTGAATTTTTAAAACCACGAGGATTTTTTTTTGTGGTACTAGAAAGTCCTTCTAGAACGAATTCTCCATTTTGTTTGCTAAAGGATTTGCATTGTCCTTTCTTAATTGTAGAGTCATATGCAGGTTTATATTTTTGCCAAAATTCTTATATTCATGCTTCATAATTTTTTTTTTATTTGTAAATTCATGCAGTTTTGCACAATTAATTTATGTCGCCCAACGTGCGAGGCACGTGTTTTTTTTTGCAAGAATCATATATTCATGCTTTGTAATTTTGTTTTTTTTTATTATTGTAAATTCTCATGCAGTTTTTGAGCATATATTTATGGCAATCCCAATGTGCGAAGCACGATATGATTGTAATAGTAATTAGTAAGATTAGGATCCCGTGTTTGGAATTTGTGAGAATTTCTCGTTGCGTTGATAAGGCTGATATTCGTGTGTTTATAAACTTTTTATGTACACCGCTGCGAGTATGAAGATGGACAGGACTACGAGGGATCAGGAAGTGGACGTTCCTGGAGACCAGAGTTGGCGGAGCCAAGGAACTCATGGCAGGAAGGAGTCGGTTGTGGCAGGAACAAAGGGAAGGATGGACGAAAAGGAGATCCAGAGAGATGGAGGAAGCAGGACTAACAATAAGGAAAGTATTAAGAGTATGAATGATATGATGGCAATGATAAAAGGGTTATTGAATGATACAAAAAAAGAATTGATTGCTCAGAATAAAGAATTGCTACAGAAGCAAAATGATTGTGTAAAAAGATTAGAGGAAGTAGTATTTGGTAATAAACTCGAGGTTGACAGAATTGATAAGAAAGTTGATGAAAATGTTGATGTTTTGAGTAAAGAAAGGGAAGATAAAGTTGATGAAAATGTTGATGTTTTGAGTAAAGAAAGGGAAGATAAAGTTGATGAAAATGTTGATGTTTTGGGTAAAGAAAGGGAAGATAAAGTTGATGAAAATGTTGTTGTTTTGAATAAAGAAAGGGAAGAGAAAGTTGTTGATGATGTAGGTAGAGAAAGGGAAAATAATATTAATAGTTTAGGTAGAGAAGAGGAAAATGTTTGATGATGATGAAAATGTTGATGATGAAATGATGATGTTGAGATAATGGAAAATGATGATGAAAAGGATGATGAAAAAATGAAATATTGTGATGATAGTTTTAAGTTTGAAATACAAGGTTGCGGAAAAGTTAGAGGTGATGATATACAAGGTAGCGAAAAAGATGTTGGATCCGAAGAGGATGTCGAGGTTGAGGTTTTTGGTGAGTTAGAGGTAGAGAAAGAAGAAGTCAACAATTCCCAAGCAGAATTCCCAGAAGTAATCAACAATTCCCAAGAAGAATTCCCAGAAGTAATCAACAATTCCCAAGGAGAATTCCCAGAAGTAATCAACAATTCCCAAGAAGAATTCCCAGAAGTAGTCAACTATTCTGAAGAAGAATTCCCAGAAGAAGTTATCAATTCCCACATCGAATCCCCTAATGTCGAAAATCAAAGTGAAAGCAATTATAATGAGAAGAATGAAATTGAAAGCAATCATAATGAGAAGTTTGAAGTTGAAGTCGAGGAAATTTTCAACCAGCATGTATCCTTACGAAATAAGTTGCCCATTATAGACAATGATGCCGAACACTGTCTAAATGAAGTCAAGTCAAACCCTGTCAAATTTAAAAATCCCGTTCCTGAAGCCATGTTGGAGCACAATTTAAAAGAATGTTTCTATTTTTCGAGTTATCCTTCTGGAATTACAAGCGAGAGGTACATCCATGGAGTGGAGAAGTTCTTCATGATGCAGACCCACCACTGCCACACCGACTGCCACATCGTCTGCCATACCGACTGCTATGCCGATTGCTGTTGGAAACTGGATCAACCGGATGGTATGTTGGACACTCCCACCACGACCCCGGGTAGTTTTCATCACCCGGAAGTGACGTTTTCACCCCTGTGTGCGGAGATACGGTATTGTTCGTTGGTGCGGGAAACTTAGAATATTAATTTTTCGTGTGCGTACAATTTCTAAGCGGAAAAACTCAATTTTCGTTGACACTTTCGTTTTCCCGTTAGTAATTGGGAGATGTGCTGTGGTTTGGCACCCCGGGTTTCGGAAATTCAAATGTGTATATTTATTTATTCCTTATCAGCCTTGTCAAAACAATGATAGAGTTTCCGCGAGTTTCGTTAAGAATTTTTATTTAATTGTTAGTTTCATTCTTTTTGGACAATGCTGTATATTTAAAATCATTTATTTGTACATTTTGCGTACTCCCGTATTGTTTAGTTTATTTGCTAGTTTTTTCTTAGAGTTGCGCTGTGTGTTCAACGCACGAGTTTGTAAATTTCAAATATATGCCATGTTACCTTGAGTTCCGAGAGGAGTTATCAGATAGACGAGCCCGCGTTTAGGTGTGTTGTTTTCGGATACTGTTTATGGTATTCCGTGTCAGTTAAGATGTAGCTCGTTTTTGGTTGTAAAATCGTCTATCTTGTAATTCTTTAGTTAAATTAGTTTTATGTAGTTGTGCACAATTCATGTAAGGTTTTTTTAATTATTCGTTCTAGAAGTAAGCGCGTTTAGAGTTTAAATTTTCCGTTTTTTTTTTGTAGTTATTAATTTAATTTTAATTTTATCACCTCGGGGAAGGTGAAGTGAAGCTGTGAGCTTGTTTATATTTCATTTTTGATTTTGCTTATTTCTCCACGTTATTTGAATTAAAATTTTTAGTTTGCCTTGAATTTTTAAAACCACGAGGATTTTTTTTTGTGGTACTAGAAAGTCCTTCTAGAACGAATTCTCCATTTTGTTTGCTAAAGGATTTGCATTGTCCTTTCTTAATTGTAGAGTCATATGCAGGTTTGTTTTATGCCAGAATCTTATATTTATGGTTTTAATTTCCCCTGCAAATTGTATCAAATGTTTTTTTTTTTTTTTAATAAAGTTAATGATTGTAAATATCATTTTAAAATCACTAGTTCTTTTATTTTTGAATCTGCCATTTCAATTCTTTTTGGTATTTTAATGAAAGTCATTTTTGCAACCGCCCACTATTAATTTTTAGTAAATTAACTCTGAGATTTAAGTATCTCTGGCGCCCTTTTGAATTCATTTTTGCTGAGCTAGCTAAATTAATTTTGTCATTTTTAATTTCCCTTAACTTTTATGCCTGGACATTCAGTTCACAGCAATACGTTTCTCTTTTCTTTTTATTAGTATGTAGGTATGTACCTAGACTGTACTCCATGCACGTGCTCTTTTCAAAAAGTTCGAATTTCTATATTCAAACGGATATTAGATTTACCTTTTTTGAACTAACATGGAAAGTTCTCAAGATGTCAAATTCAGAATTTGGTGAAATTTCTCAGGAGCGTAGAATATGTAAAGATATACAAGATTTTTTTTTATTGGCGGATACCCCTTCAAAGATTAGTTAATTTTCATTTTTTTCAATATAATTCTCGAACGGTAAGAGATGGATGGAGATGATATTTAAATGCAGAATTATCTTCAATCGGAAGCTTCTTCAAAGCTATTGCGGAATATACAGGTCGTTACGCTTGAAGACAATTCCTTTGTAATGGGAATATTCGAAATAATAGGAAAAAAGATGTGAAATAAAAACTATTCGCTGTTTAAACCTATTTGAAGTTGTATATATTTTTCTACCTATGCAGAGTGTCCCAGAAGTGAGTAATGCTAAGCAAGCTGATGTTCTATTTCTCAGTATTCCAAATTTCTCTTAGAAGAATATTTCTTTTTCTGTTGATGTACTTGGGGAATTTATCTTATTCCATATCCAGAAGTTGGTAATTTTCAAAGCAACATCAAGAAATCTATTTTGAAGAAATAAAAATATTAAATATTGAATATAGTTACAATAAAAGGTTTCTTTAAAAAACTTATTATATAACAAAAAAACATAATAATAAGAAAAACTATGCAGTCAAGTGCGCGTACACCTAGATACTGCTCTGTTTTTCAGAACAAATCCTCCGAATTCAAAATTTTTCATTTTTAAAACCAGTAAAATATGATATTCTAACTATTTCTATATATATAATCCTATTTAATATTCAATATTTTAATTAACTTTATAATATAACGATAATTTATCTGTTTTAATTCACCCAGCTAGCTCTCTGATATTGTGAGTGAATACCGTTATCAGGGACCTTCTACCTGCTAGGTGGCACGGAAACCTTGTGGGAGCACCAAATTAACTTTTCAGCCGCTTGTTAACGAATGGGTAGTTTTCTTACCTCAAGAGCATGTCCTCAAAACCTCTTCTCCGATTGTTTAAAATTGGAAAAAGTACATTTAATATATCGTTGTAAAAATCATTCGTGTGATTTTTACAACGATATGCAATAAAAAACAACTTAAGACAAAACAAACATATTTCTTTATTGAAATACCCAGTAATCATCTATTCTATTTAATTAGAGACTTCCAGATTACAGGTATGTATGTTGGATACGAATTGTATATAAAATAAATTTATTTTAATTAAAATACGTAGTCAAACTTACCTGACACTTTCATAAATTAGGTTACAGAAATGTCAAAAACGATTCGGTTATCTATTTGCTTTCAATCAACGGCCAAACTAAATTTGTAAGGAAACTATAATATTCAAATATGCGTGTTATCGATAAATATGTATAAATTCCTATGATAGACCATGTTAGTTAATTTTATGCCAACGTCGAATAAACTAAAATTCCTAATGCAAATAAATATAATGGCGGTTCACAACCCCCAAACTTAACCCCGGAATGAAACGTATCGCGAACATAAATAATAAAATCTAATCTACTGGTTAAAATTGAATTAAACCTAAGTAACAACCGTCGTCTCTAGTGGTTACAGGAAGAATGCTTATTTAAACTTAAAGTAACAATTATCTTGCATCGATTGTTATCGCTGCCAGATAATCCAACACATGATTTAAATGGAAGACCAGTAATTGACATTAAGATACCGTTATTTACCCTAGATGGAGGGAAATACAAATATATTACCGAATATAAACATCCCGAAGAATGATAGATCTCCCGTAGCAAATATTATAAAAAATACAAAAAACTAACAGGTAAGCTTCAACTAAAATACAGTTCATATTATTTACAATCATAGAATTAGGATTTCGATCTAGTATATAAATTCAAAATCTACCTGTTGATTATGCCACCGAGTATGCACGTTAATTTAAAGTGACTCCCTTATTAGGCTTTGAAACTTGTTTTAAATGACTCTAAATTAGTTTAAACACACATATTTCCATAACAATACATGCACTTGTACAAACAAAATAAATAAACACAAGTATTTGGTTTCATACATATAAGTAATAAGAAAATGTAGAAACAGAAAGAAAGCTAGAGTTTATAGTAAATGTTCTGAATCTTTTAAACTGTGCACACGTATTTGTAATATCATTTCGTTAAATTTAATAAATGTCAAAAAAACTTTTCGTTAAACTAAAACAAATTGTAAAACGTAAAAAGTAAAAGTGAAATAATAAGAAGTGAACTAAAAGTGATGAGTGTAACAGAGAAAATTGAACAGCAGAAACTGAGGTGGTTCGGACATGTTTACAAATAGCACTAACACTAATAATGACATTCCCTTATTCTTAACGAAAGAAAATAAGTCGGAATCTGTGTCTACTTTGTGGAATATATTTTCCACTACCTGTCCCCTGTCAGGGAGTAGTCCATTCTTACAAACACACACGCATAATTCGTAAAGTGGCACATATAGACATTTAGCGCTTGGTATGATTTTACACTGGCTTTCAACATACAATGCATCACATAACAATATATCCATCATCTCATTTGGAATAAGGAAGTATGCGCAAATTGCGCTCCGTAAGTTCCGCCCCAACAGAGGGTGTCCTTGAATAACAACCCATGGAGTCTACCAACTAACAAATTTTAATTAGAATTTACGATTTACAGTTAGTAACCCTTCTTTGTAAATACAATTTAGAATGTTTGATCTATAACTCTAAATTTGCAAATTCGATTAAACGAACACTACGCTTCAATTGACTAATAATACTGTGCATGAAATTAAATAATAAAATTTATCCTATTTACAGTTTGAGAAGTAAATCGTGGAAAGTGATATGTAATTGTGCGATACCGGTATAAATAAAATCGCTAGATTTGTTTTCACTCTGAGGGCTCGGGTAGCGCACTACTATGTGCCACCAAAATTAATTAACCATCCCTAGTCATGTGTCATGTTACTGCGCTCGCATAGTTCATAGATGGTCTATACTTATCTCTCTCTATTTGCTCTGTTTAAATATTGAATCGAGGCCTTTCGCATTCATAGTCCATAGTATGTGTGGTACTTAGCGTAAGGGACGGCTCAGTTAATTATTGGTAAATAAGCAAGCACCCTTTTCAGTGTTATAAATACAGGGATAGTTTCCCATGAGACATTACTATCATATACCCATTTTCGAAATCATACATAGGAGAATCATATACATATTCGATGTTAATTTAGGATAATGTAAGAGATAGGAAATGTCGAAATGAACAAAGTTTACCAACACCAATATAGCAAGATTTAAATGCTTAATTTTCCTATCCGTAATCCAAAGCTATTATAAAAGAAAACCTTGTTTAGAATAGATGGATATTAAGTGCGTAAGAAACTTCTAAACCTCTAACATTATACAATTATTTCATTAATGGAACACCATCGAGACATAATCAAATCCTGCCCCCATTAAGCGACTGCTCAAATATCCGAATACCAATGGAGAAGAACGCACCTCATTCTTTACCTCGTGGAGTAAAATAGTATTTCACATGGAATGCTGTATATGCAGTTTTTAGTTTGTTGGTTTCACATAGTTTGGTTTCGTTCTAGTTAATCATGACCTTTTTTAAATTGGAGACTTTTCTGGCGGTTCTAATTTCATATTACAATTCCATAAATAAAGGACCTGTCCGAATAGGCAACCAATACAAAATTAGAACCGCGGTAAGAACGTTTAACACACACATAAAAAGGATTTCTTCTGCTAAGTAAATATATTTCCTGAAAAAGTTTTACTTCTTTCAAATATATCTGAATTTGAAGTAATAAATTATTTTTGTATAGAAACAAATATTTTACCTGGTTATAATAGATAATATTCTTGGTTATAAGGCTTTTAAGTAAAAATATATTTTCTCCAACAAACAAATTTTTTGATCTAAGAAATAAAAGAGGCAAAGAAAGAGTGGATCAGACATTTGAATTAAGAAAATAAATTCTTTTATTAAGGATTTTAATATTTGAGGTAAATCTTATAAGTACTTATGTTAAGATGGAAATTCGTTTTAAAAAATATAATGTCATTTTGCGGTGAGGTGAATTTGGCTACGTGACACTCGAACGATTACCAATAACATAGTAGTTGTGTGCACGCATCGATAGAAATGTGAATTGGGGTGGTGCTAAATACGTTATGTTGTATAATAGTAAGAAGTCAGTAAGCAATTCAAGGTTTAACTACTTCATTTTTAAACTGCAGAACCGTACTTAAGCTTCTTGATAATGGAAGTTTTTAAAAGGTAATTATCTTTTAAATCGTTTATAGAATTACTTAACGTATTGCTGTGGACGAACACCTTTGAGTTCGCGAGAGTTTTTTTTTTTAAGCGGCACAGATGTTAATTTTGATGCCGATTTACCTTTTTCGATGTCGCGTAGAAATTCTCACAAACATTTTTATTTTGTAATTAAGTTTTTAATTGAATTGATTTGATTGTTTGATTAATTTTATGTAATTGTTCAGGTTATATTAAATTCATTCTTTTGTACATTTTTCGTACACCAGGATTGTATATATTTTGTTCAATGTAATATTCTAGACTTTGTAGCACGCAGATGTTATTTTATATATTACCGTGTTTGGGCCTCTTTAAGTGAGTTCTTTGACGAGATGTCCGTGTAAGTAGATTGTTATTTGATTTTCATTGCTGTTTTTTGATTTTTCATTGTTATATTAGAATTTTGTTCGGTTAAATTGAAATCTATCTCTTGAGTCAGGGAACTCAGTTAGATTGAAGAGTTGTTGTAGTTTTTGTGCACAAATTTGTTATAAAATCTGTTATTATCATAATTTGTTCTAGAAGGGATTGTAAGTTTTAAGAGTTTTATTTTTTTTCCCATTTCTAGTTTTCAAATTAGTTTTATTTATTAATCACCTCGTGAAAGATGAAAAGAAAGCATTGTGCTTGTGTTTAAATTTCAATTTTGTGAATTTATTTGTTTTCCACGTTTAATATTAATTTTAGTTGTTTTAACCTTAAGACCACGTGGAGTATTTGAGAAGCAGAATTTTCTTCTAGAACAAATCTACCATTTTGTTTGTTAGAGGATTTTGAATTGTCCTTTGTAAATGTAATTCAGGCAGGTTTTATTTTTGGCCAGGACTTTCAGTCGATGGTTTTGTTTTCCCTGCAATTTGTAATTAAATGTTTTTTTTTTTCTTTTGATATAATAAATTTTGATTACTTTCACCCACATTTTATTTTTATGATTAGTTCAATCCTGAAAATAACCTTGAGGTTATTAAGTCTTTTACGCCTTTTTAAATTTTTATCCACTGAGCTAGTTGATTTAATTTTTTTTTAATTTCACTTTTCTTATATGCTGGTACCATCAGTTCACAGCAGTATATTTAATTTGAGATTTACTGCCTCCAATGGGACTGCAAAATGTCGAAAAAAGCATTGGAAACACCAGCTTTGGAAGCTATAAACAGCATTTTCATCCATGCGAAGGTATGTTTTGCATTTGTAAATTAACATATCCTGTCTAATTTCCTAATTTCTCTGATTTAAGTAATAATTTAAGCTTTCTTGGTCTGCAACAAACCTTTAAAAAGTAATAATTAGACGATTATAAAATGTTTGCTAGCCATAACCTGTATAAATTAATAAATAAATAATTATAATTATGTTGCATAATTGATGTGAAAAAGAAAAATAAAAACAGCATGACACTACATTCGAATGCTTAGCTGCACTAACAAGTAAAAATATACCAACATTTACACAACACATTATACCACATCATCTTATTTACTATTTATTGTGAAGTATATGTATTTATTGTAAAATAAGGTATCTCTTCAGATACCCGAAGATTTTGAACTGTTATTAAAGGAGCAACAAGTAACTGCCGATATTCCGGAGAACAGCTGAAGATTAAAGTCTAATTAAAGGATCCAGAAAATTCGACTGCACGTTGCGGAAAATTAGAAAATGTATAGTCTCTTTGTGAGGTGCGTGCTATAGTGTTGCAATACGTTTTTCTTCCCATAACGCCAAAAATATAAATAAGAACATAAATTTGTGTTCCGGATTGCTTTTTTTTTAAATATAAATAATATTATAATAGTAGTAAGCTGAAATACGAGTATACCCTCACCTCAAGATTTAACATTGTGTTTCTTCTTCTCGATCGTTCTAGTACAATCGCAGTAGAAACTTCAGTTACGTACGATGAAGCATATTACAGCGCCTCTATGAGCCGTTTAACTATCTAAAATTACCTCAACTCTGTGCAGGGAGGCCCATCTGCTGGCAGAGTTGAAAATTTTATTTCAAAATAGGCGCGGGGAGTACTATAAGTGACATTAATTGGTTAAAAATTGATTCATATCATTATTTTGCAAAGCAAATATTGCAAGACGTAATATCTTTTCCTGTTATACTTTTTAAAAGGTTTGCCAAAAAAAAAACAAACAAAACAACCTTATTGACATAATTTCTGAATAAAATCACTCCGCCTATTACGTTACCTTTAGATTTTTTCCTGGGAGTCGAATCTCCAACATAAATCGTTTGCAAGAGGCACATGCACTTACGTAAATTTTTACGTAAGTTTTTCTTTTCGGTGGAATTTCAAAAATGAAGTTACATTAACCATACCAACAACAAAAATTCAGCAGATGAATTTATCTTTATTTATCTAAGTTTGTGACGTCATTTAAAAACTCCTGTATATAATTATAGTTAGTGAAACATATCTAGAGAGGTTTCATAAGAACACTTCACCTACTAAGGAAAACTAGAGAAAACAGGAAAGAAAAAAAAACATCCAGCTTTGTCTCTTCTACAGAACAATCTCAGGCTTGTACTTATTTGTGCTTTGGGCACTTGAACAACTTTGAAACATCTTAGCGCTCGCAACTTTGTTCATCCGTAACCTTGAAAAAGAATAACTCAAAGAGATTTGTCACTTCCACTTTCCCTCACATGCGACCGAGAATATAATCCGTTTGATGTTGATGAATCTGGCGTTTCCAGCAACTTCTTACACACAACGTTCGGGCTAAAGCCAACTCCCCTATCCTTAAAATTTCGCCAATGTCGTTATGTGCCTATTCACCTGGCACACGTCTCCATATAACTTGTACATGTATATCCGCTTCCATTTTTTGCCGATATAGCAATACTTGGTGTCGGAAATGCCGTAAAAGCTCCAGATCCGGAAGACTTCGTGCTTTCGTTTTTACATATGTTTACATTTTCTTTACGTGATCTAACATAATATTGAATAAAAAAAATATTTCGCACTTTTAATCAGTTTAAATATTTTCATGCATAATTTAATAAATATGTGCGAGATTTTTTTTATTCAATATTAGATCATGTAATATAATGTAAAAACGAAAAAACGAAATCTTCCGGATTAAAGTTTATTTAAAACGATTTTTTTAACGTTTCAACAATTTTATTGTTTTCTTCAAAAAAATAATTTCCACAATTTATATATTTTTTTTATTAGATAGTTATTTTGAATTTAGTTAATTATAATTTAATACTTACGTATTAATTTATTCAAGTTATTCAAGAATAATATTTTAAAAATTTTATTTTCGATTTTAACTGCATGCTTTACATGATTCTTTTGTTTTATTGGTTTATATACAATATTTTGGTGATTTCAATGTTAAATTTTAAATGCGGAAATGTATGTATATACTTTTGATGAAAACTTGAAAGATATATTATCGGGGCATTCTTGCATTTGCGGGGCATATATATTATTTGTATCATTTCGAGAATGCATCGAGCTTTATAATTGATTTCTTTATTTAATAGTGTTGTTAAAGTTGAAAGTATGTCCTGGGTTTCTTTTTTTATATTTGTGGCATTTAATTTTTTGTTAAGATGTTGTGATGTTTGCTCTATAATATTTTATTATATATGTGCGCATTTGGGTTTATTATACAGGCTGGTAATGCCGGTATACATGCTGTCGATATCAACTTTCTTATTTCAAATGGAACGTCCTATTTTTCAGTGCAGCTATGAAGCAGCACAAGATTATACAGGGGAAGGTGGGGCAAGATGGGAACACTAAGCTTTGGACTACTGCATCAGGATTGCAAATTGATATGCAAGGTTCTAAGTAGGCTTGTTGTAATCTTTCAACATTTACCTGCTGATGGACGTATTTACAATTTTTCGATGGGTACTCCTATTGTTGTGAGAAAATTTTGAAAAGAAATGTGTAAATAGGTGAGTTAAGAATGGTTTGTAACATAAATCGGGGTAATATGTAAAATAGATTTTAGTTTTAAAAAAATGCAGAAACAAAGCTAAAACTCTTTAAAGCGGAACTACTTAAAATAAAAAAAAAATACAATAACGATAAGAATATTAAACTTAATCTTCACAATTGAGACAATAGAAGACGAACTCATCCACATTATTCGCACACCTTCCAACCGTACCCAACCTCGCGATCCATGGCATTGTATCCATACTTCCCCTTTGGTATATTCACCGTACCTTCTGAGGCAATATAAACATAGACATAGTCATCTTTCTTAACCGAGGAACTTGATTATATCCTTGACGTTTTCGAAAAATCTATCTCCTTGCTTTCCCTACAAAATTCGGCTTCTTGGTGTCTTCTGTTTTCGTCGTCATTTTTTTTTTCCTTTAACTCTCTCTCAGCACTTTTAGTTGCCTTAACGATTCTCCAGACTTCTGTTTCCTTGTAGCATGCTTGCATCCTTGTAGTTTTATATTTCTAGTATACGTATGATGTCTGTCCAGCAGCAGAAAATAAAATAGAATTCTCCCAACTTAAAATGTTTTATATAAGAAAATTCTTTTGTGTCCGTAGGGTTTATCGTTTGTGTACATTCAGATGAAATATTTTCACGATACACGCGCTGCGAAGTGGTGGACATGGTGTATCCGACGTGACGTCGGCTAGGTGCGACCGTTGAAAACAACGCAATGAAGAGTGCGTAACAGCAACCGGACGCTATTCCAATTCTGTATGCTAAATATTGTATATTAGCGCTCCTTTCCGGGAGTGTGTTTGGTGTGCCCTCTACGACTGGCCTTGGTAGCGGTTACTCTTTGCTGCTGTCGGCTAACTCGCTCTCGGGAACCCAACAATACCTGGCAACCGTCCCTCGATGGCTGGCGACGGGTGAAGACTGTTGTCGGGCGCGTGCTCTGCCGCCAGTGCATCCATCGCTTGCCGTCCGTTGAAGTATCCCGCCACAGTACCAACGTTTTGTCGTGCGCGGTCCGTGATAGTTTCTACTGCACTGCCGTCCGTGCTCCGCAGAAGTTTCTGTTGCGCAGTGAACCATATCGTTTATATATTTTTAGGCACGCGTCGCACTTTATATTCTGAATTAATTTGGGCTCACACATAAATGATCAACAATAAAAATAATTCTAAAATTGTCTTAACAGGCAGAAATATGCCAAAGTTACTACTACAAAGTTATTCGGGCTACTCTGTATAGCATGTTTCAAAATGATGCGTCATCTCTTCTTGCATTCATTTGTGACATTTGAAATATTTATTGTGACTAGTTTCCTTATAATTAGTAAAATTCATTTAAGTGTACGCAACATTCACCCTAATTAGCCATGCTTATTACACAGTAACAAACGAACACATTGTTCACATTATATGACAGCATATGCTTTCAAAATCTTTTTAAGTTATTTCCAAACAAAGCATTGTAAATTTATCCGAATATATGTAAAAGTAGAACAAAAGTTTTGGTGGAGTTGTCTTTTGTTTCGCTTGCTTTACAGTAGTAACTTTGGCATATTTCTGCCGGATTTATGAAATGAGTTTGAATATTTCAAAAACTATCAGAAATAGGTACACTAAACCTTAATATTAATCGATTTAGAATCTTACGCTGCATTCAATGCTGCACTGAAAAGTATCACATTCCATTTGAAAAGAAAAAAAAAATTACTCTAAAAATATCCATACTGGATGTGAGTTTCAGATCATCCTGTATAGGACACTGTAGTTATGTTGCTGTCGCAGTCAATTCCTATGACGGTGTACTTGCATTCACATCAGTACAAGATCTTAATGTCTAATAGCCTACGAGATATCTAATGTTATTGGAAAACGTCAAAATTTTGACAAAATTGCAAATATCTCCAAAACGATTAACTTTAGGAATACAAAACATTAATACAAACTAATCACAAATGATGCGAGCAATATACTGATCCCATAAAAAATTGATCATTCCATTTAAAATAAGAAAGTCGATACCGACACCCTGTATACCGAAAGTACTAGGGGGCTGAAAATATTTTCTTTAAATAGATCATAGTGGGTCATGATTACTCTACAAGTTTCAAAATCGAATTCCTACTAATGACCCAGTTGCATGAGACACCTGTATATACAAAATGTAAATCTACACAGTGGGATGCCTGTATATTCAAGTTCTTTCAGTGAAGTAGAACGTACAAATAAAAAATAAAATCTCTGTGAGCGATCGTAGTAGCAGCTTTGATTATTGATTATTTTAGGGTTATTCAAAGTTATGAGTATTTTCTTCTTTTGAGAGGTGTTTTCACAAGTTGGGTTTGATAATTCAACTTGATTTTGGTTACCTATAAGTGTATTTCTTTTGGTACAATGATATAACATATTAACATAAATCAACCCATCTCTGTTAGATACCTATTGTTCTAACATAATTCTATCCATATTTGTTATTGCAACAAGCTATGTATTTATAGTTTACTGCTACAATATTAGGCGTTTACGAAAATTGGATATACACTAATTACGTAAGTGAAAACGAAATCATAGATTTACAAGTGTGTAGAAACAGGTTAGAAAATCGGTAGATACCTTACGATTCCAATTTTCGTATACCCTTATTTTTTATTTCGGTACTTTTATAACTAGTGAGGATAAAACATACATACAAATAATCCTGATATTGATCAATGAATAATTATTTTAAATCAACAATAGCAAATTGCTCTTACTAAAATCATTCAAAGAGATTTTATTTTTTATTTACATGTTCTAACACACAAAAAAGAAACCGAAAAAAAAACATAATAAACCTAAATGTATGCAGTCAGGTATAACAAAGGCCAAATTGGCACCTGACACCAAACCCAACGAAATCACCCCTCACAAAGGGAATATAACGATACCTTTGAACTGCGTGATAGATATTATTCCCTGATTTTTTTATAGAATGCCTATAATAAGTATTTATTTATATGCTTTTTTTTTGAACGTGATAGCTCAAATAGTTCCTAAGAAAAAAATATTCAATTTTCTACCTTTATGTGAATACATTAAATTAGGGTGGCATCGATTGAGCTATTTTTTCGCATTTACAATAAGAGACCCTAAATAATTATAAATCAATTCTAATCCCGTGCTCCACCTAAATGTAATTAACGAGGCTACCTATTCTAAGTACTATATGAATTCCATAACAATTGAAATGTTCCTACTCTAACTAAACAATTTCCCTTTCATTGTTAATAACCAAAATATAATACCCTAACTTCGCAATTATGTAAATACTGCTTTATGTAAATGTTTAAAATTATTTAGCCAATATACATATAAATTTCAATTAAAAATCAGGAAAATAGTGCAGTTTTTGGCTATTTTTTTATTAAAACATTTAGGTCATCGACGCGACGTTTTGAATTTAACAATCTTTTTCCAGATGTTAAATTGTGCTCCTGTAAAATAAGTGTGAGTAAATTTTCGATAAGTTATCTGTGTCTGTTCTGAATATAAATTCTGCTTTATCTGAAATGCTGAAATATGTAAACGACCAAGCATATGATTAGTTCACATAATCGCGAGTCTACTATAAATTGGTAAGTAAGCTATCAGTTGTTATTATATTTGCACCTATTGAACGGCTTTAATTATCTCCCAGCATTTGCCAAGGAGTAAGGGAACATATTAGCAAAAACCTTACTCTGGGAAGAAGTCCTAGACAGTGTAATTGATAGCCGGCAAATTATTGTTATCCTTCTAAAAGGCTCTACGTCACATCAATTCTGTCAGTCGTGCCATTTTCAGGTAGCTGCTCCCTTTTTCACACATCAATATATGCGACAGTAGTACTCATTCCCCTCAGTTATAGTATAGTAGCAATATTCTATAGCCTTATAGTCACTTTTTATTGGTTTATCGGAGTAGAGCCTTTTAGACTTATCCCTGTTAAAATAGATATGCGTTATACCAATGTTATTCAACATTTCGCATAATTTTCTAACTGAGAAATGCAATAATAACTTTACCAATATATAATCTAATTCACTGTATTTCTACACAAATATGAACAAGTACTGAAATCAATCATTCGCATACGTATTCGTTGCGAGTTGACTAATTCATATGAGCTCATTGACTCAATCAACATAAGTTCATCATATTTTACAACGATTCGAATCAATTGAAGTCACCAAGTCGTTTAGCTAAACGAATATTCACGAATCAACTGAACTGTTGCGGGCCTTTAACTCGCAGAAGTGTATAATAAAAAGGTATATTACAAGCGTTATCCGAAAGATGCATACATCAATTTCAGAAGTTGAACTGACAAAATTTAGTCTATCTCAGGGCGGAAGTGAAGGATCCCTAACACCAACTACCTACATCATACTTCCAACCTATCAAATTAACATTTTCAAGTCATAAGTTGCTTATATTTCTACTGTAGGTTCTTATACATATTTATTTATATAGACTACATATAGTAGTCTATATAGGGGAGGGTGGGGCAAGATGGGGCCACGAGGCATGATGGGGACATCGTCTTATCAACAAAACGGCAGTAAGCATCTGTCAAATAATAGCAGTCCTAATATTGACAAGTGCTGTTTTCTGTTTGTTGTAATGTAGGAAACTTTACTAGTCGTAATAACAAAGTTATTGCTGTTTGTGCGTGAACTTTGCAATTTCCAGAATTTCGTTATTATTTTGATAGTGAGTTCAACGGCCAGTATCGGAAGCATAAGTAAATTAAGGTAAAGTTAGGCAAGTGTGCAGTAAAAATTGCATAGTGCGAAGAAAATGTAACACAGTTCACATAATGAGACATTTTGATAAATTTTACACATAGAAGTAGGTACGTAATACATGTTCAGTTGAAAGCCTTCAATAGATACACCTTTTATAAATATCAACGGTTTACTAGAAAAAAAAAGAAATTTAAACACTGTCAATACTACACACGTACCCAGCAAAATGGGGCAAGTGTGTAATCGTTCCGCATTTTATATATTAATAGCATTATCCTTTAGTTCGCCAAGAGTGTAATACTAAAACTGATGCCTGTTAATAAGGATGATATAATCACAAGATATTCCAAGTTATACACATTAGGAAATGCGAACTTTGGTTTGTAAAACTAGTATGAAGTTTAGTACATAGTATTATAACAAGAGGACGTCCGTATTTCAATTTTAAAAATAAATATAAACAAACTACACACTTGCCCCGGTTACACACTTACCTGACTTTACCTTATTTACAACTACACTTTTTTATGCTTATTAATTGACATGTATTGCATGTATTTTCTATCTATCATTATCTCACTCTTCAATCTGGTCCGTCATGCCTGGATATGCCATTATGCTTTCTCGAAGACATAATGCCTATTTCTCATGTTAGGAATAAAGTACAGGTTCAATCAAAGCGTAACAAGGGAAAGACAACAATGCTTGCAAGCACTACGTATAAAAATCTGCTACAAGAAAATAGAAGTCTGGAGAATCCCTAAGGCAACTAGAAGCGCTGAGGGAGAATTAAAGGGAAAACAAAGAAGAAAACAGAAGAGATCAAGAAGCCGAATTTTGTAAGGAAAGTAAAGAGATAGATTTTTAGAAAACGTCAAGGAAATAATCAAGTTCTTCTGTTGAGGAAGATGACGCTCAATGTTAGTACTGTAAGGGGAAGTATTGATACGATGCCATGGATGGCGAGGTTGAGTACATAGAGGCTGTGTGAATAACGTGGATGAGTGCGTCTTCTATTGTCTCAATTGTGAAGATTAAGTTTAATATTCTTATCGTTATTGTATTTTTTTTTATTTTAAGTAGTTCCGCTCTAAAGAGTTTAAGCTTTGTTCCTGCATGTTTTTAAGAATATTTTAAGAATCTATTTTTTCTTACCTATTACCTAGATTTATAGTACGATCCATTCTTAACTGGAACCCCATCTTGCCCCCATGGTGGGGCAAGATGGTGTATTTAACATTTCTTTTCAAAATTTTCTCACAATATCAAGAGTACCCATCGAAAAATTGTAAATTCATCCATCAGCAAATAAATGTTTAAAGATTACAACAAGCGTACTTAGAACCTTGTATATCAATTTGCAATCCTGATGCAGTGTTCTAAAGCTTAATGTTCCCATCTTGCCCCACCTTCCCCTAAATCATATTTTTATATGTTTTCATTTATAAATCCTTGGGAAGGATTAAAAAATGAAATAATTTACAGGTGAAATATAAAATTAAAATAAAGGAGTATGGTTTCTGTAAAAGAGTAAGAAATATTTTTAAATTATGCTTCAATGAACTTTATAAAAGCTTTATAAAGATTTTTTTTAATGAAAAATAGAGTTTCAATCAAATATTCCTTCTTTTTCGCAAACTTTGAACATTATAATTAATGATATTTTGGCGCTAAAGCAGTGTGCCCAAATACTTAGATAACCCTGTATGTATGAGGGCAATGCCTAGCACGAATATTAAAATATTATAAATACCAGACACATAAATAAAGGTACTTCAGACAAAACACATATTTTCGTAATTCTTCAACTATATTATACTTAAATTTAGAAGTAATAAGCAACACATTCTTTATTGAAATACCAATTTAAATTAAATTCAGCTATTTCTTTATGGACTGTGTTGACACGTATGTATAAAGAAGTATTTGCTTGGGTTTTTAGTTAGTCAATTATATTCTAATTCTATGACAAATATAATATAAATATTTGTGGATCTTATCGCTTTAAATGAAAGACAATTTTTAATGCATCAACATCGTTTCAACAATTTAATGTCTTTTTGAAGTTTCAATAAGTACTACGCGCAAGACACAAAGAAGCATGTCATTATAATATAAAACAGTGAAAAGAACTAAAAACTTACGTGAAAACAATTACTATACTATGGATGACTTCCATCTATTATTATGTTACAACATAATGTTGCCAGTCAATTACATATAACACGTCAAAAAGTTGTAAGAGACGACATCACATTTAATATTACAAACAAATATTTATAAAACAGGGATTGCAAAGACTGAAGGGCATGTCATTCAAATATTCGCGATTAAGGTAAAACAAACAATTTTTTATTAAAATTGAAATTGTTGTCAAGTTAAAATATATGTGTAGGTCATACACCAGGGCGTCAAAACCACAATTACAACGGTTACGGTTACCATCATGACGGTGACCGAAATTCTTATTTCTGTTGGTCTGTATGGTCACCGAAAGTCTGACTGTAATTCAAACATAGCGGTCACAGAAATACGGTCAGGGACTATTCCGTTAGAATTATGATACCGGATAAGTAAGGTCAGATTTAGGGTACCTTTAGAACTAGGGTACCCGAATAAAAGCCGAAATAATGACCGTTTACATTACGGTTTTTAAAACGGTTTCCACTCCCTGGTATATACAAGGCAATATGAAAGTTTTGTTACAGTTTTAAAATAAGTATGAGTAAATGTCGCACTGTTATTTTTTTTCCCTTTTTTTTTATATATAAAAATCATTTCTAAAACGTTTCTTGCGTGATAGTTCCGTTCATTTATTAAAATGTTTGTTTTGTTAAAGTTGAATCTATGGTTGTTATCTATTTCGTTTTTTCATCTATTTTTGCTTTTTTAAAGGTGTCATAGTAGTAGAAGTCTTATGATTTTGTATTCTATATTTAAGGTATTGCTTTGTTTGCCCTATGTACACACCATCGCAATGAGAAAAAGAAATGGAAGAAGCCAAGTTAGAGTTCTTTTAAAATTGAGTTTTTGATTTTAGTTTAGTGAAATAACATTTTCAATTATTATTTTATGTGTCATAGTGCTTTTAAAAGGTTTTAACATAGAGTTTATTTTTTCAGATAAGCTTTTAACGTAGGGAATTGCTATACATTTTGTATTATTCTTTAATTCAACTTTATTAATTATTCTGGTTTCATTGTATAATTTATGTAAGGGTACTAATTGGTACTTTAAACCAACACACTGTGGAAGATATTTAAACTTTTTATCACAAACACCCACAAGATACAAAATAAGTACGATTAACAACTTAGTTGACAGGTGCATAGCTTTCTCAGAAAAACTAATATCAAACAAAATATAAATAAAAAAAAGAAATGTTAATTAATAATAATTATCCAATTCAATTTATAGATAAATATGTAAAAAAAAGATTAACACAAAAGAAAATAAAACTAAAACCAACCCACAAAATAAGGACCAAAATGAAAAGGAGAACAAAAAATATATTTCCGTACCATACACAGAACAATTGTCAGAGAATTTAGAATAATTCCTGAAACAATACAAAATCAATATTGCTCATAAACCAAATTACGCAAATAAAAAGTGGTTCACAAAAACTAAAGAACCAATAGATTTTAATAAACAAACAAATTTACAAAATTAACTGTCAAAACTGTGAAGGGGTGTACATTGGACAATCACAACAATACATAGAAAAGAGAATTTACTCTCACAAATACAGCATAAATACACAAAATGTAAACTCTACTGCTCTGGCAAAACATGCACTAAATAACAACCATAAGTTTAATTTTAATAAAACGGAAATTTTAGATATAGAAAATAATTATTATAAAAGACTGTTCAAAAAAATCTGGCATATTAAAAGTAATAAAAATTCAATTAATGATAAAACGATATAAATAACTTAAGTCACATCTATGATAATCTGATTGTAGTAAATTCTAATGAAAAAACGAATTGAGTCATCATGCACCTTATCGTATAACAAAGTGTAGAGGCAAATTTCGCGTAAATTTTTAAATAAAAAACGGCCTGTTTTCTTTACGAATATCTATGGTTGAAAACAAAACTGAACGGCCTCGCGTTTTAGTATATGTTTGTTTGTCGATTTGTAAATGTAATAACGTGTATTTTACAATTTAAATTTTAAATGTAATTAAAAAATTCCATTGACAACACCGCAAAGGTGGAAAAATGAAAATAACGAAATGTGAGTTTGTAAACATATACTTGTCCTTATAATTACTACTTAGATTCAAATACGTAAATTGTTAATTTTTTAAGTTTCAATGATTTGATTTGTAGGATAAAATATGAAAAAGGAATAAATATAATTCCGAAACGTTAAGAACATTTGTATAATTAAATAAAAAAACCGGAATACTCAAATAAAGAAAAAAATACCGGTTAAATAATCTTGAAGAAATTTCCATTTCTTTTAGTGATAATAGTTTTAACTAGATCGATTGGAATGTTAGTGTACGTGGATACAACACCAAAAATGATTTAAAATTGGTATTAGATCAAATGATCATTTTATATAAAATTATTTTGGTTATTAATTTGAAAATAGAGACAGCTAAGAATGTTGAAAGTTTATAAAAAAGACTCTGTGTGCAAGCAACTATGGCTTTAAGTGGGACATTTGGTTTGCATAACTGTTTTATTACATTTATCAGGTTTTAAGATAGTGCTTTGAAGATTTTTTTCCTAATAGAATTTTTGTTTTTATTTTATTATGAAAAAAATTAGATTGTGTACCTTCTGCCTTATTTAATTTGTTATTCTTGTAATTAATGGATACCCTCAAAAAATCATCAATGAAATCCTTAAACTACGGCTACATAACTTATACAATGAAACTAGAATAAGTAATAAAGTTGAATTGAAGAATAATACAAAATATATTGCAATTTCCTACATTGAAAATTTATCTGAGGAAATAAACTCTATAGTAAAACGTTTTAAAAATACTATAGCACATAAAAATAATAATAATTAAAAATCTTGTTTCAGTAAAATAAAATCAGAAACTTAATTCAAAAAAAAACTCTCACTTGGTTTATTCCATTCCTTGTTCGATTTGCGATGGTGTATACATAGGGCAAACAAAGCAATACCTTAAACGTAGAATACAAAATCATAAGTCTTCTACTACTAGCAGCTTTAAAAAGAACACGAATTAGATGACAACCATAAATTCAACTTTGGAAATAATTTATATAAAAAAGGAAAAAAGCATTGTGAATTTCAGAACTCATAATTTATCAAAAATTTATGCATACTTATTTTAAAATTGTATCAAAACTTTCGTATTGCCTTGTATATACCACTCACCTAACACATATATTTTAATTCGAAACGATTTCAATTTTAATAAAAAATTGTTTGCTTTACCTTCATCGAGGATAATGGAATGACATGTGTTTAATGTAATTGACTGGCAACATTATATTGTAACATAAAAATAATAGATGGAAGTCATCCACATTATAATTATTGTTTTCACGTAAGTTTTTATTTATTTTTACTTTTTTAGATTGTAATGACGTGCTTCTTTGTGTCTTTTAGTACTTATCGAAACTTGAAAAAGATATTAAATTGTTGAAACGTTGTTGATAAATTCAAAATTGTCTTTTATTTAAAGCCATAAGATCCACAAACATTTTATTAAAGAAATATTAAAGGTGTATTGACTAAAATACAATTAAGAGCAATAAAAAGAGAGTGTATAATGTACGTACTCACCTAATAGTCCTGGAATAACTCCCATGGGCATCACGAAGAGGCTCACCAACAGATCGGCGATAGCAAGCGATAGTAAAAAGTAGTTCGTGAAATTTTGCAGTCTCCTGTCGAGCAGCACAGCGAGGCAAACTAATATATTGCCCAAACCGCCGGCGAATATAAACACAACTACAATTAAAAAACTCCAATCGTAATCCGCGTACGCCGGAAAATTGGAAACGCCGATCAGATTCTGTCCGATACGTTCGCAGGTCAAGCAACCGTCCAACGTGTGATTGGAAATGTTACACTGAAAATTGTACAGGAACTCACTCAGATTATTCACATTGTAAAGGTTCAGTCGAACGGCGCTGGTCCCGTTACACTCGAAACAGA
Source organism: Protaetia brevitarsis (assembly GCA_004143645.1). Lineage (NCBI taxonomy): Eukaryota > Metazoa > Arthropoda > Insecta > Coleoptera > Scarabaeidae > Protaetia > Protaetia brevitarsis. The sequence continues at coordinate 1,661,745 of RXPK01000101.1, read as the reverse complement.
TGAAGGGATTCGTCTTATCGCCCGTCAATCCGCAATAAAAATCTCCAAACTGATCTCTGGAACCACCACACAATTGCACAACGTTCAAGATGTTCTCGTCCACGTTGTAAATGTTTAGGGTGTCGTTTGTCACGCATCTCGTTAGATTCACAGACGTTAGACGTGCGTACATTTTTATTTGGTTAGCATTTTATCGCCGGTTAGGTTTCTGCTTTATTTCGTATCCGGAGAGCTGTCACTGGTCCTGCCAACGATGCCTGAGGTGTGTTATGTTTCTACTCGCCACACGACGAAAAGCGATTTAACGTTTTGATCAGCTAGGAGAATAATATACATTAACTATCCACGCCAAAATAATTAATAACAAGGCTTTACGATCGTTTAAACGTAATCAAATGCAGTGGATAAACTTCGTTCAAGTGTATATTTACATAATTGAAGAATCCAAGGTGAAATTTCCATGTTACGTGCATAATATTGTCGCTGCATCGAGCCAATTTCTGGTAAACATTAGTGTATTTTCGCTAGATTATAAACATTGTTCATTCTCCAATCATTCAACAGTATCTAGCTTTAAAAGAATCTGCACCTCTAAGTATTGTTTCATTTGTCTTATATTTTGTTTTTGAAAAGTTAACAAAGGTGTCTGAAGGAGAAACTATCAATTCGGTCAAAATTTATCACGCAACACATAGGGCTAAAAATACAGGTGTTGATTTAAAAGCTTTTAAAGTGATGAAAAGCACCGTAAAAACAACTTAAACCTCTTTTGTAAGTAATTAAGCCTTAAACCGGCGGCATCTAAATCAAATCATTCGCGGCCTCAACACTTAGCAAATAGCCCAGTTTAATTCAAAACAGAGCACTTAAAGTAATAAGTTTAAATAAATAATAGCAGCTCAACAAGCAGCCTCCTACGACGATGTAATAAATCAGAATAGAGATGTATTTCCTAGCAATCATCGCGATTTTTGCTTCCACAGCGTTTATATATCGCATACCAAATTTTTTATTTATAAATCATGCGCTCACAATAACAGACATTCAGATTTGTTGAAATGGTACGCTGTGTTTGCGTTAATCCAAAATAAAAGTGATCTTGAACTTACATAAGTGCGATCATGAAATGTTTACCTCGAGTTACATTGACACCAGCTAAAGGTTCTTATTTAGGAACAAGAAATCTTCACTTTTGTTTTAAAGCTTATATACAGGGACAACTGCTGTAACAACGCGATTATGTGAACTAATCACATTTTACATTTTTTATCATTTCACAAAAGTAGTATCCATATGGTCGCGAGGCTACTGTATTATATTTTTATTATTAAAATCATAGGGAAGTTATTTAGTTAGATAGGATCATTTCAATGTTATGGGACCCATATAGTACTTAAGATTAGTAGCCTCGTGTAGTACCTTTTCAGGTGGAGCACGGGGTTAGGATGATTTGTAATAATTTAGTTTTCATAAATAAAGTGTAACAACTGTAAGCCATACGTAAAAAATATTCACCTGTATTCACCTAATATCGCGGTAACATTAAACTTAGGTTAAAATTTGATATACGCAGAACGCAAGAAAACTGTTATTTTATTTATTGTAATTTACTACTAAATAGGTTTTTGCAGGGGGCATAATTACAGATGACGGCAAGGAGCATAAGCGTGTTAGGGAATTCGCAATTAGGGAATCTAGGGATGCAGATGATTTATGTTTTTCTGATTCTGAAATAGAGGTTGCTTTTAGGACGATAAATGCACTTAAGGGCCCCGTGCCTTACGTGCATTAAACGGTATTAGTGCAGATATTCCGTTATTTTTTCGTGAAACTTTTTAAGAGAGGTGTTTAAAAGACGTACATCAATCGATGGCGCTGCCGGTTAATTTTGCAAACAACATAACTCATTTGTAACTTACTGAAATATATCTAAATTTGTACCAACGATTGTAGGACATGTTACCTAGGTAACAAAGGGCTTTGGGCTTTTAATTTTACTTCATAAAGCGTACGAATCGAGATATAAGTGCGGAAAAAAATGACTTTTGTTAATTTAAAACCTAAGTAGTAAAGTACGGATTTGTCTTGCTGAATTACATATTTTAATTATCAATAATAACGACGGAGTATTAAATTATTTTTGTGTTCAGCTTTAAGCTAACATAGATTGTAGCAAATTGTCTAACAGTCACATTACATTGTTGTTGAATTTTTGGAATGAGCTTATAAGTAAAAGTTGTTTCCACTGTTGCCAGATTCTCTACTTCTTTGGCTTGGTGGACTATAAGGTGTTTGTATCGTATTGTATCTTCATTGACAGCTATGGTATAATTTAAGGCGACATCTTTTGGAATAATATTGCATAAGAACGAGCGATAATTAATTATAAACGATTGCAGTGCCTCCTTCGGTTTCTTTCACAATCATCCTTTAAAGCCACCTCTTAATGAATGTTTAGATAGAGGTATTTTTTCCGGTCTGCTGGAAACGTCAATTAGTTAAGCAATTACTAAACCGGGTAAAACTGATATGATAGATTCAAGTAGCTATAGGCCTGGTGGCCAAAAATTATAGTACAATTAAATAGGTCCGTAAAGACGGGATAAAATCTCGTCCGTTTTCAGCTTCTCTGGGGACATAGGTAGATATCTCCAACAGGGAAACTGCAACAGCGTACATCCGCAAACCATATCGGGGTCTGTCCCATTGGTTTGTCAATGCCTCGAAAACGAGTAATGGCACGGTGCATTGGAATCTGAAGGGACGGAGAGCGAACAACGAAACTTTTAACCTAGGAGTCTCCTTCACCATTTCCAGGACGACTTTATCGCCATCCAGACGTATGCTGAGGGCATCTCAAACTCTCTGCGTAAGAATGGAAGGGTAGAAATCATCTCCGACAGCCAGGCTGCCCACAGAGCTTTGCGGTTGTCAGATTTGACTCTGAGGTGGTACTGGGCTGCAACAGAAAACTTAAACAGCTGGCGTAACATCTAAATGGAACTTTGAGATGGATGCCTGGTCACTTTGGGATCAGAGGCAACGAAATAGTTGACACGTTAGCAAGGGATACCAGCGATCTGCCGTCCAGAATGTGGTAGCTCATATGGCAGCATGAAAATATTTGCTTGCTACTAGGCATTGCTCCTTTTGGAATGAACCGCCGGCGCTAGATATTGTAAATCTCTAGGGATTCAACCGAATGAGAAAAGACTCCGTAAGGCAGTCTTTATGAGCAGGGATAGATTGATATTACTCACAGAATCTTAACTGAGCACTGCGCCTAATAACACATGTACCGCATGGGCCTAGTGAACTCTCCTCTGTGTACGAAGTGTGAAAGTGCGGAGGAAACTCCTTGTTCACCTTCTTGTCAACTGCCCGGCCGTAGACGGGGAGCTGCAGACGCACTGTGGGGTCGATCGGTTGGACGAACCCAAAGACCACGAGTTAACTCTCAGCCAGATTGCGAACTTTTGTGATTGGGTGCAACTTGACTGATCGGGTTAAAATGGACATGGGGGCACAATAGGTCTTTTTGATCGAGTTGCCTTCTTTGGGCTACACGCGAACATGGATAATAAAAAAAAGCGTAAAAGTTGTCCAGGTTAGAAGATATTTCTCAGATAGGGTCAGAATATTTGAAAAGGCGGGAATTAGTATTACACGAGGAATTGCTAAGGAAGGGTTATCCGCAGGATTTGAGATCGGGACCAGGGTATTGGAATACTTACATACGATAGCCGATTCCAAATTATATTACTAGACGGTTGTGAGACAGTCGCGTACGCGACGCTAGTTCATTATTAGTTAAAGCAGGCAATATAGTGCATTAAAAAAATAGGGCTAATCAGGCTTTAGCACATATTGGAGTTTTATAATAATATAAAGGGTATATTCAGTGCCGATGTGGGTGGACGCCTGTAAAATTAAATAAACGAAAAAAAAATCAGAGCGCAAAGATTGTTGACGGTTGGGTTTACGGCGTGCGTTATTTCGGGTATATTATCAGTAGATTTACGTATGCGGGAGTTAAAATTTCGTATAGACGCGAATAAAGTAAGGGTTTGGGATTTAATTACGCAACGCGAATTAGATTAAAAAAGGGCGATTTAGAAAGGCAAGTAGATATAAGGGGCCGGAACCATCCCACGGATTTGAAAAGTATTGTATTGCTTCTTTTACCGGAACTTGTGTAAGTAATATCTTTAATTCAAGAAGAATACAAACCGCCAGAAGATATCATTAATCTAGCGAACCACTGTTTAACAAATACTTATTTTACATATAACGGTGGTGTTATAAACAAATTGAAGGTGCTCCAATGTGCTCATCGCTTCCTCCTGCTTTAGAAAACATATTTAAGGAATACTTCGAGGTACTAGCTTTATGAACAACTCGAAAAAAGGCGATGGTGTGGTTGAGGTATGTAGATGACACTTTTGTAATTTAACCTCATGGAGAGGAAGAACTACAAAAGTTCTTGGTCTAGGAAAAATACTAAAAGGGTTAGCTCTCTTTTCTAGATATACTGGTCAACAAAAAACAGGGCGGTAATTTAGCACATACAATATATCGAAAACCGACACATACGAAGAGGTACCTAAATGCTGAATTACATCACTATCCAACGCAACTCCAAGCTGTCACAGCAACGGATTAGTATCGAGATCAGTAAAACTTAAACGATAAAGAACACCGAAATTTAGAAGTATCAGAGATGCTTTAGTTTCAAATAGATCAAAACAAAGCAATAACACGAGTATTGAATAAGAAAAATAAATCAAGAGAAAGAATGGAATATATAGGCCAAAGTTATAATTCCTTATGTAAAGGGAACATCTGACGTTATTGGTAGATGAAAAGAAGTACTGCCTGTACAACGTCAGGTTCAACAGGAATTATTGGGTATGGCAGCCGAAGTTTGAATCAATACTCAATCTTTTTAATTCTAAGCTTTTGCAACTATTTTATTGCTTCCTCAGAGAATCAAAGTTAAGAGTGACGTCGGAGAAAAATAACACAAACATTATGAACAATACAACATGTTAAAAGTCAAAAATTTGAAAAAACATATTAAAATTATTTAATTATAGATTCAAAAATTAAAATATCAAACAAGATGCGGGAGGAGACCATGACAGCGTGCACACGACACTGAGTGCGAACGCTTAGGATTAAAAAGAATGAGTATTGATTCAAACTTCGGCTGCCATACTCAATAATTTCTAGTTGAACGTTATTGGTAGAATATAAAAAGATACGACATTCAAGCAGTATTTACCACCGGAGAAAAAATTATCAGGTGCTAAAATCACCTAAAGAATTTATTCCTCTAGAGAATCAAGCGTATATGAAATTGCTTGCGGCGGGTGTTCGTCTTCTTACATTGAACAAACTAACAGGAGCATAAATGTGCGTAGAGAAGAACATAAAATCGCGGTAAAACAGAAAGCGTTGAACTCTTCTCTAGCACAGCATTCGCTATTAACTGGTTATAAGATCAATTTTGATGAAACGAAGACCACTGTTAATATAGAAAATTTAAAACCAAGAACTATCAAGGAAGCCGTTAAAATTGAAAAACGTCCAGAATACCTAAATAAACGGGGTGATGCTCTATATTTATCAGTCGCTTGGAATATCGCTTGCAACATCCGTAAATTCACAAACCTACCAGTCCTGCACAAAAAACTATATCCGATGGCAAACCAAATGTTCATCTGTCAACCACTATAATAACAGATTCTAGAAGTAATTGGTCAGTCAGCTGAACCAATAGCACATATTAGCCGGTAACCAGGAATACTTACACGGCAACGCGTAAACATGTCAACTAGTCTTCGAACGTCAGTAGTGAGCAAAAGCAGAAAAAGGTAGCTGAGATGTCACCGAAACGTCCTTCAAGTAATCCTCGCTCGGAGGAAAGCATGCAGAGTTACCGAGAAGGTGAATTTATATATGGATGATCCCTGAACATAAGCAGATAAGTCATTTTGACAAGTCATTATTTTATCACAAGTAAGATAGGCTATATTAAAAAATTGTCCTGTTTAAATAATAATTCTAAGGTGATATAACCAAAAATGATTTATTTTATATTATACGCGTGTTTATCATACTTGCTGTCAGATACTTTCATTTTTCCTGAAAAATCATCAAAATGACTTATCTCCTTATGTCCAGGGATCATCCATATTATACCCGCGAGTACCTTAGATATACATTAGAAATAGATTAATGTAGATTTATTGCAACTAATTCTGCGGAACAGTATATTGTGGGCTAGTGAAAATTAACACGGGGCGTGCGAATTATAACTGATAGTTTATCTGCATCAGAGGCGTTACAGTATTTACAAAATCCGACCGATTTTGTTATTACATACTTGAGTTATTTTACTTTAACTTTTTTGAACTAGGGCTCACGCAGGTACAATCGGTAATGAGAGAGCGAATCATTTAACGGCGGTGTCTAGGGGGGATCGTGCGATAATTAAATATGCGTTAATTTCGGCTAACGTAGTTAAAAAAGCGTATAGAGATAAACTTAATGATTGGCAGGGTAGGTGGGATATTACCTTAAATGAGAGGTAGACTAGCAAATTTATCGGTAGCGTTACACGTTTTAGGTATTACTGCGCGTTAGAATTAATGACGAATCACGGTAATTTTAAATCATATTTATGTAGAATTGAAAGGGTTAATGATTCACATTGTGTGAAACAAAAGGCCATGTTTTATTTAAATGTCTACGCCACTGAGTGGCGATTGCGTGCTGATGGTGTATAAATAAATATCTATAACATAAATCTTTAATTTGCTGCTGTTGTTTTACTTGCTTTTAGTTAATTACGTTGGTCCATCCTTCTGCTACTGGAATAAACAACTTCATGATGTCCGAAAAACCGAGCAACTACCTGAACAACGTCTAGAACATCCCTCTTACTTTTCGGCGAATGCTAAGGGATAACTTAAGTCGTTCCATGGACGTAAACATAATAACACCTGATAGCTGACGAATTTATTTTTGTTATTATTATAATAATCATAGGGAGATTATTTAATTGGGGTACGAACATTTCAATTGCTATGGAATCTATATAGTGCTAAGAATAGACATTGTGTACTACCTCGAGGTAGAGCACGGGACTTAGGATAAATTGTAATTATTTAGTTTTTCGTAAATAAAGTGTATGTGAAACCGTGACTAGTTTACGGCGATGAAAGGAGCAGATGAGGCTAACGCATGTAAGGGTAACATCAATCATGCTATTACGGCCTTACTCTCTATACTCGCAAAAAGCTGAAAGTTCCTGTATGTATACTTTTTAAATACTAAACATAACAGTGTGTTAATTCTACATCGATAGCAACGTAGCGTAACGTTGCTTTTACGCTAACATGTATAAAAGTAATAGGTACGGAGAATTTTCTGATTTGGTTTACACTCAGTCGGTAATTGTTGGCGCACACAGAGTCGGGCTTTCCTTGTTGGATCGTTCGAGCGAGAAAATTCTACGAGATGCTTTTATTCTGGCACGCATGTACCAACAGATTTTACGGGTACCAATAAACTCATTTTGTGTGTGTATACATATGAACGCAAATATGAAAACATCTAGTATGCTAATGTTGACAAAAGAATCGCAAATGATATACCGTAACGACTATTTTATGGCGCTGTAAATATTTCAGTCAAACTGAAGTATTGCCAAGGTGAATATTACGACTTCCGAGTCGAATTTAGATTACGTACGGGAATTTCATTGGCATTATTTTATTAACTGGTAAGTGAATACGAACTCGATAATAATGCTCATCTAATCACATTGAAACGTCAACGCTTTGCAGATACCTAACAATTATGCGGTACCATAAAAAATGTAAAACGTTATCTACATAAATAAAATCGAAACTCCTTTCAAATGACTGATGTGCACGCATCATACAAAATCTAATGAAGAGTTTGTGGTGTGTGTGGTGTGTTCAATTATTCAAAAAAAAAAAAATAATCTCGCTGCCCCCTACTGTGGAGTATATCTCCATTATTGTGGTGCTGGTGAGTCAGCGTAATACTAAAAGTGGTGAAGCAAAGAAAAATGCAGCCCCATCATGAAGTAAGGCATTATTTTTACGAGCGACTTGATGCTGCGCAGTGTTGTTTCAGAATTCAGTTGCTCTCAGTACTACTATTTATTAATTTTTCGCTACGAAACTAAAATAGGGTATATTTTTTTTGTAATACACGGAATTAAACATGAGTAGCGTTGGATCTGCAAATAATATAGGACGTCAGATATTTATGGCTATAGATGTGGATATGGAGCTGATCAAAGGAAATGTGAGAAAATGTTTGAAGAGTCGAAAACTGGAATATGAATGGAGGGAAGGAGATGGAACCATCTGAGGAGATAGAAAATAAAGTAATTTTACCTTACCTTTTTTTAGGATTAATTGAAACAAAGCGAAAAGGCGAGTTATATTAAAATAATAGAAATCTAGGAATGCATGGGAAAGACAGAATAAATGAATGGATTAAGAATTAGCGATAAATACTTTGTCTGTAACTGTACCGACTTTGTATAAAATAAATTGTTTCTTTCAGAAAATCGTACATGATATCATATATCCAAACAAACATTTTTTTGCTGTTAAGGTATTTTTCTTGAATAGAAATCAGCTTAAAGAAATCAGCTTAAAGAATAATATTGACCGCTTTAAAAAAAAAAAAACAGTAATGAAAATCTTAAGTTACAATATCTAACACAAACAAGGTTTCTTTACGTCAAGTATTTTTTTTTCAATTTCGCTTTTTTCCTTACCATTTGAAAATTACCTTTTTTTCCTGTAATTTTCCAAATCGTAAGAAATTTTAATTTTTTTCTGAGATATATTTATATTTTGCTTAGTAATATCACACTGTTAAAGATTTTCTTCTAAGAAAAAGATTTTTTCCCATTAATATTTACAAAAAATATCTATATATATTATTTCTAACATTTCAAAATTTTCCTTAAATTTCTGTACATTTGCCCTCATTCAATGCGGAAAATTATCAAAAAAGTGATTTTTACCAAGAAAAAATACTTAAATCTTTTAGTGTGAAGGCGAGTAATAAATAATAATTTATTATTTAATCAAAACATTGATGCTGTTAAATGTACGGAGTAATAGCACTGCTTTTGATGACTGATTCACGCACGGATCCAAATCCAGCCAGGGCATAGGAGCTGGTATTTGTGGACCGAACCCTAATCAAAGGATAACCATAACTTTGGGGAAGCATGCGGCAGTCTTCCAGGCAGAGGTATTCACCCTTGCAGCCTGCGCAGAAATGATTGCAAAGAGGTGCTACATGAGGAGGAAAACAAGTATAATGACGAGATAGTCAGACTGCTATCAAGACAGTGTCGAAGCCTGTAACTACGTCAAAACTAGTTAGAGACTGCAAACAATCCCTCAATACACTGGCACGAGACTACACGCTGTCTCCGATTTGGATGCCGGGACGTGAGGATATAAAGGGCAATATAATAGTCGACGAACTAGCCAAGGAGGGTTCTAAAAGACACCTCATAGGCCTAAAGCCCGTATATGGGATTACCAAGGAATCTGCTAAAAGGGAGATAAAGAAAATACAAAGAAATAGAGGTCGACTGAAGGTCAAATTCATACCAAAGCGCTAATAGGAATGACGATGCTAAATTCTCTGATAACCTACTCAGACGCAGTAAGAAAAAAGCTAAAAGCAATACTGGGCTGATATCTGGAGACTGAAAAGGAGACCTGAAAAAGCATCTACACAACACAGATCGAGTAACCGAACCGTGATGCAGAAGATGCGAACTACAGAAGGAAACGAGTTTATATGTAATCTGCACATGTGAGGAATTGAAAGTACTCAGGCAGAAACATCTCGGGAAGGATCTATTGGGGCCATCAAGGGTTCTCAAGTTTCTACTGAGCAAGATACTGGGCTTTATAGAGAACACCAAGCTGCTCGAATGGAAGTAAGAGATTTAATAAGGACGGTACAACGAGCACCTAGCTCAAGTGTCTGGACTATAGGTGCCCACCCTAACTTCAAAAGAATATGTACAGAGTGTTGCGTTAAGTTTAATTTGCCACTTGTTTCCCTTTTTCTCCAGTTCTTTCTACTTTTTTTTTTTATCATTTTCTTACCTATAAAAGATATAAAGTTAAAAAAGACTATGAGAAACAAGTACAGATCATTATTTGGTAAAATCAAGGAATTGATACACTTAACATGTTGTAAAGTTCTAAATAATTGCAAAATATATAAAAATGAAGGTAGGTATATAAATTATTGGACGGAGAAATACAACAACAAGGTGGATTGAATAGAATGAAATGGCAGCAAATAAATGATCTGAAGATGCTATGGGCATTTTCTAGAGGGAAAGTAATGAGGATGAGTATGAAGGTAAGTAGTACTAGAAGTACAGAAGACCAAAAGAAGAAAATTGAAATCAGGCAATGAAATATTTTGCAGCAAATAATTAAAAAATATGAGCTATAAAAAGAACAAAGCGAAAAGAAAGAAATGCGAAGAGTATGGAAACAAAATGGATGTAAACAGCGACGGAAATATGCAACTATTTATTTATTTATTTACCATTTCATTTTATACGAGATGAGAAACATAACCAATACAAATACTCAAAGCTTATGTACTTTATATTACAAAAAAGGAGTCAAATAAATGCTTGTTTCTTAAGGCCGGTGATACATTATACTTAATTTAGTATGAAACTTTGATATAAATTTGCTATTAAATATTTCAAAGAGTATCATACAGAAAAATTTATTTGTAAATTTCGTACGAAATATTGTACTAAATAATTAGAACCTGTTCTATTTTCTCATTAATTTTACAAACGAAATATGCGTGCGCAATATGTGAATTCTTGATTAAGTCCAGTGGGATAGGTCGGCGTTTGTCGTACTATACAGATCGCTCAATCTAAGTTGACATAAACAACGCAAAAATACACGATGTAGTTTGTAGTTGAGTCAAAGCATAAGGACGTTCTGTTGTCTATCGTATATCCCTGTATCACCATCCATTTTAGAATAATGTCGTGGTCATGTCAGTAGGTTGAATTGTTGATTGAGTATTCAAAACTACCCTAGAAAAAGTTAAAGTTGATTGATTGTATAACAATTAGTTGAGCATATTCAGTTTTATAATCTATAAAAAAAAGATAGATACATCCAAAGAAATGATGTAATTTTTTTTATGTATGACATGCAGGTAAATTTCTTTATAAATTTAAAATAAAATTTTATACAAAATTTCATACTAAATTAAGTATAATGTAAAACGGTCTAACAAAGAAATATTTACTATTTGAAATAAGTGTTGCTGAAAAATGTACTTAAAAATAATTGCCAAGGATCTTTTATTGTCTTAAGTGGGGCTACAGCAAATTGTTGATAGGTCGGAACAGAAACCACCAAGTACGATAAACACAATACCTTGACGATGAAAATTACAAAATATTTTCTCTTATTGTTAAAAGTTAGAAAGAATGGAATCGCAAATATAAAATAAAAATTTCCACATGGAATACCACTTAGGGGAAAAACAAGCTTGAAAAACAACAGATGCAGCTATAGGCAAAATATAAAATTAATATGGCAATGCTAATCATCAAATTAAAAACAAATCACTAGAAGATATAACAAGGGAATTTGCGCATTGTTTTTCCACATTGCCTCCCAACAAGCCGCCCCGAACATGATGTTTGCAAACTTGCAGAGCAACAGTTTCAACTCCGTCCCCAACTTGTTACAAAAGTTCGTTCATGGACCAGCCTTATATCCAAACCAAAGCTATAAAACGTGATTGGGTCCACGTTTGGAAGATCACTTTTGGAAGTAAGATTTTAGAGTTTGGCGTTTATGAGGCTACCTCTATGTTCGACGATGAAAACACAGCCCGCAGAAAAGTTCTGTTGTGATGCTCAAAAACAACTAAACGAACCAAAAAACAAGTAATATTGTTTCAAAAAAGGCAAGAGAACAAAAGTGAAGGGAAAATTACAACAAGAGGTAATATTAGAAAAAGATCAAAGTAACCAGCTTCTTCTATTAATTACAGATTTATAATATCTTAATCCATGATTTTTAATTTTTCGTAAGAATTTAAAGCAACTTTACCGTTTATATTAAGAAAAAAAAGCGCGGAGTTTTCTTTGTCACTACAAAAAAGAGTCTTCTGTATACATAATATTTCAGCTATAAATTAAGTAAAAACGTGAAAAGAAAGTAAGTCTACATCAGCTGCCCTAATTAAATTGTAAGCAAATCTTGAGGCGACGCAGAATTTGCGGCGAATAAAAAAAAAACACCTAACTAGCAATTAACTGTAGTAAATTGCGAAGTAAACCGCAGACTTGCTAATTTCTGCAATTTCTGTTCGTGTCGTGTAATTACGAGAAAAAAAATCAAGAAAAAGTAAAAAAAGCTTTTTGTTAAGAGCAATGTATATAACACCTACTGGTTTTTTTTTAATGTTATCACGACAAAGTTCCATTTGCGAAATGTCGGGGCGTTGATTTTTATCTTCACGGAATTAGAAAAAAAAATGTTACGGGAGAAGTTAAGACGGCGCCTGCGATTTACCAGATTATGTCTTGCCACGCATTTTAAGTATTGTTACTGCGTACGTCTGTAGACAACATAACCCATTTGAATGTGAAAGTGCTTTTAATTTCCTGTGCAACGAATTGTGCTCCATTTGTAACTAGTCTAAATACATTATGCTGTGAAAATTAAATGCCAGACATACTAAAAGAAAATGTTCTATTTTAAATGAAAGCAGAAAAATATATACTGTCTGCACGCCCCAGGTACATAAGAGACCTAAGTAATGGGTGAAGCAGTCAAGATAAAATAGTCTGTTCAATGGCCACAGCCGGATAAGCTAATGAAATCGATTCGACTTGCATGGAGTTGGCCATTTTTTTTGTAAAGTAGCTTTGTATGCATAATTTTAAATATTAGAAAGTTTTGACTTTATGATGTTTATAGTTTTCGAGTAAATAACTATTAAAGAGAAAAACAAATAGGACTCTTTTTCGTTAACCTATGCAGAGTTGGGCAAACTTCAATCAAATTTATCAATCGCAATTGAAATAAAAATTTTCAATTATTAATTGAAGTGACTGATTAAAAATTTAAATTGATTTAATTTTCTGCTCGGATTGATTTTGTTCAATCGTTATTTCTTAATTATTCACTCTCAGAGTTCGACATTAGTCCATGAAATTTATCAATTAAATTTTAGATTAAAATTATCAATTTGGATTTAATCGAAATTAATTTAATTGTTAGTTGACAATTAAATGTCTAATTATTAAGTTAGTTAATCGTTAATTTTAATCTAAAACAGATTAAATCTGAGTTTCAATTTCTGTATTAGGTAAAAGTAAAACCTCAAATCAAATCAAATTAAATATATGCCTATGAAACCATATTTTTTGCGTTAAAGTTTGCAAATGGAGCAAAAGGTAGTTGATGGTGAGAATAAGTGGGTAGTTGGTAGTGAGAACAGGTGGGAGGATGGTTGAAGGGAAAGAAAGTTATTGGTAGTGGTGTGAGGTAGCTAATAGGGTAATCGATGTTGGCGGTAATTGGCGATAGTGGGAACAGTGTGGGGGTAGTTAATGGCAAATTGGGAGTAGCAGGTGGTGATAGGGATAATTGATGGTAATGGGGGCAATTGGTGATGGTGGTAACGGTAGTTAGTGGTAGTGGGGGTAGTTGGTGGCAGAGCACACAGAGGACGTAGTTGGCAGTGGTAGATCAGTAATTACATAATTGTGAAGCGCTGTAGTAGATTTTTTTTTTTTTGTTATTAACAATCATAGGGAAATTATTAAGTTAGAGTAGGAACATTTCAATTGTTATGGAATCCATATAGTACTTAAAATAAGCACTCCCGATCACTCCCCGCTACATCAGATTTGACTAATTCGGGACAATTGTTTCGGGAACACGTGGGTTCTCATTTTCAACCAAAGACCAAGTGAATTCGTAGAAATAAGAAATCGTATTAACCTAACATGCATTGCTATATCCATCTAAAAAGGAATCCTAGACACAATGTTCTTACTAACAGTGGTGGTAAAAAAACTCGCCGAATTTGGAAGCCACGTCTTTGGCATAATTTACTGTACAGTCATTCACTCTCAATGTAATTGGGTTTCCCTGGTTTTTTTTTTCGCTTGGTTGCTTACTGTTTCCCAAAGAGTTTTAGATTTATTTGAAGAGTAGTTAATTTTGTTCAAATAGAAACTTTCTTTTTTGTGTTTGAATGAGTTTAAGGTAGTTATGTTTACAAATTCTATACAAGTCATTAATATGTGCATCGTTTGAGACTTTTCTAAGCTAGTCTATATTTAAAAGTTTTTCTTTAAATGTCTTGAGCTCATCGTCATACCACGAAAGCGCCTCACGATTATTATGTGAAGTTTCTTGGAGGAAAATATACATTTCATAAATTTCATTAGAAAATCATTGGACATTATGTTAACGTTAAAGCCAAGTTCTATGCATGTAGATATCTCATTAAGTTCCTCACGAAAAGCCAAGTTCTATGCATGTAGATATCTCATGAAGTTCCTCACGAAAAGCCAGCACAACACTATCATCAAGATAACGTATGAGAACGCAATCTACCTTTTTGGCTTCTAAAAAACGGTAATCAACTTGGAGCAGCTGAGTCGTATGATCCGATAGATGTGGTTCAAGAACTTCGCAACCACTGTTACATAATATTTGTCAACATATAGTCGATTGATGTAGATGTGATATGATCTCGGTAATATGGTATTCTGGTAGCACCGGTTATTGCATAAATAAGCTGAAACGATTCAAATAAATCAAATAATATACGTCGTTCATTATTATCTACTAGGCTATTAACATTCAGGTCGCCCATTAGAACAACATGCGGAAATTTCTGAAACACACACTCGAGGATAAATGTTAGTCTTTTAATAAAACCCAAGAAATTACCCTTTCGTGGTGGATAAATTGTGAAAATACATATTGTCTTACAAAAGCTGATTGCTGAACATTCTATTATCTATTGATAATTTATTCAGATAATCAAGTGGCCTGGTTGAGGTTTCTAAATTTTGATCTAAAACAAAAAATAGAAACAAATATTATTTCGGTTATTTTATGATGTTATAAATCAATATGAATTAGCTGTTCCTGAGAGTTTAGAATTTTTTTTGCGGTCTATTCTGAATCTTTCAATGCGTTTTGTTGTTCAGGTATAATCTAAAATTTGCATATTCATTTTAAATGACCTGATTTCCACCTAAAATATTTCAAATTCCTGCTTCTACATCATATTTCAAAAAAAGTACAAAGATCGGAGGGGATCATTCTTAACTTTATTCGAAATGGACGCAAACATGAATGGTCTACTTTATAATTTATATGTAATTCGATATTTGGCAAATGATGCTATCTTGAAATCGCAGTAGATGCATTCAAACTATCATATCGTTGTCTATTTACGGAATATAATATAATGTGTATTTATGAAAACATTAAGTTATGTTAAGTGAATATTTGCGCCTGTATCGTTATAGTTAGAACATTCACTGAAGTGCAATTTGAAATGTGGAGAGTTTAATATTTGGTATATTAAGTGGTAAGAAAATATTGAAATACATATACTGTGAAAATAATGGTGCGATTCTATGCATATCTGTAACGCCTGTAAGATTTTTTTGTAAATCTGTACGTATGCATTATATATGCTTGCAGATTTACAGATAACCTTACAGGCACTACAGATATGCATAGAATTTCACCATAACCTACCTAATTCTTTTCAACCCTGCATTTATGGTATCACACGAGTAAACAAGAATCAACACGCCAAGCGTACTAACTTGCGATTATTTGTAATTGACCACAATTACATCACCACATGATATGATCGAGTTAATAATCAGTTCCGCAAACGATTGGAATTACCTACCCGCAAAGGTAACCCAATATTCATATAGCCTCGTATCAATTTCATGCTTTTGAAGACAGCTTTACGGGAAAATTCAAATGAAAACAATTTTCGAAGGATAAATACATTTGATTTTCATGATAGTGAATGCTTTTTTATAAGTATCTATTCACATTTATTTTAATTTGTTAAAATATACCTTATTGTCTGCCTACGCGAACATTAAAATAACACCGAAATATTTTACCTCATAACAAGATTCTTTTTGAGATGCTTATTTTTTTTTTTGGGCAGTAAAATTAATAGCAAAATTATATTTAAACTTGAGAATCAGGATCAAGACTGCCTACTCCCTCAAAAATTGGGGAATTAAATTATTATTATTGTCAGCAAACTGTGGATATGCTATCTTAATCAGTTTTGTGTTGTCTTTGATGTTTCATATTTTTGTATAAATGAGTAGTTCGAGTAGAATACATTAAACTTTTTACCTCATTCAAATTTCAATTTCCCGGTTAACGATTTTCATTTGTACTGACATATTTATTACGTTGTTATTGTTATGCTGTTGACACTTTGTATTGGTTTCCTTGGCTGTGGTAATAAAATGTTTCGAAACACTTTATTTATAATAATCTAAACGTCTAAGCCATTAACTAAACTGTGTTACTTCGGCTGCCTACATCTTTTTGTATTTATTTCATAGATTGCCGTGTCTTTAAGTCAACACGAAAACACTTCATTTGAGGGCATTAGAGTTAATTACTTAAAATAAATGTATTCAGTACTTAAAAATATGCAGAGATAATATTTATATAAGTTTTGCAACGAATACGTGATTATATTTCAGCAAGTAAACATCGATTTTATATATATTTACACATACAACAATGCTAGCGATTTAATAAATGTCAAAATTTTATCAGACCTAATGGAGCGTATAAAACACATATAAAAATTTTCAATAGTGCAACATTAACAAATTTATACAGATTAAAACATTCACGCTAATTACTACCATTGCCAATATATACATCAAATGTATGAATTAATTAATATATTTAGAGTATTTGGCAAAAGTACATAATAATCATTTCACACATTACACCAAATGTGTATAAATCGACGCAAGCATTATATATAGAGTGGTCAACTTTCGTCTGCGCGCCAGGTCAGTAGGTACTAAGTTTCATGTATGTGACATTTAACACAAGTTATAATACAGTATCGAGAATGAGCAAAATTATTATTTATTTAACTATAAATATTATGTATATTGCCCCTTACCTTATTTAAATAACATAAATGGTATAGGTTTGCTGAAAAGCTTGCAGCATTAAGTTTTGTCAAGATTTTTCTCACTAAACGGCTTTCGTCGCGATAATAAAACATGCTTATATTTTGAAAAAGACCGTTCAACATCTATATATGCACAATTAAAATAATCTTTATAGGTAGATAACGGATCTGATGCACCACCACCAATGTGTAGTCCCATTTGCGCTAACACAATAACTGTTTATCGCACACTGTACAAACTATTTTGGCATTCACCATAATGTAAATGCTAGAATTCACCGATCTGCTTTTCTACATTATGAAACAATGGTCGTTTTCTGGGATTTTCTACGCCCGACATTGTATTACATTTACATTGCGTAAAACGTTAACGGAGAATTGTACTATCTCGCATCAAGACTCAACTAACACTGATACTAAATACTAGACACACGAAGCCAAGGGAGTGATTCTACTGCCTCGAAGATGTACTATGGCTAAACGTTCTGCATAGCGCGAGGCGAGTGCGGCCTGTGTAAGCTGACACGTCTAACCACCCTAATGATATATAGCAATGTCCTTTGTATATTTCTCAATTGAAAATTTTAATGTTGTTACTTTACCTCCTGTATTCGCAGGACCAACTTGAAAAAAAAAAAGCCTACATGCGGCAACATTATAATGTTTTACTTAATTTGTATTGATTTGATCGGTAATTAAGGATGCACAAAAATCATCACATGAAGCTTTTATTTTCAATTTTATTTTATTATACTAAATGGCAAAGCGGAGCTTTTCAATTCAATGTAGAAATTATAATTATTAAAGAATTACAGGTTCTAAAATTAGAGTTTATTCTTATTATATGTATTTATGTTGACACTAAAATCCGTGTACTCAGAAGAATATACTTTCTTACAACATAATAACTAAACATAATTAAACATAATGTCAGTACTTATATGTAATGCAGATAAAAAAGCATAATCGAGAGAATTGTAAATATTGTCATTATTATTATTGATTTTTGGATTGACGTACATCAAGATAATTATATTTAATGGCAAGTAACATACTTCAACTAACGCAAGACAATTTAATAAACCTAATGCACTATTTTGCATAATATGTGTGCAGTGACATTGTAATTAATGACAATATTTGATATAATTTATTCGTGCACTTTAAATTACATGAACAGTGATATCACGCCGCACTGACGTTAAGTGTACACGTACACCAGCGACACTTTCTAATTGTACGACCTACAGCATAAAATAGAGCCTAAATGTGTAGCATGGGTAGTAGACGGCTTATGCATTCACCGCCGTCTTCGAAATATGTAAACACAGATGTGCGATCTCGGTGTTTTTTTTGTAGTAAATCTACTTTAAATGTAAGGAAGAATGCAGTAAATAAACATAGAAAAAACATTGATCTTATAAAATAGAGAGAATTAAATACATCAAAGGCACATACTTATGCCTGCCGACTTACTTTGGTTAGCACAATTCGATTTTTTTTCAATTACTTACCTTAAATATAATATTATATACAAACAGATGTTTTGTTTTCTTTACACATCCTTACAGCTTTACCAAATATGTTTGTGTTTTTAATCCAATTGATTCATAATGATTGTTTTCATAACTATTTTTAATTCGCCGCGACTCCTTTTTTTCGATATTAACATAATGAAGAATTAATATTTATATAAACTAATCATTAATTATTAATTTAAACCTGCATTTTGGTATTTATAGCTATCACTACTATTCCATTTAGCGCTAATTCAAATTTTGTATTTCTTTTGAAAAAATATTGTGCGACTTTTGAGGTAAAATCTTTGAAACTAGGGAATTTATAATCGAAATATTATTTTATCTTATTATAATATTAATGGAAACATACCATTACTATAACTAATAAAAAATATTTCTGATGAGTGTAGAGCTTTTCGTTCTAATATTTGATATAAAAATCATGGTTTTGAATGCATCATCGCCATATCTCCTTTATTATTTAATGTTAAAGAAGGAAGCCGGAGCGAATTAAAACAAATGATATGAATCATCAGACATTAATTAGATTAAAAAATATAAGCATATTTGGGTAACGCTGCAGGGAAAACAAAACATGCATTTCTGTTAATAACGACATTACTTCAATTTTTTCTGCATTTAGGGCCGGTTTCATAATAAATGTTACTTTAGTACTTTAACAAAAGTCTGTGTATTATTTATGGGAACTTTAATTTAAAGTAACTTTAAAGCTTTAAAGTGATATTATGAAACTCGCCCTTAATCAATTAATTGGCGCAACACTCACTTCACGAAAAATGGAAGTAGTAATAATCCTTATTAGAATATTGTTTAATATCTTGCATAGGGGCTGTCGCAATTTAGTTAATGTGTTCAGTAATATTGAAAAGAGTGTTTCATTTATAACGGAGATATGCTTTACTGATTTCAGTATAGCTAAATACTTTAAATATCTTCATGCGATCCATTTTAATAGTTTCATTATTATTTGCATACGTATAAAATGAATAAAAGTAATAAACCCATTGATATTGCTATTTATTGTACAATTAACATGCCTTTTGGTTTAGTTCCTAGTCGTAGTTCAACTGTAAAATGAAAATACCTTTTAAAACCATTTAATAACACCACAGTTATTCGAAATACTTCAAACATCAAATAAATTTATTCCTACGTAAAGATAACAAATACATAAGAGATGGATTCAACTTCGCACATCATTAAAGGTCTATTCACACTATAGACCAACGAACCTGCAAGGCACGGGCCCGTCACCGTCAAAGCAAAATTTCTTTTCTACTAAACATATGCATTTCACGGTAGTATATTCACACTTGCAGTCTCCCGGCCATCGTGCGACGGGCAAGTGACTGCGGCGATCATTTGAAAGAATATTAGACCGGCACAAACCCGTCGCTTTCCGACGAATGCCTGCCAGTGTGAATTATACTGTAGGCAATCGCCAGTCAATTGACGCTAAAAATTATGGCCAAAGTGAAGCGACACAGAAAATTTACTTCGAAATGTTGTATTTTCATTTTTAATACCATCGTTAATTGTTCGTAAATTTTTTGAGTGACTTTCTGAAATTTCAAAATATACTTTCGTTGTCTAAGAGTTGATTGCATAATGTGACATATTCTCCTTCTATGTTTCTGCGTTTTAATAGTTGATTAACCCAGAAACATTTTCTCTTCCGCACCTTCCTATTTTCTTTCTCTTCTTTAGTGTTGTGAGTTTCCGAATTAAAATATTCGTTGATTTCTATTATTGAAATACTCGGATGATTCCGATTCTTAGAATCCGATTCGAATCGGATGATCCCGAATCGGATGATTCCAATTCCGTAAAATTTGTACAACGATTTTATACTGAATGAATCCAGCGAAACGTTTGGTAGGTATACGTTTTGTGTGATTTTGGAAATTCTCAACTTTCCGGTTTTGACTTTATCAGTCGAAATTTATTATTTGGACTGACGGGCTGTGTTTGTTGTTCATAGACGCTGTGCGCACTTAAATCACACAGTCACATTCACTCAGTATTATAATTTGTAAAATATTTTATTAAGAAAAAAATAATAAACCTTTGTTATAAATAAGTTTAATAGAGATTTACACCAAATATGATCCCATATTCCACCGTGCTCCGTGTGAATTATTTCGATTATTAAAATCATCCGAATATGTACAACTTATACGAGTATGTCTGGTGGAATATGGAATCGCAATATTATTTTGAATATCATAACCTTCCGATTCAGGTATACCGATTATTGAAATCATATTACGAATATTTACAAGACTAATCTTCTTCATCCAAAATATGCGCAATTTTTAATAAAGTTGAAGTGGAGAGCATTTTTATACTATTGCAAACACCAAACTGACTGTCGGTAGATCGCCAGTGTGAATTCATTGAAAATTGACTGGACTGTGACGAGCACGTGCCTTGCATGTTCGTTGATCTATAGTGTGAATAGACCTTAATAAATCCAGCCTAAGCTTTTTTAAATTAACCGACCGAGAGACCGCACTGTGTTTACATATTTTGAAGCGGCCAGTTACTGCATAAATCCGTCTACTATCCACGCTAAGATATGGGCTCTATTTTACCCTGTAGGTCGTACAATTAGAAAGTGTCGCTAGTGTACACATAAAAATTCTAAACAAATTAAAACCAATACGGTATAGTCTTCAAACCTTACAACAAAACTCCCTTTTGTTTCCCTATTTCAGTATACGGTCATGAATAAATAAATAATGACTTCATTTCAATTGCAAAGATACTATATACATCAGTGCAGGTTCGAACATAGTTACATTGAAATCATATGGGGTGGGGGGCAGTTCAGATGAGTAGTAAATAATGCTGAAGCCTCAAATACTCTTTTTCATAAAATCCTCAATATTCTGTTATATTTTCATAACACCTTCAGGAAGTAAACATTAAAACTGTAAACAAAAACAGCCTGAAATAATATAAATATTACAATAAAGCAATTACTTACAAAGCTAGCGGCACAGCTAGCAAAACAGGAATACGTAAAATAGTTACACTATTATATTGTAATACAGAACAAAACAAGTCAACAATTTTTTTATGTTTGCAGTAAAAGTAAAATATCTTTAAATGGAGATACAGGGTATGCCCACAAGACAAAAGATGCAAAATAGTAGGGTAAACACCACTTGATGTATGTGTATCAATTTTAAAATCGACTCAATTAGACAGATCATCATTTGTTTGATCTTTCACTTCTTTTGCAATGTTTTTGAATTTGCTCTGTTATCATTTTTTGTTGTTTCAGATTTTAATTAACTTTATTTTGACATGTTTGATTTTTCTATCATCTGAATTGTATTATTTTTGCCTACTCAATTTAACATGGCTCTGAGGATGGCTGTTTAGCCGAAACTATTAAGCTGCTACTTGTTATTACATTTGGTTGAGTAATACACCACCTTTCTTTTTCTTTATCCTTTATATTTTAACTCAATTTGGACATAACCATTATAAAAGTTATTAACTTTCCCAATTTCATTACTTTATAATTTATCCTTAACCTCTGCAATTTTTCCACAACAATGAAAAACTGCCTTTGTAGTATCGCTATTTAAATCTGGTAATCGGTCGGACATTCAGAACTATCGCCCAATTAGTGCCAGCTTTAGGCAAAGTATTGGAATCCATCGTCGCTGATATGAATAATGTCTACATTCTCTCTGAACACAATTTCTGAACAATATGGTTTTATGCACGACCGTAGTACCGAAACCAACCTTTTAATTTATCACCACTTTATCTTGGAATCCCTGGAAAAGGGCAGTCAGGTGGACTCAATCTACACAGCCCTTAACAAAGCCTTCGACAGAGTTGATCACCAACTTCTGTTGTGGAAATTACAGTATTACGGCCTGTCATAGGTAAACTTTGGCTTTGGATGCGATTATATTTATTAGATCGGTTACAATGCGTGCGTTTGGATGTTACTTCTTCTAATGTTATTTTTGCAACGTCCGGTGTACCACAGGGCAGTCACCTGGGACCAATTTTATTTTTACTTTTTATTAATGATCTCAAATATTATATACATTATTCTAAATTTCTCCTTTTCGCGGATGATCCGAAATTATTTGCCAACATTTCCTCATTGTCAGATTGCCTGGACCTTCAATCAGATTTTGATGGTATTTCAACTTGATGCCGCGAGAATAACATGTTACTGAATATCGAAAAATGGAAAATAATTATTTTTACTAAAAAGTAAAAGAACATTCTTTGCTATTCTTACAAAACCGACTCAACGGTACTTAATAGTGTTTCCCAAATAAATGATCTTGGCGTGCTTTTCGATAGTGGTTTGGGATTCAATTTACACATAGATGTTATCACTTGTAGAGCACTGAAACTGTGCGGCTTTATTCAAACTAAAGATTTTACGAAAGTTATTGGTGTAATAACGTTGTTTCAAACCTTAGTACGTCCTGTTTTAGAATATTGTTCTATTACATGGAATCCCAATACAATTTTTCACTCTGAAAAGATGAAAGTATCTAGCGTAAATGTGTTAATTACATTCTTTCCAAATTGAAGATTGACAAACATTTATATAGTTACCCGGAATGTTTGAAATTATTGAGTATACAGTATTTATCTTCCCGTCGTAAAGCCTCCTAACTCAAATTAGGTTTTAAATGCTTGAATAATGTGATTGATTGCCCAGAATTGCTTTCTTTGTTTTCTTTCCGTGTTCCTGCTTATTATACCAGATGCACTGCCTATAAGCCTACTTTTGCCTAAATAAATTAAAGCAATCACAACTGAAATAAACCCGTTTTCTAAAAACGTATATCTTCTACAATAGGTATAGGTATACATACAAAACACGCCAAAATGAATTAGCGTCCCTGTAACTAATTAATAAGGTCCTTCTGTGTTGGTGAACAACCTATAGAACACTTTTTTCTTTCATACATAATGAGATAAAACAGCTTTAATGATATTATACCCTCATTTAAAAATTATTAAAACGGTGAAAAGAAAAATATCTGAAAAAATTCTACTCCAATATCTGCTGAACCTTCTTCATGCCAACGCCAACGATTTGAAGCAGCCCGGCGCTGTTTTGTTCGCGCGCCATTGACTCGCTTATCTTACCCCTCATTTTCTACAGATTTGCGCGTAATCTCACGACATTAATCCCTACCCGAGCTGTGAGTGCAGTTGAAAAATCGGATGGGAGTGTAGAGTATTCTGTCGAAGCACTGAACTAAAAAAAAAGTTGTCTCGTGAAAGTAGGAGGCATGCTTATTCATACAGTTGAAAAGCTAGTTTTCAGCGTGTCAAAATATTTATACTTCTAATAAATATTTGAATACTTGTCGAAACTACTCATTTTTATTGTTATCATGAACTGTATGTATATTGCCAAATATTAATATTAAATATTTTGGGAATTACTAGGTAAATTCTTGTTTGTATTTTTATGGCAAACTACAATAAAAACTGAATAATAATAATCATAATAATACTTATTGTCTTGTGTTGTTAAGCATTGACAGTGTCGAAAACTTACAAAAATAGTGTATAGAGATATTATTGTGATTTTCTTTATAAAGGATTGCCCGGATAATATTTTTGTTAATAACAAATATAATATAAACTTTTACTCTTTAATCTGCCTTTTCGTTACAGATACCTATCTTTCTATGTTAGATAATATTTAAAGATACAATCCCCCTTCACTAGATGGCAAAGAGCTTATACTGTTGACCCGAATTTACCGCTGCAGGACGTGCGATTAGTATCCTCCTATCTTATCAAACAATGAGTAGTTATATTTATATTATTTTACCAGTAGTAACAAGGTAGCCGAGGTGGCTGCACATAATGTGTCTTCCAAATCAATAACTTATATAATATAAAACTTTCACCTCGTTTAATATTGAATTTATAAATTAATGTATTACCAGCTGTTATTAATAAAGACAGTGTATATATCAAAAAACATTTAAGGAGCATAAGGACTCTTACTCAAGGTGAGTACACTTATTTTCAATATTTAAATTAAATATCAAGTACTATCCAGTATACTTTGGATTATTAAATTTCAATTTTAAATCAAAATAACATTCAAATCTCCCGCTGTTCCATATAATAGATTCCACTATGCCACAATGCCACAATGCCTATAAACTTATACACATTAAAATTTCAATTTAAACTGTCATTTACAATTATACAGATAACCTGAGTGTTATGAAATGCAAAATTGTTATTTACACAGAAGTTTAAATAGCAATAATAGAAAATACCTCAACATCAGGTAATTCACACCCCAAAGTATTTCAAAATGGAATTTCCCAGCAGTGACAAACCAAACAAGTTGCGGGAAAATGATCCACATCAAAAATGGGTACGATACCAGTATCAGGGTGTGGTAATGTCCTTCCAAGCATCCAAAGTATATCGTGATGTTAGAACAGCAAAGATATGTACACTTCCATAAGAGGAAAGGTTAGTTAGGTTAGCAAATTTCTTCTGATAATGAAAAATTTTGACGTTTCTCTTGTATACTTTCAGCCCATTGGTAAACTAATATACAAAGAACATCCACTTCGATAATTTAATTAATTTAACTACACGAAAAAGTAAAACAAAATTTTATGAAAATCTTTATCAACAAACTCCCATCTCCACGGACATCATTTATTTAATACGAACTGCATTAAATCTTCACGTCTTTAAACTAATATCTATATCAAGGAAACTACATTAAAATCATAAAGTTACCGTACGGTGAACGTATATTCCTAATTACCACGGCTACACAATAACACATTATAATACGGCCTCGCCTGAAATAGTACAGTGCAGGTGCAGGACAGATTGTTTCTGGCTCTTGTCTACATGTTACTATATATGTCGCAATATTCTATAAATTTCCTATAAATTAATTAATGAGTTATGGAAAAAAAAATCCGTTACTCTATCGGCTGTGTAGACAAATGTATTTATAATAAATACAATGTAGGTTAGTCATAAGTTTTATCTGTTAATTACTTTTTTTACGTTTTAGATTATACTGTTGTTATAAGAAGCTGATAAAAAACCAGGAACACCTATTATGTAGAATACCATATTTGAAAATCTTGTTAATCGCAAGATTGATTACTATTTAAAGGAACCCGTCCAATAACAAAAATAAATATATATACAAAAATAATTACTAATAACAATTATAATTAATAATAGTAATTGCAAATATGGAGGCAAACAGTGTAGTAATTTACCACGTTAATCGACTGGCAAAGCTCTAAGGGCGGCTTTATTCCGGAGAGGATGTTTGGTCACTTATTATTACTATTATTAGAAAGTATGGCAAGTAACAAATATCGCTATTAAAAAAAAACTACGCGCTGAGATTCTATGCTAAACTACGAACCAAAAGATTATGGTAGGATTCTATGCATATCTGTAACGACTGTAAGGTTACCTGTAAATATGTAAGCATGTATTACACATGGTTACAGACTTACAGATCATCTTACAGGCAGTACAGACAAATCTCATCATTACTGTATCATTCATAAGTCTCATAAAATGCAGCTTGGATGACTATGGATAGCTTTCGAACAACCAAAAAGCAGGAGTGTAGCCTTATTATTACTAGTTGCAACTGAACTATTGTCGATTATTTTTGTGAGGGCTTCACTCCGTAATGTCATATTCGCAACATCCTGACTCCAAGTCAGGTAAAATATTAGATGTAAAAGGCTGATAGACAGGGCGTAAACAGGGAGTGGAAACTTAATGCTGTATTTTGTCGACAAGGTTGCGCGCCACCACCTTCAGCATACCGAACTACAACTAATCTGGCGGTACATTCAAATGGGTGGTCCTATATATCTTTTAATATTTAAGATTTTTATTTGGGCATATACTAAATATTTCGTAACTATAATAGTACAGTTTGTAATAAGTATACTAACACAGTAATGAAATATTTGGTACATACACAAACATATGATAAAATGTGGATACAATACCGAAATAATATATAAAGATACTTTATTTTTGAATGTTATAGTATCTGAACAAAGCTATGTACAACTACCGAAGCCGCAATTTCAGAGCTAATCAAGTTGACAGCGACCAGACGCATTCCTCGCGCATTGTACTGATGCACTCCTACGTGCATTGTGTACTTATTTGTTATATGAACATGGTATACTAAGAAGGACGTATGCGATCGGTAGTACGTGGAGCCCTATAAAACTCTGCGTATGTATTTTTCACCGAGAAATAGGCGATTGGATATGGATTTCATTTTAATCCAAGGCCGGTCTAGAAATTCTTATAAAAGGTGTGAAAGAAATTTAATATAAAGTTCTCTTATTTTACTTAGTATGTTATTAAAGTAATAATGTTTTACTAATTTACTAAGGTAAAATTAAAGAAAATGAATACATTCCACAAAAAAAATTCATATCAATATTTATTAATATTACTACATATATTCCAAATCAATATTTTAGCCATACATATGCTACAAACAGTCACTTAGGCATTTCTGGTATGGTGGACCAAAGTGCAGCAGCAAACTGCTTTAACTGAACTTACTGAACAAGATACAGGGGCTTGCGTGTTTACCAATAACAAGGACAATGAGGACTACTCCTGCCGCTATAAAACATAGCACGAGAACAGGTGAGAAGTTGGGTCAAAGAGAAACTCAAAGAATACTAGAATAGTACAACCAGGCAAATTCATAGTAAGACTTTTATTACCTTATTAAGCGATTATCAAAAAAGAGAGAGCAGGGACCATATTCACATCGTAACAAGTGTCCTTATAGGTCACTGCGCACTGAAAAGACACCTACAGGAAATTGGGATTAACACTGGAAATACCAGCCGCAGAATATGTACTGAGAGGACTCAGAACGCTTACCACATTCTGTGTGAGTGCGACGCTCTGGACGCAAGAAGATAAGCAATTTTTGATAAGCCACGAATGAGCCCAGAGAATTACTTTGATCAACCAGCCACAGACCTGTACAGATTAGTACAGGGTACTAAGATCAAAGAATGGCTGGTATAATGGATAAAAGAAACGGAAGACCATGCAAGTACGAAAAGCCAAGAGGATGCAGTGTTTCCGAAGACTCCATGTCAGACGGTTTTCACAACAACAACAAAAAATAAAAGCAACATTGAATATTTACAATGTTATTTTGACAGGCTAAAATCGCGCAAAAAAAGTAGGTTCATGTGTATCGCACTAAATCATATATGGACTGATTTTTTGAAAACGACACTTTAAATATTTAGGAAACTAAAAGGTATTTAAAAATTTTCAAAGGCACGTTTACTTTAATTCAAGGGTAAACAATTTGACATATAAATTACATTTTTGAATTGCAACTGCGCCACACGTGTACTCCCTCACAAAATTTAAACGGAACAACCCATAGCGTGATACCTCAAATGAAAGCTTATTTCGTTAGGATTATGGTGATGTATCACTCGTTCACTTTTTGTTTAGTTTATCATCGAAAATGACAATTTTCATACTCTACCATCTTACATTCAGTTGGGCGTAGAAAGCGTAAACAGAAAATAAAAGAATCTGAATGTCTTTGATTAAAAATTCTTGTTGTGCCATGAGCGCATTGCTCAGCAAAATAAATACAAATAACTTCTACTCTCTCAGCAATAAAGTACAAAATTGTATACGTAATCCAGGTGAAGTTGAATTACAGCAACTAATGTGACAGTTGTCAAAAATAACATCAACGGCTTCTTTTATTTGTGTTTACGCTTTCTACGCCCAACTGACTGTAAGATTGTACAGTATGGAAATTATCATTTTTCGATGATAAACTAGACAAAAAGTTAACAAATAATACATCACCATAACCTAATAAAATAAGCTTTTATTTGAGGTACCACACGATGGGTCATTCCATTTAAAACTTGTGAGGGGGTACTCGTTGGGGCGCAGTTGTACACGTCAAAAATTTAATTCATATGTCAAATTGTTTCCCCCTTGAATTAAAAGTAAACGTGCTTTTGAAAATTTTTAAATTCCTTTAGTTTCCCGTTTTCAAAAAATCGCCCGATATATATTTTATCGAAACAACTTAAAACTGAACTAACAATAAGTACGCTACAATATTAGCTCGGTGAACAATTCTTGATCTTAGTTCAGAAAAGTTCATGTCACGATCATATCCTACATAAAATATAACTGCTGACAACTGCTGAAAAAGAATACTTTCTTTAAGTATACGACAATGTAAATGAAGCAATGGTGATGATGTTCATATTTTGTTGTTGTTACACACACGCAAAACAGCTGGCCAGAACTGCACTAATGTAAGGTACAGCTCCTTTCGTAATTTAGGTTCAATTCTTGCCTGATACAAGTTAACGAAGACACTATGGTTTATACTTAAATTTTTGTAAACATTAGGAGACCTTGCACCGAACATGTTCCACACAGTAAATAAACATACCAAATAGCTACATCTGATAATAAATTCTCCTGACAGGTTCCCCGATATGGACACTTTGACTTTAGGTAATTCCTATTTGGAGCACACGTACTACAAAGAAAGCAAAGAAAATCATATCTACACCACGTATATACGTTTTGAAGCTAGCACAAACATTAAAACAATGTGAATCTATCTTTCGCTTGTTGTTTTCGAATGAATTTTTTGCCACGTATCGCAATAGATATCATTATAAAACCAACCTGGGTCATTTCACTAACACTTAGTAAACACACTCGAATGCTATACCAAATAAATACATTTATTGGATTATGAGAGCTAGTTGTTCGCTTATTAGGTTAGGTCGGGAGATTATATTGATATGTGATTATGTTTTACAACGTTACGAATTGAATAGTGTGTCAGAATTCCTTGATAATGTTTAGTTTTACTACTGGCGGCGCCATTTTACGATTAACATAATTTTTATTTCGTTCGCTCGACGGCGTAAATTCTTTCATGCCGCATTTTAAGTTTTGTTTTTACAGAAATGTTTAAGATAATGTAAGAAATACCTTTTCCTAAAATAAAATTGAATAAAACCTGAAAAAATGTCTGTACCGTTCAAATTTAATTCGTTTGCAAGATGTATATTAAAATAAAAGTGAGGTGTTTGTCAATTTTTTGCGTATTCCGTGTCGTAAAACAGTGAAAGGCAGGCAATCAGCGAAACGCTGTTTAACACTATTAAGTAAAGTAATATATGACTAACAATCAGTTACTAGCAAAAATTCAAAGTGTCAGTCAACTCCGTTGTTTGACATTAAATCGATAAAAGTCGAGTGTAATTTTGTCGAATGTTGTTGTTGTCACTAGATGGAGTGTCTGTTATAGAAAAGTTTCATTAGGTATATTTTCGAAGCTCAAATTGTTTAGGTAAGATATGAAATTTTAGAGGTGTGTTAACGTTTCGGTAATTCTTTCAAAAAATTTAAGCATGAGAAGGTGCTTAGACAGTGAAATAACTGAAAAAAACGTGAGGTAGCTAAATAAATGAATATTTAGTTGATTCCTTGCTGTAGCTTCCGGTGCTATAAATGTGAAACTATTCAATAACTATGGCGCTATTTTCTGGCATAATATTATTTGCATTACCTCCAATCTAACAAAGTTAATTAATTTATTAGCAAAAATGTATGAGTCGTCAGTAACAATTACAATATAACATGAAATTCGATAATCATTA
Organism: Protaetia brevitarsis; assembly: GCA_004143645.1. Lineage (NCBI taxonomy): Eukaryota > Metazoa > Arthropoda > Insecta > Coleoptera > Scarabaeidae > Protaetia > Protaetia brevitarsis. Next base: position 1,631,171 of record RXPK01000101.1, on the reverse strand, counting down.
TAAAGTTCAACCGATTTCAACAACTACTACTGTAATAGAGTTGACAATGAGAGCCTATATGCTCTTGCCAAACACGTGTTTCGAATAAATTAATTAAACTCGAATGGTACAAAGTTTACTCATACGAAATGTTTTGTGTTAACAACCTTTACAAGTTCATTATGGAAACATTTACAGTCAATTCTAAACCTTTACGGAAATGGCGTTCCGCATCGAACAACAAATTAATCGTAAATGACGAGAGTTGTTAAGTTACGCAGACCTTCGACTGAAACTTAATTACGGACAGCGAACGAATTACAAATAATCAAACGTACTAAAGATACAAATTTTCAAGTAATTCCTGCGCTAAAATTTGTTTTATGCGTAAGTAAAAATAACATTCCAACTAGCCCAAAGGCCAATCTTCATTACACGAGCATAGCGTAAACACAGCCAAGATCGATACCGATCCAGCGTCAATTGCATCACCGCCCAATTATCGCTATACTCTTGCCAGAAAACCGGCAACTTTCCTCTGCTCCTTTATTCCCAAAGCCCAAAATAAAAACGTTTCAGTTTGATTAAATTTCCTTTTTATCATCCTTATTCTAATTAAGCGTGGATTTGCCACGGTTCAGAAAGTGTTTATCCACTGCAAATCTGGATTCTGTTTTAAATTAAATTAGCCGCTCGAAATCGTTTTTACCGTTATTGGCGTTCGACGGTAAGCTAGATGTCATTCTTAGACAACGGACGCTTCAAATTACAACCGGGAAACCTTTTAGAATGCGAAATTGATAATGTCAGTGGATTTCCAAAACGTTTCAATTATCTTAATTCAAGGGGTTTTCCAGAGAAATTGGATAGCACTGAATAATGCGTTCTCTGGTTTTAATTACAAATATACTTAATTTATATTACCGATTGCACATGTAGCTTTCCTACGCATCTTCATGTTATATGTATAGGGCATGTTATTTGAATTCCTTGTTATCTACGTTTATCTACATTTTATCTCAAAATGTTGTTGTAAAGGGTCTAGCCGGTTAAGCATATGTATGAAAACTGCACTCGCATCTGATGAAGGGTTATTACCATGTTTTTATTGTTCTTCATCTCAAATAGTGATACAATTAATTTCACATCCCTAACCGCTATTGTAGGGGAACATGGGGGTGACAATCCTTAACCTAATTTTTTTTTTCAGTACCTATTGAAGACACCTTTATAAAATTTAAAATGTACTAGGCTATCCATAAATTCATTATAATATATTTTTTTTCAGAATTTTTGTAACACTGGAAACTGTAAAAAATGAGAAGTATATTTTTCCGAAGTGATTTTTCATACTAATTCCCAAAGTGACACCTACTGAAAAAATATATCTTATTTGTTCATTGGTTACCTATTACATGTCAAAGTTGCAAAAAGGGTCGAATTGGTGGAACATAGTTAAAAAAAATAAAAATCAATTATGGATATGTGCATATATATCAATTATTTACCAAAAACTATATTAAAACCTGTAAACTATCTCTATACCCATCGTCATAAATATGTTCTTATAACAAAATATACACCTACCAATAAACTATAAACAATCAATATTTCGTAGCTCATCAGATACGATGACGACTACTCTCGACTACTCGAATATGCGATTTTACAACATTCGAATTTCGAACTTGTGATCTGTGATGTAGACTCGGTACAATGTTGATTGATGTTGATGATTTTCATACAAATTTTCTCAAGTTATAAGAATTTAACTAGCGAGTCAAAACATAGTTGACAGGCCACGTCTGCTACAGAGTTAGACAAAAGAAAATTCTATTAATGAAAATTAAATTATTTTATTGAGTATTTTGCGAGAGTTTTGAATATCTATTTTTTTTGTCATAAATGTTGGCTGATAATATATAGAGATACAAACACTTGAAAGGCAGGATCATCTAAATCACTGCCGTAACTGTCATTTTCAGCACTATCACCACAGCTACTAGACATGGTCGGTTGCGTGTCTCCGCACACAAATCCCATGTTGCCATGCAAACAATTCGTGATTTAGGATTTGAATTTATCGAACAACCCCCTTATTCACCAGATCTGGTGTTGTTGTTCTTTAGTACTTTAAGAGTACTAAACAACAATAATAGTTAATAAATCAATAATAGTGTAATCAATAAATCTATGAAAATCTCATCGTCCCGAAACTAAGGAGGCTGATTGATATATTCCTAAAGTACTACTCGCGAGCAAAAATCGAACTAAGTAACTAATATCAAAGCAGCACTAATAAGAAATATAATTTTATTTTAACAAGTTAAATACATACACACTTCTAAATGAATAGAGTGGTCAACTTTCGTCTGCGCGCCAGGTCAGTACTAAGTTTCATATATGTGTCATTAACATTTTACACAAATATACAATACAGCGTCGGGAAACAGCAACATTATTTATTTATTTAACCATAAATATTAAATATAAGCCTCTTACCATATTTAAGTAGCAGAAATAATATAGGATTGATGAAAGTTTGTAGCATTAAGTGTTTCAATATTGCTCTCACTAAATCGCTTTGATAAAATATGCTTATATTTTAAAAAAGACGCATAATTAAAATAAACTTTATAGGTATAGATAACGGATCAGATGTACCACCTCCAATGTGTAGTTCGTTTTGTGCCAGCACAATAACTGTTTATCGCACACTGTACAAACGATTTTGCCTCCATCGTAATGTAAATTCGGGAATTCAATAATAACGGAGAATTGTACTATCTCGCATAAAGACTCCTCTAACACTGATACTAGATACTAGACACAAGTGCTGCGGAAATCGTCAAATATCTAAAACCGGTTAACCGATTTTTCCTAAAACCGATTTCACTAGAACCGGTTAATCGAATTCCAGTAAAAATCGGTTTTAAAAACCGGTTTTTCAAGTCGGTTTTAAACCCGGGTTTGATCGGTTTTTAAAATCTATTCTGCTACGGTTACAATGTTTTCCATTCTGACAAATAGCCATATTAAATATTCATACACCTATTATGCAATTTTGAGAGGTACAACTATAAAATCAAAAATTATTTAATGAACATTTTGCCGTTTTCATTATTAACGTCAGCATTTTCAAAGTAGATAGGTATTTTAAATACAAAAATATATTGTTAATACGCAATAAATGCCTGTTCTATCTTGACAAACACCTAACGTTGTTAATGTTATTGTTTTAAACAGACGTTATTCACGATAACATCTGTAAACGGCATAATGTCCATTAAATAATTTAGAACTCTGCAGTTATATCTCTCAAAATTAGGTATATGAATATTAAATCTCGCTATATGTCATTGAAAAAAATTGTAACCTTTTCAAAACAGATTTCGAAACCCAGGTTTAAAACTGGGTTTGGAAACGGTTTTGAAACCCCGTTGCGGTTTCTGTTTTGTGAAGGCGATTAATCGCTACATCCAAAACCGGTTTCACATAAAACGGGTTTCGATTCGCAGCTCTATTAGACACACGAATCGACGGGAGTAATTTTAATGCCTTGAAGATACTATGGCTAAACGTTCTGCATAGCACCAGGCGAGTGCGACCCGTGTAAGCAGACACGCCTGACCATTCTATAATTCAAGAGCCCTTTTTGTTATTATATTTTTTTTTTGCATGGATATTTCCGTATTCGGTATTTCTAAAGGAAACGCCACCACCGAAACTCCAATGCGTTTATTCTATATATGAACATTTTTTTTTCCTGGATACATTTAGATTTCTGTTTAAATTTCTAGACTTTACCTTTGGTCGCAATAATACACATAAATAAGTGATTTATGGCTTTGATAAGTGAATATCTCCTCGGAAAATTACATTTACACCCAAAAAATGTTTAAATTCTCGATTGCTGGTGTTCCGATTTTTCCCGTGGGAAGTGTACATGTTCGCAATAAGTAACTCTGTATGAAAGTGTAATCTCTTTTTATCTTCTCTTATTTTTTTTTAGCCAAGAATAAGGTATTAATTTTATCTTCTTCTGTTGGAATATGGAGTATGGCGTTTACAATAAACCGAAACGTAACCAGTTTTGTCTTTTGAATTACTCCCACCAGTCATATTTTTAGATTTTTAGTAGCAGAATTAAAGCTAATTTTCCAAAAATAACTTATCTAACTGCTACTTTGCTTTGATAATGATTGTTATGTAAAATTTGCGCAGTATTTTTCTTTTCTGCTTAATATATTAAACAGCAAGCTATTCATTATAGTATCCCTTATCGCCTTTGTTCTTAGTGCGCACCAGTAATATTAATACAACGTACATTCTTCAAGGAAAAATAAAAGAAAAACTACTACCCATTCTTCAATCCGGATCCTGAATCCTTTCTTTTTGCCTAGTCTAATGAATGCGACTATTATGCTGTAGTTTCAAGTTAGTTTGCCCAGAATAGCCTTAAACTTATCTGTAAAAATGTTATTACTCGCGAGAGAATTTAATTGAAGCATAATATTTCTCTTTCGTTACGTACAACCACAACAGGCAGTTCAATTTTGATCTATTATGTTTAAATTAGAAATATACACATTATGGTAGCAAACTACAGGAACGATTAAAAAGAAAGTAATCTTCTTCAGCATACCTTTAAGAAAGATGAACATTTTTATAGTATATTTTTTTGCGTCTAAGCGAGAGTTGCCATATTTTCTCGAAATCTCCTTGAGATATATTAAAAATTAAATGTGGTTTTCTTTTATTTTTAAAGGAGATTAGAAACTGCTAATATTGTTTATGCCATGAAGATGTACCATCAGTCTTAAATTGTATCATAGGCTAACCAATACATGGCCTGTCGTTATCTATATTGTTTGTTCTATATGCTTTAACTCAGTTTCCTTAGTGGCAAAGTCATCTGCACGCAATGGATATTTCGTTTGCCCCAACGCAATTCTAAAGCATAATCAATTTTTAAGTTAACATCACATAACGTCACATAAATTTTATGAAAGCACCGACGAAGGACAGTTGCAGAAATATAATTTGACAAAAATAAGAAAAGTGATATATATTTGAATGTATATTATGCAGGTATTCATAAACTTACACATTTCTTACATAGTTAGTAAGCAGGATACGGTAGCAGACGATAGGAAGATTTGTGTTGCGGATATTCATTCTGCGCATATATTTTATAGATAATTGAGGGTGGGATATAGTTTACTAATTTTCTTTAAATGTTGCGAATACAATTTTTCGGGATGTTACCAATTAATTAATTTAATTTCCAATTTCCTTTAAAAATGGCGTATACCTAATATTAGTATAAAAATTTCCACTAAAGTTTATATCAGCCTAACAAAATTGCCGTAATAATTATATCTGGCCACATCCTTTTTTTTTTTTATGAGAGCCGTCTGACATGGAGTCTCTGGAAACACTGCAGTCTCTTAGCTCTTTGTATTTAGTCTCCCATTTCTTTTATCCAAGAAATTATAACCAGCCAGATAGTAGTTCTTCGGCCTTCTTCTCTGGATGAGGTTGTATTATTGTAGTATTCTTTGTGTTTCTCTTTGACCCAATTCCTTACCTGCTCTAGTGCTGTGTCTTTAGACATTCCTAGAAAATGTTCTAGGCCTATATATGAATGGCTGATACGTCTCTCGCTAGCTCATCGGCTTTTTCGATTCCTTCGATTGCTAAATGTCCGCGCACGCACAGCAAAGTAACTTTGTTGCGGTTTGTCAAGCTATTCAATTCACAATTGCATTGCCAAACCAGCCTTGATTATATCTTGGGGTTCACTAATACCTGGTTGTCTGTCGCAATATAGATCCACCAATTTTCAGAAGCCCTCATTAATTTTAATTGCACAATGAAATATTGGGCTCTCTCTACTTAAAAGCTTTTCCTAGTGAAAGGGTAATCATTGTATATCTCACCCAGCTGTAGATTCTAGCTCCAGTTACGTTTTCGCTTTTTGATCCTTCTGTATACCAGATCTCTATAATTGGATTGGTTCTAGCTTATTCGATTGGTGACTTTCACCTCAAAATTTCTGTTAAAAAATATGTAGTCTGATGTCATTCACAAAAGGTTGCCTCTCACATGACGGACAATATTATTCTGTCCCAATCCTGCATATCTGCCACTTGGTAGATCTTGCAATCTGAGATGCTCCATTCTTGTCTCATCCATTATGCGGCCATATTTTCAACATTCCTCATAATGTATGTATTGCCGTGACTGAAATCAACAAACAAACCTTGAAACCTATAAAAATTTCGCTTATTTCCGAGGCCTAAGTATCATATAATCCTAAAGCAGCTATTCGGTTTTTTATGCCTAATGCATAGAAAGAGTTTTCGAGGCAGGATATTTACAAACGAAATGCTAATGTAAATCTAGCTTTATATTTTGCAACATGCTACAAATAATATCACCTTAAGTGCTCGACGATTAACTAATAGTACATCAGAAGACTACTACTATAGGGAAGAGTGTTTTCTTTTGATATTGATTAGCTGCTGCCAATCCTTAACGATCGTTAGCTTCTACAAAATAGCAGATTAGTTAGCAACTCATCACTTGTGATGTGAATTAGGTATATTTGAATATGTTCGGACTTTTAAAGGAGATATACTGCTCTGGATGCTTCTATTGTGTGCTTATCGATCTGTGTTATAATTTTCGACTTTGGCTATAGATGTATGCATATTATGTATGAAAAGAGATTTTGTATATTGAGCGTCACTTAAATGTCGGGACATTTTTTTTAAGTCGAGTGGTGACACTCTCACTAACGATGCGATGACAAGGGACGAACGCCAACCCCCAACGTAAACACATACATATGCATATATGTAAACATGTAACATATACGAGACTAAGCTTCATTAAGTGTTAACTATATGACATATACGGTAGAAATTCGCCGAAAGCTAATTTTATCTATAATAGTATACCTTTATTTCAACAATTAGAGGATTAATTATAATACAAATTATAATACAACCTATCGCCCAAAATGCAGAAACATACGTCAAAGAAAACACTAAATCATTGCGCAAACCTCGTCATTGAGAAAAAAAAATTAGAGTTCAAAAATTATTCAATCCGTGTTTATTATATATGCCGATACTGCATACATTTCGTTTCATCATCGGAAGTATTATTCTAACCGCATGCCAAAAAAAAACAGGGTCACCGAACTAATATAAGAATTGCAGTGCTAAGGAATATCATAAGTTTTCTTTCTATAACATAAACGTTATTTCTTAAGAGCATTTCCGAATATATGAATTCAATAGCTGTGAACAATTTAAAAGATTTTTTTTTTGGTTTTGCCGGATCGAGAGCTTAAATGACATGAATACAAATTGCCTTTAATTACTAGGGTGGTCGGACGTGTCTGCTTACACGGGCCGTAGTCGCCTCGCGCTATGCAGAACGTTTAGCCATCTTCAAGGGGAGCAAAATCACTCCCTCCGATTCGTGTGTCTAGTATCCAGTGTCAGTGTTAGTCGAGTCTTGATGCGAGATAGTACAATTCTCTGTTAACGTTTTACGCATTGTAAATGTAGTACAATATCCCAGTGAATTCCAAGATTTACATTATGGTGGTGCCAAAATAGTTTGTACAGTATGCGATAAACAGGTATTGTGCTGGCACAAATCAGACTACACATTGGTGGTGGTGCATCTGATCCGCTATCTACGCATAGAGATTATTTTAATTATTTGTGTGTTACATTCGTAGAGGTTGAACGGTCTTTTTCAAAATATAAGCATGTTTTATTACCACGACGAAAGCGGTTTAGTGAGAAAAATCTTGAAACACTTAATTAAGGGGCTTGTATGTGATATTTATGGTTAAATAAATAAGTTTGCTGCTTTCCAACACTGTACTGTATACTTGTATTAAACGTGAATGTCACATATATGAAACTTAGTACTGACTTGGCGCCCAGTCACAAGTTGACCACTCTCTTAATGATCATACTTTATTTTATGACAAGCTAAATAATTGCAATTCATCGTAAACCCCAAAATGTTTTCGAAATATATCGTGTGTAGAGTAAGGACGAGTTCTATTATGTCGAGAAAGGTCGTTGATCTTATCCTTATCAAAATGGACATTTGTATATTTGGTTTTAAATTTTAAATTTTAAGCACCACACAAGCAAAGTAAATAGTAAAAATATGCAAGGTACACTCTGATTATTTTGGAATGCACAAGTCGCAAAATGCAAATAAGAGGATTATTCCTACACAGTGACGTGCTAATATTGATATGACGGAGCCACATCAAAGGGAATTTTAATTAAAAAGGGATAAGATATCTGCGTGAATATTTGTTTTTGTATCGAAAATAAAAATGTGAAAACTTTAAATATTCAGACAGGGGAGGTAAGTATATGTATACCTATAGATAGGTTTCTTTTATTGGAAGCCACGTATTTTTGACGCAATAAATAATCTCTACAGTGTAAGCATTTTATATAAAAATAATTATTTGAGAAAGAAGTACAGAGATAATTATAACCCACATACAAAATGGCATTAAGTATTTCGTAATACTACGTTGTATCATTTAATGTATTTAAAAGTGTCTTTCAATTATTATTTTATGTTATTAACTGTGTTCAATGGATTGTTTATCAACAATCCATTGACAACATAGAACAATCATGGAAGAATGTAAAACGACCCTGTAAATATAGGGGCAAGCAAAGGTTAAAAAGGTAAATTATTTGTAGATTATTAAATAATTGCGCTAATTTGAAACCATCATCTATAGTACTACTTAAATGTTTACCAAAAAAAAAAAAAAAAAAAACCAATACCTCACTGTCATTCTCTATTGGTAAAAAACCAACTTCAAAAAGCCTCATATGAAAAAATCATAATTATAATCCGACGGCCTATAAGTATAACACAAACTCTCTAAAGTAAAAAACAATACAAAATAGAGTTACATTTCATTCTGATTCAAAAAAAAAACTTAAAATTAAAAAAAAAATTATAAGGAAGGTTAATACAGCAGTTGTTTTTACTGAAATTCGCCTTCTGGTTGCTACAATTACTAGTTTATTTTTATTTTTTTCTTTTATATTGTATTGTATGACAATAAAGTCAATTTATTATTATTATTATTATTATTATTATTATTATTATTAAAAATTCAAAAAAATAATTAGGGCGCAACCAAACGTTATAACTGCGTATATAATTCTATATTACAGACCTTCAAGGATTGGAAACTTCATCCTAAGTAAAATGCAACTCTTAAAACAGCCAATATTTATATTTCGCTGTTAAAAAGCAAAAATATTTATTACTATATTCCTTTGATTAAAGTATTTGCTTTCATTGAAAGAAATCTTTCTTTCGGTATGTCCATATTTGATATCCACTTCTGGCCTTACATATTCAGGCTTTTTATTCTTTGTTTTATTTTTCTATACAAAAACTGTAAAGATCGGCTTTGAAATCTCTCTGTTCTATGAATATTAGAACGTTACCGAACCGGAATAATCCTCTATTTTGCATTTTATGTGTTGTGCATTCTAAAATAATCAGAGTGTACACTAACAGGAAATACCAATAATGATAGCCAGGTGTTTTACACGTAGGTACCTTAATAAATCTTCTACCTGCATAAGCCGATGCCAGCCGTATGTGCGTCTCCAAGTGATGAGCAGTTTTGTTAGTCACAACGACATTAATTTTGTCGGGCAGTGTACATATTTATGTAAAAATTTAGATACAATCTAAATAGCGATAAGATAGAAAAAAGCGCAAAAATTTAAACAAATTCAGTGTTACAAAATGGTAATTTAAAGTTTGCGCACAAACCTTGCAATTGCCTATTGTCATTTCTGTTTGTTCTGTGCTAAGAGCAATAACAACCTAATGATAGCGATATACTCGGCGTGTTCAGGACAGTGCCAGCGTTTATATCCGGCGCCAGCGCAAGGCTTTCGCAAAATATTGTTTTTCTCATTCATAGTTTTGGTTGTAAATGATTTATGTATACTTGTTATTTCATTTGCCTTTATATCTGTTGCATCCTGTATATTAGCATAACTTTAAACGTTTCATCATTGCAACACATTAGTAGTGATAGATGTGAAGATTAGTACTTGATTATATTATGTAAAACTTGTTAATCAACCTGTTAAATTTATTTTTCTTACATGCTTAAATCGCTACATTATTCCTGGTTTATTTTCTTAACGTAGAGGACGTGATTTTGTTTAACAAGTACAGAGTTTATATATGCTTATTTAAAACAAACTCTGTGACAGAGGGAATGTTGAATACTCTGAAATCTTTGGCATCATTCGGAAAACGTTTGTCAATCAACGAATCGAAAAGCCGGAGCTATTTTTAATGTGAGTCTGGCACAATGAGCAAGCTTGTTGTTTTTTTTTTTTTAGCGATAAAAGCTAGATGTGTGTTTCCGTTTTCTAGATGTTGTCTGTTTATTATTTCTACCTATCATTACCGCTTTTTGGCAGGAAAACTGGATTCCATTTACATTTTGATAGTCAAAACTACCAAATTCAGTGCTTCCCTTTTGAAATTCTGTTCGACTTTTGTCTATTATAAAACTTTTTTTTTCTTGAAAAATTTAAATACATATGTATTTGTTATGGTTAAAGAATGATTTAGTAGTCATCAGAACTAGTGTTGCAAGAATCCGAATTAAAATATTCGTTGATTGCGATTATTGAAATATTCAAATGATTCCGATTCTTAGAACCCGATCGGAATCGGGTAATTCCGATTATTAGATTCCGATTCGGAATCGAATGATTCGAATTTTTGTTGTAAATAAGTTTAATATAGATTTAGTTATGTATAAAATAAACACAAAATATGATCCCGTATTCCACCGCGCTCCACATGAATTATTCCGATTATTAAAATAATCCGAATATGTACAACCTATTGAGTATTTTAATATTACATGTCTCTCTAGCTTAATCTTATTATGCAAGTAATACAGGTAAGGTTCAATCACTTTTACGAGATTTTTTGCTATTACATTTCCTACCAATTGATGCTTTCTGGGAAGTATTTTAACTCACTCAAAAGTGTTATAAAGTAAGAAACTTGTACACATACAAAAGTTCTTATGAATTGGCCACAATTATTTTGTTTTAATTTCACAATTTAAGGACCGAATGATATCATATAATAATAATAATTTTACTAAAACACTTTCTAAATTAATGAAGGCAGCGAAGATAAAAAGACCAGAAGAAACCAATACAAAAGCATAAAAGTTAAAATCTTTAAAATTTTCTAGGTTATGTCAAATCTACCGATAAGTTGCCCCTTGAGGCGCAGGATTAAAAAAAATGAAGCGAATTCGTGTTATACGTCATCACTTTTACGTTTGCTAAAATGCATACTTTTGAAACATGTTTTTACGTGTGTTAATTACTTGCAATAAGGAATAGATACACACAGTGGGATAACCTTACCAAAACAATTTGAAGGAGTAAAAGGCAAAAAGCACAAGCGCATTTTTAATGTACAACATATATGAGTTCAATTTGCAGATTTAGGTAGTCTGGAATTCATTTTTTTTAATGACACAAAGTTTTTCACCTTGCTCTCTTTACATTTGTACCTTTTTAGTTCTAAACGTTTCATTTCTCAATTATCCTTTATTGTTACCGGAAAAAAAAATTCCTCTCTCACGCTGAAACGTATTTTGAAGCAATATTGTGCATCCGTATCTACCAATTTGATCTTCGTAAACTTGAAATATGCAAAAGTTAACAAAAACAAACTAAACATTTTTTTCCGATAAAACGATATTTGTTTTGTACGAACTTACTTCACCAAATTTTAGAGAAATTGCGGTATTTTTCAAAAGTTTGCGTTTATTATTTACTATAATATCAATAGGCATAAAATGTTTTTCGCAAACTAGTTTATTTCTTAAATCCTCAATGTCCATCCATATTGGTAATATTAATATTATTTCGTTTTCGGTTTCTAAGTGCTTGTACGGTTGCGTCTCTTTATAATTCCTTCACTTAAATGTTAAACTATGTAACATTAACTACCAACTTAATTTTTAGAAACATAAAAGTTCCTACTATTATCAGAGAAATTTCCATTATGTATGCAGGGCGATTGACAAAAAATGTCTCAAGCTTTCGTTATTTATTATGCCATTTAAAAAAAACTGAGTATGAAATAAGTTAAATAAATACTACCAGTTGGCGTAATCAAAGTATTACTAGAAACAAAAAGCTTTGACATGTGGCAGTCATTTTCTTTTTGTAATGACAATGTACACATTTTTTAAATATTTCGTATAAGGAAGTTCTAAATTTAATGAAGTTGAGTTTTTAAAATAAGTGCATGCATCATTTAACAAACAATAAATGTTATTGTGATATTTGTGTATCAATTAGCTTAATGAGTCGGTCCTTTCTGTCGTTTTAATTTACCATGGATAAGAATCATCTGACCGACATGTTACAGGTATATTTTGAATGTACTTAATAAAAATAAAACGAAAATCTGCGCGACCTTATAGCAATCGTTTTCCGAACCGAGTTCCCGATCACTGTTTCAGAAGAATCGAACAGAATTTAAGAAACTATGGAGCTTTTAAAAAACCCAAGCGTTAGAATCGACAACTTAAGGAAATTATAGAACTAAATATCCTCTTGTGTGTGAAAGAAAATCGGATATAGCGAAGGAGCTAAAAGTCAACCAGTACACATCCCTAAAAACGTACAAGCGGTATTAGAAAATTATTATGGTTGACGATTGCAATTTTGTGATTGTCTAAATACAGAATACATCAACTTTAATCAATTATTTTAGTATTTGGTCGGACGAATGTAGTTTTTGTAATAATGGCGCTTTTAGCATAAAGAATCATTTTTGGAGCCAAATACACCCAAAAATTGCTATTCAAAATATCTTTCTCGCAGATGGCACTCTACAAGTTACCGTCAACTGTTTCATAAAAGCATTATATGCTTTTTAGATGACTTGTCAATTGCTGAATTAAATAAAATATTCTTCAACAGGACGGAGCCCATCTTCATAATACCCTTTAAATGTTAAATGGCAGAATATGACATTTGCTGAGAAGTGGATATGGACCACTGAACCATTTCAATTATTAAACACACAAATTAACATGTTTTTACACTTTCATTTCTTTGAGGTTTGTATATTTTGAATTTTAATTGTAATTAAGTTTTTCAATTAGTTTAAATTAATGTCACTATTTAGCAGGAAGAATCTGATTGTACACATCACTGATATATTTATCCAATATAAATAAAAGGTATATTATGGAAAATAGCTGCTTTTTTCTCATCAATTGAAGGAGATTAACGTTTCAGGTGAGACAACTAAGGAAACCTATTCTAGGTCAAAAAGTGTCAAAACCGTTTTTATATTTATAATATTTTTATTTTTATTGTTTAACACGAGTATTTATCGTACTGACATAACTATTAATTACTTGCAACACACTTATCGCTTTTGAACACAAAACACGATAGTACATACTGGAATCTGAACGTTAATCATATGCTTAGAGCTTGCATAACCCCGTAATTTATGAATATCCAGGCAAAATATAAATCAGATAACTAAAGCTACTGTAATAATTTGCTTTAGGTCTGAGGATGTGGCAGTTTTTTTTAATGATTTGCTTACATTACTCAAGAATGCTCAGTTTTAATGGCTTTATTGCAAAAATGTATTTAATACCAATTTGCCTATTTTCTATTTTTGTTGGTTTACGTTATAAATGAATTAAAATGTGTTTTCAGTTTACATTGTAGTTATGTTCAATAATCGACTTTTAATATGGCAGAGAGACTTTTTTTCTGATTTGAAAAAAAAATCCATTTGCGGTAATACGGAAACGAGAGGAAACAATATATAGATTGATTAATCAATGACACTAGTAAATGACCTTTTAATTAATCTTGGCGAACTCAAAGCTTATGAAATATACCTGACAATCAAAAGTACTTTTTTTTTTTATAATTGCTAGAAGTAAGCAAGCGAATTAATTGTCAAGGATGTCCAGTAATTATTTTATTGAAGTAAGGGAAGGGTCAAAAATGAGATGAAATTTTAAGGAGAAGTTAAGAAATTACTGCTTTGAATATGCCATATGAAAGTTATCGTTGTATTACATACCTCATTTATTACTTTACACTTTGCTTGTACAATTTATTAAGGCCATTACAACCGCGCACAGAAATCCAATTATATAACTTTCTTCCTTACACATACATTTAACTTTTTGCAAGTTTAGCTATTGTAATGAATTAACGTTTCTCTCAATCAAAATAAGAAGTCAAATAATATAGAAGCTCAATTATTAGCCCTGTTTCTGAAGTTTTTATTAATGCGCAATTAATTTTAAATTGGAATACTAAAATATGACAATTTTAGACAGGAAGTGTTTGAATCTTCAAGTATATTTCCGATACTCTTCAAAGTTGCCTTATACACTATTTAGCATAAAAAGAAATGCCAATTTACTACATGAAGGAAATAAAATAACCGCGATGCCAGCTAATAAAGAAAAAGATGACATTGATATATTTTTGCGGGATATATTGCCCTATTGCGGCTCTATTAAATATAGGAATTAATAAGAGTGTAGCTACGCCTTTTCGGCTGACAGCAATAATAATGTTATTTTCGTAATGCGCGAAGGAGCAGACATCCGTTTTCTTTACGGTATGTGATAAAGATCCCGCATTCTTTTCGGCTTGCGCAGACATTTACATTTGCAGAATTTGAACTTTGTTGTTTCCGACAAAGGAATAATTGCAAAAATAATTTTAAGAATTTGCGCATGCCTAATCGTGGGCAGGTTTGAGTTTTAATTCCCCAGTTTAAGTCGGTTTTGTTCCAAACAATTATATTTTTACTCCTCGCATTTCATTATTTTAATACTCATTAATTATCAAATTAATTTAATTGTACAAATTATAATTACATTTAATTAATTAAATGTAAAAAAGTGCTCAATTATTTGTGTGTTTAAAAGAGAAATTATAAAAACTAAAGCATTTTCATTCTATAAATTTGAAAATATTTTATATAACACGGCAAACTGATCTATCGCTGCGTCACTCTCTTTTTTGCTAGCAAGTGCCGCAATCGTTTCATTCTCTTAGGGTATGTTGATAGCCACTCTGGAGTTTAATACCATTAGTGAAGTAAATATTACTAGGGTTCGCAAAAAGAAAAAAGTAAACGTAGAATAACAAAATTTCGACGTGGAAACTTTCCCTAAGCTAAGGGCTCAGTTGAGTTTATCACACTCGAATGGTGGTTGATGTGTTAACAGTTATTGATTTAAGGGGATCATCACATGTGTTTATCGCAGAGAGCAAATGCTTTTTCTTCGCAAACATTTTCTAAACACGTTATTAACTATGTTCAAAATAGTCATCTGGACAGCATATATAAATGTATTTTTTGAAAAATAAATTATTAAAAGTTTTAGGAGTTCCAATAGGGTTGCTTAGCTGCTAGTTTTATTATGTATTTGATATTTTATGCATATCTACACTGAGTTCCATATTCAAAAGAAGTGAATTAGAAATTTTATTCTGGGCGATTTGGAATAAAACATTTTACATCAATTGGTTAAATTAAGATACCGGCAATAGTATTAAAAATTAAAAAAATATATATTCAGAACAAGCATAGAAAAAAAAATCTTTCAATGTTTAGGTTTTTATAGATGTAGAGGCCCATGAATTGTAGATATGCGTACATTGCTTTTTCAGACTTTCGGTAGTGACTTATTCTTGTTGTTCAACTTGTTGCTGTTGTTTGTTCAGTATTTAAGTTGCTGCAAGTTGCTGCACTTCGCTTAATTGATGACAACCTATATTAATACGTTTCGATTTCAGTTCTTAACTTGTAAGTGTCAATTGACTAAATTAGAAAAATATAAAATATATCTATTGAGTTTATTATTTAAAACTCTCATTTATCACTACAAAATAAACCAAAACTTCCTAAAAATAGTAAAGTTTTAATTAAATGAAGTGGCACCATTGAAGAATCTCCAAAAATTGTTGCCCAATATTTTAATAGACAGACACCAATAATTATGTTATCCTCTATCCTCCAGCTATCAGGATAACTTATGAATACTTTGCGTTGGAACACAAAACGCGCTCACATGCGCCGAAGAAATTTTGTGTCCTATTTGTGTTGCGGTAGGAAACAATACACAAGATTGTTCTATTTGATTCGAGCAATGTTGCTTCCTGATGGAAGTAGCTGTCAGCGTTGAAAATCTTAAACCATCAGAGGAGGTAGATTTTTGTTGAAGATACGTTGGTTATGAATATAGTCGCAGTCATAACGTAAACTATTTGTGTGTTTTTTAAACTGATTATTTTTGTGTCACGACACAATATTTTATTTCATAAAACAGTACGTTGTGTCATGAATTTTTGCGTTGCGTCATAAATTTTTGTGTTTTTGCGTTGCAACACAAAGGGATAAAAAGAACATAGCTAATGAATAAACCACACACTGTGTTTCTACATCCATTTTCATAGCATGAAGTGGTTATGGTATATAATTTTACTTCTGAACCTGACGGCATCTTTGCTTTTATTCTTGAAGAATTTAAATGTTATTTAGTGAAATCTATAATCTATTAATTGGATGTGTCATTTGTGGAACCAAAGAAAAAACTACGCCAAAAAAACGCCATTACGGCACTGTCTTCTCTCTCACTCGAATTGGACGAGTTGTTTTTCCTTTGGGTGTACATTGGTGAGAGTTGTTCACAAAAAAAGGATATTAAAAATGTGCCGAATTACACACCCATTTCTATATCATCGTCTTTTCCGAAAATATTAGAGTACACAATACAAAATCGCATTAATAACTTTTTGAATAGATTCAATTTATTGATACAATATCAGCATATTTTTAGAGCAGGGATATTTACTATTTCTGCTTTATTAGAGATTCATTCTTTTTTTTGCAAAATATTGAAGATAAACGATGTCTCCTTGGTATTATATATGACTTGAGTAAAGTGTTTAACTGCGTAAAACATGACTTACCACTGAACTAAACTTAATCTATTTATCAAATAGAACTTTTAGAAAGTTTGTTGAAGTTGTTATAATTCAAATACAAAGCATCGAGCAAGACCTTCACTAATGCCAAACTGTATAGGAATGCATCAGGGTTTGGTGTTAGATCTTTTATTGTTTTCTTATTTATTAATGATAGTAGACTTTTTTAAGTGATAGCTTTAGCTAAGTAGTGCATAAAGTTGAAATATTATTTGTCTTTAATTTATGCAATCAGAAGTATTTAAAAATTTTCGTCGTTTTTAATAAATTGGTTCATTTCAATCAACAAAACAAGAACTCCGTAATTCATCATTTACATTCTTTTAAAACGACCTCATCAACGGAATAAAGGAACGAATAGCGTAACCTTTTTTCAAATGCAAAAGAAAAATATCAGGAATGCGAAATTGGTCCTATGCAAATAAAACGTAAAACTGAGTAAGGCAAACATAAAAAAATCATTTATGCAGCTATAAAATAAACGAGGTAAAAAGGAAGTGATAAGAACTTTAGGATAAACGATATTGCATAAGGGTGGCAAATATTTGGGGTAATATTCATACGAACACTTTTTTATAACTTCTGATATGACTAAGGATTTTAACATGGGCCGAAATTTCACAAACGCAACTTAGTTTCGGTTGGAATTCGTTTATTCTTCACACAAATATTTAATTAGTACCAGTATTTTTGCTATAGTTAAGTTTTGAATAGCAACTTTTGACTTTTTAGATGTTAAAAAATTTTGTTTCAGCGGTAAAATTAATTTCTACGTGTTCTTTTTTACATCTGGTTAATATAGTGATGGCTACTTGTTCTGCCTTCTTTCTGTAAGGTTCGCTGTAAGTCGTACAGAATAGCTTGACGACGCGGCGCTGCGTAAACAAATATGTTCGTATACACTTATGTTTCCAATAAACTACGTATATAGATACTGTCAACGGGACATTATAACGAACTGTAAGCCTTTATTATATTACCTTGGTGAAGTATCTTATTAACTAACAATTAATTACTATTTAATTCTTATTTGGAATATGGTTGATAATAAAACGCAAATAATCTTGTTTGTTTTTTTTTTCTAATTAGTTACGTAACGTTTCGGCATTTTATGTTTATGCCTTTTCCAAAGTTAATTTCATATATCTCCATGTTAATACAACACTATTGTAAGTCAATTACATTCCTTTTTAAAGCAACATAGTTGCTAGTCGATTATAGATAGGACAAGGACAAACATTTTATAATTGTAAGTTTAACAACAACAAAACGGGAGAAGCACAGTGTGTGTCACGACGAGCTTCCATTAAAAATATATGGAGAGTAAGTAAATAAGTACGAGGTTCAAAAATGTTTATGGTAAGTCTGTGGGTGTAGGTCAGTTTAGTTAAAATACTTTCGACTTCCGGTAATGTTCCCTTATACCGGAAGTAGCTGTCAACTTTGTTATTGCAAATGGAAAGGTAGTATTTTTATTACAAATATGGATTTTACTCTGAATTTTATGTCAACTTCATGGGCGTAGCCAGGAATGGGCAGAGAGGAGGGGGCAATGTCACAATTGAAATGGTTAGAATAAAAAGAGTATATGTAAGAAAGAGTTATCATTTATACCCTTTTTATTCTAACCTCCTGCGTAGATTTATACGCAGCCTTAGATGAATGAAGTGATAAGAGGACGGCCAGGTCAGAATATCACCGGTAGAGCTGAAAAAAATTGAGATGGTTCTTGCAGCAAAAAAAAAAAAAAACAACGGATTGGTCGAAAAATAAAAACGATACTTTTTTGAACGGCGAAAATACGCGTTCAATTTTGTACATTCATAATTTACTTTATTATATTGATAAAAAAATGTAAAACGAGCAACATTTAACTACAATAAGCTGAAAAAAATCTGCATAAACTCCATTTTTAGTGCCGTGGCCGTAGTCATAAATTGCAGTACCAAACAGACCGCCTGGTCTAGTGAACAGCGCGCTCGATTTCTAAAGGCAAAGTCTGGAATTCGAGGTTGTTATCGCATTCATTTTTTCTTTGTTGATAACATATAAAAAAATATCAAATTTAATTTTCACATTTAAATTTAAATTGTTCAATGAGTTAAAATTGAATAATAAACAAAATCACAATCGCGGCGCAATAATATGTAAAACTGTCACATCATAACATTAATATAATATCAAGTATTTTCCATTTTTATTTATTCTCTTCATTAATTCGTTTTATATCTTGAATGTCTTATTATTTAATTGCAAAAATTAAATTTAATAATTGTTTTACATATATTATTAACGAAAATAAAATGAACACGACTGCAACCTTGAACTTCAGACTTTGCCGTTAGAAATTGAATGCGCTATCCAGTAGACCAGGTGTCCCGTCTGTTTGTTACCTACTACAATTTACTGATGTTATATGAGTTGGGCCACGGGAGTAACAATGGAATTTATGCGAGATTCTTTCAATTTATTACAGCTAAACGTTTGTTTTACATTCTTTATTCAATGTAATGATGTAAATTAGGAATTTACACGATTAAACGCGTTTCCTCGCCATTCAAAAAAAATATTGTTTTTATTTTTTTTTTTGATCCATGAGAAGTCTACTCACAAAATTCCACACATACCAATTTTTCAGCCCAATTGGCGATACGCTGATCTGGACATCCACTTGTGAGTTTACTTTGTTCAGCGTATACCAAATTTTTACATGCAATAAACACAATCATCAAATTGGTATCGAGTTTTTATACTTATTCCATTCCTGTATGCAATCGACTTTTTGTGGGGGCACCTCTAACAAAATTTCTGACTAAGCCCATGGTCAAGTTTATCTAACATACTATGCACCTAATGTTTATGCTTTACAAGATATTCGCTTTTTTTTAAATATTTTGTGTTATGTAGTGGTTCAGCAACTTGGTACAAGAATCTTTTTCATCTTCATTTGTAAATAATATCTACAAAATACGGCATCTATTTTCACAATGAAATTAAAAAATATTAAACTGACTGCAGGAAGAGAGGGAGCTAAACCAAGCATGTTTAATTTGTGGTAACTCAGTTGCTTTTTAAATAGCAACTCCTAACTTTCTCTGCAACAATCGATTGTCATTCAAAAAATTCGTATAAATGTCAAAAACCGTTTTTAGCCGAAATTAATACTTTAGCTTTAGGAGGTATTTCATAAAAATTGTTGCAGCATAATGTGTCAACATTCAACAACATTTCTTCACGGGCACAGTCAATTACAATTTTTGTTCGCTGTCTGAGTCTAGTCTATAAAACACACCATTACCACTCAGCTGATGTATCGGTAGGTTTATCACCTACTGTGCGGTAAAACCCATGGCATTTTTTCTAAATCTTACACTTGCTTCCAATGTGAAATATACACAATATTCTTTAATTTAGTTTAAAAAACAGATTTACAGTCATTTTTATTGTTATTTTAATTGTCCTCCTTTCCAAACAAAGAGGAATGGAGATGCAACGAAAGAACATTGACGCAGACGGACACCTGCTGGTTTATGGACGATTCGAAAACCGATCAGGGTGTGGAGGCAGAAATATTTTGTCGCAGACCAAGAGTCAGATGATATTACAACCTTGAACAAAACCCAATGATCTTTCAGGCTGAAATTTATGCCATTTACATGTGTGCGAGAGAGATTTTGAAAAAAAATACACGCACTAATCAATAAAAATCTTCAGCGACAGTCAACCGGTACTAAAAGCACTCGAGGCGCATAAATCCAACTAAACACATTAGGGATGGCTAATAATCTATCCTAATCTGGGTACTTGGACACCCACTCATTTTTGGAAATCAGGAAAGAGACATCCTTGCCAAACAGGATTCTGCGAAGCAATTTCGGGGACCAGAACCACTTACAGCAGCTAACCAGCAAATCAAATTCGGGAAAATTAGAAAGTGCTCCAATCAATACTGGAACAA
Source organism: Protaetia brevitarsis (assembly GCA_004143645.1). Lineage (NCBI taxonomy): Eukaryota > Metazoa > Arthropoda > Insecta > Coleoptera > Scarabaeidae > Protaetia > Protaetia brevitarsis. Next base: position 1,610,108 of record RXPK01000101.1, on the reverse strand, counting down.
CTGTCTGGTTTGACGCATGCGAAAACGTATATTACACCTAATCATACCAGAACCCAGGTAACGTTAAATCTGTTCAAGTCAATTTCGGTAATCAGAAATACCTTTTAGCGACTTATCTGTTTGCATAAATTTCCACATGCTATGATTTAGGTTATTGTTATATTAAACGGAGGGAACTTTTATAGATCTGGTTAAAATAAATAGTTCACAACACCAAAATTCTAGCTTAAGTTAGTATTCTAATAAAAATAAGATACTCTCTCCTTAGGAGTAAAAGTATAGATCAGACGAGACACATAGTAAATGGAAAAGGGGCTCTGTGAGTTAGATAATTAATGTTGTGTTTAAATAACTATTGTATATAATTAAGTTTTGAACAAGTTTCACTGAACGGATCTGACACATGATGTAAGTTTAGAATCTGTTCTGGAAATCTGCTAAAACTATAGGGTAAAGTATTTCTTTTTAATCTCCTCCTCTGTGCTTTCATTCGCAAATGTTTACGTTGTACATAACGTGATATATGTTTATATACCCAAGCGTAATTACAGATTGCAATTTGTATGTTTGTATTTATTTTAATCTTTATTTTTATACATTAAATCTCTGTTACCGTTTGAAATTGCAAGAGACGCTCTCTATTAATTATAAAGCTATCGTTTTGTCGCCGCCCGTTTGATTTCGTTGTTGTATTCTCACACTGGTAAAAGAGGCTTCATTCATTGAAAGCATAATTTATAATACAAAATAGAGTCAAATGAATGTTTAAAAAAAAACAAAAAATGGTCTTTCGAAATAACTATTTTCTTAATGTAAACAATATTGGTTTCAAATCGCTGTAAAGATTCTCCAAATATTCGTCAATATTTCTCGAAATATCTGCAAATACATGTATTAAAAAAAAAGATGGCCGTATTTATCAGCAGAAAACGCCAATAGTTCGAGGAAATGCCTGAGTCTTTCATTCATTAAAAGCAAAATTTATAATAAAAAATAGAGTCAAATGAATGTTTAAAATGGGAGAAAACAAAATGGTCTTTCGAAATAACTGTTTTCTTAGAGCAAACAATATTGGTTTCAAATCGGTGTAAAGAGTCTTCAAATATTCGTCAATATTTCTCGAAATATCTGCAAATGCACGTTTTAAAAAAAGATGGCCGTATTTATCGGTAGAAGACGCCAATAGTTCGAGGATATACCTGAGCCTTCCTTATCAGACCAGATATCTGACTAGGCACTGACTATAATAGCACCCAAGAGCCCTTCCTCGGCTCCAACAGGGTCCTAGGTGCAACCCATAACTATTGAAGACTATACATGAAATTTATTGTTACTCAATAGCGAAAAGCCCCCTTTCCCTTACTCAATAAGAAACAAGAATCATAAAATATTGAAGTCCTCACAAATAAATATTGAAAACGTGTTTCTAGAATACTTCATGGCTCTTAAAACTATATAAAAAACGCCGAAGTGGTAAAAATTCTGCAATTCATGCACATTGAACATGCAAGATTAAACTTATGAACTACAAAATGTACTTCTTCAGAAACTGGCATTTCTTTCTAGTCTTCGCAGTCTAGCTTGAAGTTTCGAATATATGTGGTTCATATTAGCTACACCATCATACCATTGTCTTATATACTCAGAAAAATACTTTGGTTAATTTAACCAAAACTTTGGATCTACTATATTTTTTTATTGTATATAGTCAAAGATGCTCTTTTGTTCAATCAACAAAAAATACTTTGTTGCATTTTTCTATTTAACTCAACAATTACTTATTTTCGTTTTAACAATAGTTTTTAAGGTATTAATATAGTTATCATAGTATTTGGAAAATGTTGTCTTAAGTAAAATACTTATTTCAGTTGAAAAATGTTCTTGTTTGTACTAAATAAATAAATTATTGTTAATAACCATAACTATTGCTTAATTCAAAATTATATACGTTCTTTTTGTTTCAATGAAATAAAGAGATTTTGTCAATTAGGAAATGATTGGGATTATTAAAATACTTTTGTTCTTTAATGTTACTTTATTGGGACATAATACTTAAAGGAAAATTTGTATTAATATATCTTTAATTATACAAAGTAGTAAAACAAATAATACTTTTTTAACTAGTAAAAATACAAGTGGTGAGTACTAACTGTGCTTTTCTGCATACTTGATTACATTCCAAAAGTGCAATCTATTATACTAAAAAATGCGAATAAGATTAGATGTATTTTCTAGAATATAAATAGAATAATTATATATTGATATTTTCATGTATTTTTTTTGGCAATAAGAATAACTGTAGTTAATAAATCATGTTCGGTTTATAATGCCCCTGCTGTAACATTAAGTATATAAAATTATAGAACTATGTATTAATAACTTGTTTTTTTTTTTGTTTGATTGTTGAAAAATTCATATTTTCTGTTTTTATTTCGAAATTTTAATTTTTGAGTAAACTATAGAAAACGTTATTCATGTTTAGGGGGCTTTAAAGAAATATATTGTTTTATAGTAATATAATTACGTCATAAAGTAGTGAGCTTTATACATGGTATTTTAATTATTACTATTATCAAAGATAAAAAAAGAAAGTATCAATACATAAATTTTAATTAAGGTAGGTAAGGAGAATATCAACATAAATATCAGCTTCACATAAAATTCATTAAATAATAAATAATAACTAATAATATTAGAAATAAACTAATGTCAAAGTATAAGCGAAGCAGCTGAATATATCTTAACTACCAACTACAACTACAACTACCAACAAGCTATCCCTACATCCCCGTATCGAAGCTTCCAATATAGAGATTTTGATCTAATTCTGCTCCGGCAAGGAAAAAAAAGATGATGGGTGTATCTTAATAGCAGTCCATAAATTTATAAGCATAGAAAATAAATATATTAGACATAGTCGAAAAATGTAGATATTTTTGTATAAACGAAAACCGTAGATACCAACTTTCTGTAACAAAACATTCTTATTTAATTTAGAGCTACTTTTTTCGAAAAATTCTTGAATTTATGAAATTAATAAAAATAAAGTATTCCTCCAAAGGTGTAAGACCAAATCCAAAGGTTCGTTTTATTTAACAAATTAGTTGACCCTGTAACATTAAGTTTACGTTTTGCATGTATAATTTGAAAACTGAATTTTAAAAACTTCGTAACGTATTTAAAACAAGTTGCTTCCTTACGGCTGAAATCGATTTTCGTCCGACCGAAATATAATAATTTTATATTTGGCGCAATTTTTGTTTCACCATATAGTTCCGCATGCGCGGAAGTGTAGCTTATTTGCACTGCATCTGGCATTTTTTAAGACATCGCTTGTTGCAAGATAAAAAATAAATGTGATTTTTATAAAGTCAAGGGTTTATTTATTGTTTGTCAGTAACAACAATACGTAAATACTGGGGGTATAGAAGATGTCGCCGGATATAATTAAACACTTTATAATATTCTGCCTCCTAAACACATAAAAATAATACTCTAGTAATTATATTCTGTATTACTGTATTTTTATACAACAGCTGGTTACACAACAAAACGTTAATTAATTCAATTACCGTCCCCATTTTTATCTATTATTGTAAAATATAAATATACTACATAATTAAATATAGTGCAATATTGATTTATTCCAGCAGAATAACGTCTAATGTCCTAAAGTACCAGTTATTTAAAATTATAATATCATCTAAGAACATAACTACCAACTAATTGACAATATTACTAAATACAAAATTTTATTGTTAATTTAGCCACAATTTACAACAATAAAATTTTGTTTGCTTTGAATATCGTTTTTTTGAAGAATTAAACAAAAATATAGTTAATCCAATAATATATTTTCAAACAATTCACACAAAAACAGAGCGTCTTTTCTTTTTTTTCTAACAAATTCTTCTTCAGTCTTTGCAGCAATTAAATGAGTAATTTCATTTTGTTTTTTTTAACACAAATATTTACGACAACGTTTACCCTTTTCTAGAAGTTCTTTTAAAGCTGCGTAGGACTAAATAATGGAAATAAAACTACCACTGTTAAATTTTTTCTTACTCTGTCTGAATAACAAATTAAATGGGGCTGCATTTATATAATTATTATTGCTGAAACTAAAAAATGGATTCTATTTATTATTTTATTAGCACCGTTAGTATAATCAAATAAGTAGTTAAAATATGTTTATATATGCATAAAGTTGTTACATATCTATAAATCACATCTAAATAAAAATTGTAATAAGCTTAGGATTGCTCTCACATTCGAACTTTTATAGTGACGAATTCTCAATATTAACAATCTGAACCCAATTCCCATTTTCGTGCGAAATCGCAAGATTGATAGCATCGCTTTTTACGTTAAATCGGTCGATTACGAGCCTTAATGGAGCACTTTTTGCCATTCACGGGTAAACAGTTACTTTCTGATACATTTTCCGTATAAATGAATATTATTCTAAAAGGCTTCAAATTGAAAGGAGGAATTTTACGAGTCAATTTACCCACGCAATGGCTTGAAAACAGCTATATTACTAGGCACAAAATAAAGTGTCAACAAGAAACGATTTACATATATACAAACTTAAACGCACGAAAAGTAGATGAAAGTGAATATTAAGCAATGTTGTATCATAAAAACATACGCATCAGCAAATACGGGCATTACTTCAAGCATAAACGGACCGCAGGTAATCAGTTTTTTTTTTTCATATACACACGCAGGCGTGTGTCTGACCCTAATCTAATGAAATTGTATACCCTACTAGAATATTCCGCAGGACATGAATCCAATTTTTCAAATCGCATTACGAGGGACAATGGACAAAATTAGAAATTACACTTGGACACTTTTTTCGGTGAAATAGCAGGTAGAATCCAATTCCGCAAATTACGCAATCCCATTTGACAGGCAGAAGAGGTCTGAAACCTCAGCAGTTATAAATGAGGCCGAGAGCGCTTCAAGCGCTTTGAAGTAGCAAACGAACATTTCCTGTTATTAGTGCTTTTGATGGCGACGCTTGTGTTAGTGTCAATAAAAAAGAGGAACCAAAGAAGTAGATGTAGATGTTTGTAGAATACAAGTACTATAGTATATATCAGAAACAGTACGTTATATACATGTATATAATTAACCGAACAAAAATAAAAAAATCCTTCTATAGATGCAATTAAGGTATTGATAACAGTAAGTATACAGCATGCGCGTTTACTATATACCGAATAACAAGAACGCAAGACCTATAAGGGTTCTACAGTAGCAGTAAACGAAGCGACCAAGTATCAGTCACAGAATTAATTAGTTGTGAAAAACAATTATTCTGTAAGAGATACATGACATGTTCCCTACATAAAAAAGGCTAATTCAGAAAATTTGAAAATATGTTACATAAACCAGAGAATTCTTCTTATTAGAAGGTTGAACAACAAAGGTATGATGGAAGGTAGAATAATATTTTAATAGAAAATAAATCCTGTTTTAAACGAATAAAATGAGTCCTGGCTCACTGACAATATACATTTTGTGATGTATTCACCAATGAAACACGTCTGATGTCTGACATTTCATTTCGTGAAGTGAGTCGTTATACAAAAATCACAAATATGTTACAATTACAATACCGTTCAAACAGTATATACTCTACAACAGAAGATGGCGCTGTGCCATGAATACTGCACTGCCTCCCCCGACAAATTAGCAATCATTCCAATATAACTATACATATATATATAGGAAAAAAAAAATAAAAAATCTTAATTGAATAAACCATATCTATCCGGTTTTTTTTTCTTAATTTTAATCGGTCTAGTAATTAAATTGCTACTACAGTCCTCATTATCATCGTCTAATACCACTATTGTTTCTTCTTCTTTTTCTTTGATTGGTGTGCCTGTCTTAATTGCGCTAACATACGGGTCAGTTATTCTACAATTAGTAATGGAGAAATCAGAAAACTCAATAATCTGATTTAAATGTAGACGCCAAATTCTGTCTAATTTGGGAATATAAACTAAATACGAACGTGGACCAATGATCTTCCTAATTTCTCCCTTAATCCAACTCGGCCTTTGAAATCTATAATCGCGAACTGCTACAATATCATTTAATTGAAATTTACGCATTCTCTTGCCTTTGTAAAATTTAATTTGTTTTTTTGTTTATTCTTAATAGTTTTAGTTACTATATCATTATTAGTAATTCAATTCAGAACGGAGAAAATCTAAGCGCGTCCTTAAAGATCTACCCAAAAATAAGTTTGCTGCAGATTGATTCGTCGTACAATGTTCTGTATTTCTATAATCTAACAGTATTCTTTGCAAAAATGTGTCCAAATCATTTTGAGAGTTACCCTTAGTACCCATAGCCGATAGCTAGCCTATCTTGATTGTCTTGACTATATTCTCAGCTGCACCATTGGTTGCAGGGTGATAGGAAAGGGAACTTTTAAATTTCACACCATTATTTCGTAAAAACGATTGAAATACTTCTGATTTAAATGTTGTAGTATTGTCGGACACTAATAATTTTGGTAACCCAAAACGAGCAAAAATAGATCTCAATATTTTAATTGTCGTGTCAGCTGTTATATTTGTAGGTATAATATCTTCAACCCATTTAGAATACGCGTCAAGCAAAACCAAAATGTTTTTTTTCCAAATATAGATCCTAAATAATCAATATGTACGTACACGCTCCCAAGTTTGTTTTGGTACCTCCCAAGGAATTAATTCGCCCAAATTAGGCGAATTTCGAGTTTGCAAGCAATTCTGACAAACTTTAATCATATTTTCAATGTCTGTATTTATATTGGGCCACCAAACATAAGAACGTGCTAAACTTTTGGTTTTTGACTATGCCCATGTGACTACAATGCAATTCGCTAATAATTTTATGTTGAAGCGAAGTAGGAACAACAACTCTATAACCAAATAAAATACAAACGTTATGGCACTGATGATTTTTGTTCAAGTTCATTCGGTATACATAAACTATGCAGCATAAACTATTTATTAATAATGCCTTTTTCTTGACTTCATCGGTAATATCGTTTATCAAAAGTAATTGTTGTAATCTTACTTTAAAAACTGGCCACTCACATTCCCTTGGATCAAATTCCCGTAAATTTCCAATATAGGCAGTCATTTCGGCACGTGCTCAACTATGTATTTTAATCCACGTTTATCTGATGGAATTCTAACCATCCACTTCATTCAAATAAGGATTCTTCCCAATTAATCACTTATTTGTTTTCTTCTTGTTCTGATTAAAATACACAATTTTATCTTCGTCGACAAATATGTGGTGTATTCACAAATGAAACATGTCTAATGCCTGACATTTTATTTCTTGAAGTGAGTCGTTATACAAAAATCACAAATATGTTACAATTATAATACCGTCCAAACAGTACATACTCTACAACAGAAGATGGCGCTGTGCGATGAATACTGCACATTTAAAAGGAGATAAAAATGTTGCTGATCAGGCACCCCTGCAGAGCAATCAATCATCACGGTTCCGGAAAAAAAAACAGTTTGCGTAATTGACCAGAGCGAGATTTGAACTCACGATCCCTTGCAATAGTCGAGATCCCGTAACGCACTCGATTATCACAGGAGTTAGGAGTTAAATGATACAGAGGCAGAGGCCTGTGGTGATATTACACAATAAGATGGTTTTTACACTATTTAACACTGGAAATACACTAGCATATGTGCGGGGTCACTCTGAATAGTGTAAAGAGTAATAGTACACACAAATGGTAAGGTCTATGTACTTCTAGTGCATCAATATCAATTTAGTGTAACTTTTCCTACACTGAGAAAGATTTCTTTGTCATTAATAAATATGCATTAATCTTAATTTTTTCTGTTAAATAGTAATAAACAATATTTGCTAGGTCCTAAGAAAAACATTAATTGAAACAAATAGTAATTTAGGTAAGAAATTTCTTCCTTACGAAAAAACTTGAACAAAATAGATATCAGTTGTACATTGCCGGTTAATTCGCGAAAATCAAGGGCACGTATGCAATGGGAAACTATTTTGATAACAGTTCCTAAGAAATATTTGTCTGACAAGTAATAAATATTTGATTCGCAAAGATTGCAAGCTTTTTACGGTATGAAATAATTAACGAATTAATGTATTTCTGCTAATACCTGTAATAATTGAGAATTTTTTCCCAAAAAAAAATTACCTCATGCAGGATTCGAACCTCGTTTACCGGACGAGCGCTCTACCAATTTGTTAGTAGAACGCTCGTCCAGGTAAGAATTCTGCACCCTTTGGTTTCTTTTCTTCTTTGGAAATACTCTTACCATTTCTAACGCTGTTGTACGTTCCGGTCTTCTCTTCTCGTGTACTGGACTTTTTAAAATTAGTATTACATTTGTGATTTAGTCTCCATTGTATCTTCTTACTCAGTCTCGCCTGTCAAATGATCATTAGCCGCCTTCTCTCATCCATACTTATTAAGTGTCCAAATAACCCATTATTTTTTTCCAACATTTGCTTGGCCGATTTTACTTCCAATTCTTTCCTTATATCTTCATTTCTTCTCTTGTCAATTTACGTTCCTGTGGATATCTTCGATATGTGTTTGCATTCAATAATTTCTTTTTTTTGATGAAAGCAACCAACACTGAGACGAGAAATTTCGGCAGCATAAACAAATTCGCATTATGTGTCAAGCGGCACTAAAGGCGCAATCAAGCCAAAAAGTGTCATTTCATCAGCTGGTATTGAATTGTTTCGATGGAGTGGTTGAACTGTCTTACTAGAACAGTGTTAGTCTGCTCTGGGGACCACGACATCACGCACCCTCTGTAATCGATCTTTTATACTAAGTGACAAATTTCGAATTTGTTTTTCAACATAGAAACACCTGTATCTATTACCTATATAGTAAATTATCAGCTCTAATCTGTGGTACGATAACTTGCTGTATTCTGATTTTAATGTCATTTGCAAATACAAATGAATTAAGAGTTTTTAATATCTTAAAAACAAAAACCGAGTAAACTAGTACGATGTCTCTATCAAGCAAATAAAGCAAGAGCTCTATAAACTGGTTAGTTTAATAATAAAGAAACGGTCAACGCTATTGTTTTCCCTTCTTTTAACCACGAAATGCTACAGTAAATAATTTATTGCTTCAGTAGAGATGAATCATCCGAATTAAATAATAGACTCTTGGGCTATTCATTTCACTTTTTCGGTGTAGTTCTTTAAAAGTATTCCTACAATCGTTCCTATTTAGGTATCCTAATATTTTCCAGTGTTTAGTCATTTCATATTTCAGAAAGGTTTTTTCCATATATAACTTTATATTTGTTGATTCACACATTTAAAATACTGCATCTATATTACTTTTTGATTGCTGTAAACTTTTATTACGGGCAATTCTCGTGCAGAAACATTAAAATAAAGTTCGAGTTCTAAACAGAAGAGTAAAACCGTATTTCGTAAAACTTGGAGCTTCTGGAACGGATAAGACTGCACGAGATCATTTCATTTGAACAACTTTTCCCAGAAGATCGCGTTTTACGACGTACGATTGATGGAATAAAGTTCTTTTGCGTAAATATCTAGATGTATCCAATAAACATCTTTTCTGTATTATAAAGTTTCGGCTGCAGTGGGATATATTTATGAGTTCAGCAAAAATTTTACTATCAATTGTGTTAGAACTATAACCTATAAATTTGAAACTGTTTAAAGTATACTGTAAGAGGTTGTGATAAATCTACACTTCATCGTAAGTAAGAATCAATTACTTGTTATGTAATTCTTTAAATATCATGATTTCACAGTCCATTAGCAAAATTGCAAAAAAGTTATTACCTACAATGTTTGTGGAAAATTAGAAAATTGCTTGTTGGAGTTTATCATTTAGCCAATTATTATAAATCTACTTATTAATGAAAAATCAAGGGACTAGTGGATTTTTTTGGCTTATTTAATTGAAAAACAAAAATTAATAATATCGACCTTTCGACATTTACTGTCCCTTTCGAGATTTTTTGTATTGCAGATTCTACGCCATCAAAATAAAAAAAAAACAATCATGTTTGCTTGCTTCTCTTTTTTGTGTATTTTTTCTAGACGTGCACAATCATGTTTTTCGTGATTACAGCGCAATCTGTTACGAATCGAAAAAAAGTTTCAAACAAAGACTACATACTTGATGGCATAGGAAATCTGCAATACAAAATGGGGGTTCCCATTTAACATTTCAAAGTTGTCCCCCCTCTCACTCTGGGGAGGGGGTGAGGTGGGGGATCGAGTTCGGCACAATTTAGTGAGCCCCCTACATTATAACAAATCTTATTAGGATCCTTTTTTGATTTGATGCAGTGTTTTAGAGATATTCAAAGATAAAAGCTCACCTGTATATAAAGGCAAACAATATATAAAATACAAAAGCAAGTTTTCTATACCTTCACATTTTAAAACATCTCGAAAGCGATAGTAAAAATAGGAAGGACGATATTTTTTTCCACAACTAAATAAGCCGAAAAATCCACTAATCCTTTGATTTTTCATTTATAAAAAAATAAACAATAACTTTTAAAAATAACTTAGCACTTGTAAATTAATGTCTTGTAAATGTCATGTAATAATTCATTTGAAAGTGATTTTAAACTTTGCCCTTAATAATTTTAACTTCATCTTGGCCTATTTTCTGCTTACCAGTGAATATAAACGATATGAAATGTATGCCTTCCTAGTAGTTGCGTAGCTATTGCCTGTTACACTAATGGAGTTTACGCTTGTTTGGAAAATTTTTATGACAGGCAATATGCGAAAATGCTTTTTGAAAAGCATTTGAAATATTTGCCGATACTTTCTAGACTACAAGAATTACAATTATATTATTAATATTTTCGCATACTGCATCCACAAATAAGAATAACCAATTCTGATGTATTTCCAATATGTTTTGAAAATATGAAACCCACATTATTATTTTCTTTTTTTAAAAAGAGTCATAGTAGCATTCTGCATATTAAAAATGTCCTTCATTTCATTGAAAGAAGCATACCCAAAAGAAAGAAGGAAACAGTTCTGTCCATTATTATTAACTAAGTAGTGTTTATAAATTTTTTAGTATTCGATAAAAACTTTTTTACTAAACTTTAGGAACACTTATCAAATAATGGAGAATATAGAAATGAAAACAGTGGTCCTTCCCATTCAAAAGTTTTATTTTAAATTTATAGCACTACATGTTTCGGCGATATGCCATTATCAGGTAATGATTTACGTTGATTATAATTACCTGATGATGCCATATTGCCGAACCATGTAGTGCTATAGATTTTAAATAAAAACCTATGAATGGGAAGGACCACCATTATCATTACTATATTCTTCAATTTGAAACACCATTCACATAGGATTACTTCAATCATTTATCAAATAATCATTTAAATTATCTGCATCTATTTGAAATATCTATTTCCTTATTTTGTATTCTACTGCTATTTATACTACTTCCCAATATGATCTATTTTTATTAGACGAATATTCAATATATTCATCATTTGCGCTTTTTCAACTTCAAGAAGTTAGAATCTGTATTAATTTTTGTAGGCTGTCAAATCGGTACTCGAACACAAACGAAGACCTCAGATAATACTTGAACATTATCACATATACTTTCAAGTTAAGGCGTAAACTAACTCACTTTCTTTAAATTATTATTTTTTTTTTTTGATGCACATTACATGTGCTTCATTTTGTTCCTTTTAATTCCTTTTTCTTCCTTCCTATTTAATTAACTTAGTCCTCAAATTTTAACATCCGTTTTTCCCATATTTTAATTATAAACCGTTTTTATAATGATAACGTTTTCCTTGCATTTATTCGATTAACTTTGTCAATTTAACATTTTAACTACACATGTCACTTTAAAAATAATTTTCAAATTTTACTTTTAATAAATCATTTCATGCAATATTAGTTAATTTTGTATGAAATGTTTAACAAAATTTAATATTGACTGTAAGTACTATTTTGGTCATTACTATTTTTTAACTGATTGGTGTATTGATGTAGATTCTAATTGATCTTTTCGCCGAAATTAATTTCCCTATAAATCAAAAATACTTCTGTAAGGAATATGAGTACTCAACTTTATGTGCTGATCTTTCGTCCATATTAGGTAAAATTAAAGATGAGGAAGATGGTGAGCGACAAGTCCATGAGTGTCTTATTGGCAAGCACAGCGCTCCCCCAGGTTATGTGCAACTCAGTCCTTCTAGACATAGACTCTTTCTGCTGCCGATCACAGTGCGGGGTATTTTTACCTCATTCTACTCGAGGTAAGCATAACATTGCAGTTCAGATCAGTTAAGGCCAATAAAAAAGATCTCCTGATCAAGTTGTCGTATCATAACCTACAACAGGAATAATGGCGCCAGTCGTAGAGAAACTTTTCACATGCGACTGTTATACCATGCCTGGAAAGGGGCCGGGGATCTGGACTTAACTGAACAGATTGAGACAACCTCAACAAAAGCCTAAATCATAAGGTAGCGGACTATGCCGATGGGATGCGTGACTGGATAACAAACTAATCTCCACTAGTCCAATCCGCTACCTCCTGTGTAGTGTTATGCAATCCGTGCCGAGGAATGGATGACACCTGGGGCAAAAGGTGCACACGAACAGAGCCTCTGGGAAACTGAGCGACCTTCCAGAGTAACTAGCCTTGCACCTATGCAAAGGGCATTGCAGGTGTTGACAATTATTTCTCTCCTACTCCTCGGAACTCTATGGACCAGAATAAACACCAGAACAAAGGTATCAGGAAGGGCATCGGAAACCTCTTCTAGGGATTCCGGAAACCGATGACACTATCTTGGAGGTGAGTACAAACAAGACAGTGATACTGTCGGAAACATTGTTGCAGTAGTACAACAGCTCGGACTGCATTAACAGAAAAACTATCTGGCACCCAGATCAGGAAATTGAGAAGGCAAAGGAAAATAGAAGGGTAAGTGGACCGAGCAGAGATCACGTCGCATGATTTAAAGATCACAAGGGGAAGTGCAAACGACGAGTGCCTAATGAACGAGCAGCAGACCCAAAGTGGGAGGCGGACGTCGGGCTACTGAGGGTGAAAAGAAAACGGTCGAGGGTAGAAGAAAAGACCTCGGAAGGACTCTAAAACGCAACCGCAGACCTCGAAGCGACCCAAGGGTACATATAGCAAGGTAGTGTCAGGATACGGATGGCAATAATTGAGTAACGCCATTCGGAAAAACCTTTGAACCAAGAGCAAGCGGATGTGATCCAGGAAAAAGATAAACATAAAGCATACTGGATGATAAAAATAACCAGGCAAATTGGTGGAACCTTTATTAAGAGACCATCAAAGAAAACGACTGAAGAACAACTGCAGCTTAGTAGGAATCATCTTCGCACCGTAACAGGTCTCCTTGAAAGGACACCTACTGAAAAGTGGATCAACACTGAAGATACCAACTGCAGACTGTGTAATGAAATGACAAAGGACGCTCACAGCATTATATGTAAATGCGGGGCTCTGGACGCAAAAACAAAAACAATTTTTGGCAAGCCAAAAATGAACCCAGAGGATTACTTCGATCACCCAGCCTGAATGGCTGATATAATTTAATGGGGAAGAGAAATGGGAGACTATATACAAAAAGCCCAGAGGTTGTAGTGTTTCCGGAGACTTCAAGTCAGACGGTTGTCACAACAAAAAAAAGGATGAGGAAATGTTAAAAATAAATACTCCCTAATTTATTCAATACATTACACCCTTTTCTCTACCGGTTTTGGCATATAATTCGCTTTCTTCAGGTGGAAAACAGAAGTAATTAAGTATAACAGTCAATTAAAAAACTAAAATGAATCACCGGAATGAGGCAAAATTTACGAAGTTTAGTGCGTCACAGGCGGACCTTCTCCGGACAACCGCACTTAACAAAAAGGGATTTTCTTCATTTTGCCTTTCGATACAATATTCCCCTACGACATCGACCATCTGCAAATATTTTCTTTTATTTTAACTAATGGAAGAGCTGTATTTACTGACTCATACAGCAACCTCATAAAGAGACCCACGTTGATATAAGTCTTGTCTATGCATTGTGAAAAATAAATAAATAATTGTTGTGTTGAGTACCTTGTAATGTTATGGTTTAAAATCTTGACTCTTTTAAAAATGTATTTTCTGTTAACATTCACTATATTTTTTCTCCAAATATAATAGTGTAAATCAAGACGTTAATAAGAATCTGATCACTCTTTCAAACATAAGAAAATTGGCTTCCAGAAAATTTAACTCGAGTTATCATCGCTGAGTATTATAATACTAATATTATCCGATAAATAACCATTGCCAATCTTAAAACACAAGATACATAAACAAATGCGAAACAACGGAGTTTTAGTGTTTCACACGTAAATAAGCGTTTTACGCTTGAACGTCTGATACAAATATTGAATACACCACTCTATAGGATAGTCTTTCCTCATGTTAGATCAACAATTTTTATTTACGACTATTTTCTAGGAAATGCAGCGTTTACTTTTCGTCTGACTAGCTCTCACCTCCTCTGCCTTTCAGATGTGTCCATAACTATATTTTGGGAGCTTGCAGACATATTGTAAATAGAAAATTCTGCTGAAAGATATGATGCATAACTTTCGGTAACACTGTTGAAGGGTAGATTTCTAGCCCGTTCTTTTTATCATTCTAACCCACATTGATAAATAATATACACGCCAACACATAGATACATACATACTTTTAAAGTATTCTCCATACTCGAAACTCGATTCTTTAAAAGCAGTTCTAAGTATACATCACTATCGAGTATTTGTATTTCTATCGATTCTGAGATGGAGCGATTACAGAAATGCGCCTCCAGAATCGCAACGAAAGGAAACATTTGCATATGAAATAGCACATAGAAAGTGTATCAAGTCATTGTCGGAAAGGATTAGAACTTAGCGAACGCTAATTCAGTTTATCTGTAGGTAATACTATAGGCATCTAAACTACATATAAATTTATTTTTATCCTAAGTTGAAAGATATAAATAAATATAAAAATAAACTGACATATTTTGCGCAAGAAGTTCGATGTGGAACCGTTTAGCACCCGATATCTATGAGATTCACATAAAAAATTAACAAGCATCAGATTTAACTTTGAGTCTCATGTGATTATTTACGTACGAAAATTTATATTGATGATTTAGAATAAATCTAAAACGCATAACTTAAGGTTATTAGAAGTTTTACTGACTTTTGGTTTATATCTCAGGCTTACATCTGTTCTTACTGACACGTAAGTCGGTAATTGAAAGTTAAATTACAAGTTTATGAGGCAATAAATTTTGTTGATATATGGAACTATAATTAATACTTTCTTATACATCTGAATGATATAACTCTCATGAAATGCACAATGAATGATTAATATTTTGATATGGATTGGATAACGAAGTTCAAGCTTTTTGCGCAAATTCACAATTACGTGTTCATTATTCGTGCCTATACCGTTACAAGCTACATAACTTTAAGGATACAGTAAAAACTCTGTACAATGGATAGGCATGGGTTCGACGCGATACTCATTGAGTGTGTAATGCGTTTAAGATAACGCATTTAAATAAAACATAACAATATGTTTGCAAAGTATCGAGCAATAAAGGAATCTATAGACGGGTATGAACTGTATACTAATAATAAGTGAGAGATCACAACTATTACGGGAGAGGCTCGAGTTGAAAGCGGATGTCTGCGGGATGAGGTTTTGTTTCCACTTCTGTGGAACTGCTAGTAAAACTGGACAATGAAGGTCATAAAACTTTGGAATACGTAGATAATTTTGTCATTCTGATCCTGTGTAAATTCAGAAATAAGGAAGAACTCTCTTCGACGAGTGCGCATCCTATAATTAAGAAAGATGGACTAATGGCAACTATTTTGAAGGTTCATTGTCAAAACCAATTATGAATTTTAGTGAGCTATTCGTGATTTTATTTCATTAAAGCCACATTAAAGCTTTGTGCACGTTTTATGAGATGTTGTGTGCAGTCCCAAGGCGTCTGCTACTCGAAGACTTAAACCTAAAGTGGTTTTCTTTTTCAATATGTATAAGTAAGTATATTGTAACGCTACAGCCCGGTATATAAAAAAATAAATTTTTAGAATGATGCTTTAATTAAATTAGTAAAAACAAAATTTTTAACATCCCAGTGTCATCTATATTTATCAGTATTAAAACATAAATGTGCTCTCTCCCATGCCAGATGGCATGCAGGGCACGTTGGCATCAAAAAATAACGAATAGCTAGTTACCCCCCTTATTTTCCTCAGTAAGCGGGAAAGTCGCGTGGAGGACTGCTGCCAAAATGTCCTCCCCTTCGATTTAGGATTTTTAATAGCCAGTTTCCAGGATGTCGTAGGCACGATCGTGTTGTACCTCGATAGTGATCAATTTTTCATGTATAATGAAAACATTTAAGTGTACATCAAAGTGGTTTTATTTAATAACAAAGTTCGGAATGTGAACCTGGGTAAAATAACATAAATAAGGATACTATTATCTGAGGTAAGTTACGCGAGTTCGCTTAATTAATAACAATTACGTTTTGCTAGTAATTTCAGTTTTTGCAGTGTAAATTCATTATAGAGAACGTGAATACGTCTAAATTAACTTTCAAAATTCCCGCGTTTTCTGAACGTTCAAACGGAGTTATGCTATGCTTAAAAAACGTGTAAATCAGAATGGCCAAGCTTGATGGTAAAATTACTGGATATCGGTTTGTACCGTAAATACATATCAGATATTAACATAGAAAAGTACCAACTTATACAAATTTTTCCCAAGTGATGGCAAACTGTTTAGCGATGATACAAACATACAAAATTCCCAACCCCAAAAAATGAAATTTCTTATAAGTATAATAAAATTTAGATTAGGATTGAAATAATACGTTATTTTTAGTTAGATTTGACGCGGAATACCTTCTGAAGGAAGAATCTGCGGACGTTCAGTGATGGCAGGTGATGATCGGACATCTAAATGGGGACCTTCATACTTCTGATCACGGAGAATGGCTCGGTCAGGACAGGAACATTACTCGGGAAAATCGTCGTTGGAGCAAATTACCCAAAGGTAATAGGTAATTTGGATAATATTAAAGTGATAAACTTTGTTTAACAATTAACAATCATTTTTAGGTTGGACTTTAGAATAAAATTGGGTTTTTTCAAAATGCCCGTTAAATTTTACGAAATAAATTGAGACACGTCTGCCTCTGACGAACGTTGGCTAGTGAATTCTTTCTAATTGAAAAATTTTAACCGACATGAGTGCGATTGTCTTTTCGACAAGGAGGACAACTGTCTCAGAGTCCGTTAATTTCATCGAAGTGAGGGGAATATAGGATGTTTAATACATGAGAGTGCCCATGTGACCGAATGGACTGTCGAATGTTTAAACGAAATTAAAAAAATAATTATTGCAAAATTCTGGAATCACCTTACAATTAAAATATAATAAATGTAGGTGTCTCTGGATCATGAGAAAAATACATTTAAAAATTTACAACACTTATTACTATGTAAAATTAACAATCTAAAAAAAATAGTTACTCTACAAAACGTAGGCAACTATTTATACATAAAAAATTGTGACGAAACCAAATTCCCAGCAATTTTCCACGTCTTTCTGTCCATCCTTTGCTTGTTATATCAAATTAGTTTTAACATATAACTAAGTAAAATAGTAACTTTACACTTAAATAATATCAAGTACACATTCCATGACAATATGTTGAAAATTGGTAAATTTCGTATTTGAAAATAAAAATACGATTGTAGTTTTCCCCGAAGTAAACTATCAAAACAATGGTTGGATGTGTAAGGTTTGAAGTGCTTTCACTTGGTTGAAGAACAAATTGATTTGTTCGAAACATTTCTGAGAGGAAGACTGAAGATGATAAAAGCACATCATATAAAAATAATTGCAGTATAACCAGCTGAAACTTTGCTACAGCCTAGCCACCAGTTTTACAATCACTATACTTTCATCGGGGAGTTTGATGGTTGAATCGTTGAATCATTAGAACATAAATAGCATCCTCTAAAAGAAAAGGCATGTACTTTATCATTTTGTTTTAGTTATTGTTTGTCGAATACGTACTGTAATTTTAATTATAGTGTTTATCGATGCAAATGTTCAGCATATTCACATTACTTTCGACTCATGGACAAATGTATCACTTATTTCACTAGCATTTTTTTTTTGTTTATATATTACGAAAAAGAAGCTGTTAGTTTTTCGTATCATCTGTTTTAGCAGGCAGATGACAACAACTTCGAAGCAACCTAAAAGCTCTACAGCAGTTTGAGTTAGTAGTGCAAAGCGTGATAAAATTAGATTTATGAAGACGATTTACACCTACAGACAAATTTTAAGAATTTCTAATAAATAAAATTAATTTTAGATCAAATAGATGCATTTACATTTTGTATATATAATGGTGTACATGCTTATAATTATTTATGTATTGTATTTTATTTTCTTTTTCTAATTATGTATTTTATAGAATGAGTGCAAAAATACTTTTATTTATATTGTGTATAATGTGAATAGTTCTGCTGTAAATAAAAGATGAATAACGTAGATGCGTCACTGTTTGCCTTGTCTGAACATGTATATACTGCTTTGTTGTTCAAGTGCCCGGAATTTAAATTTTTTAATTCTTAACTTCAAAATGTTAATTAACTTCATAATTACTTTATTTATCTTTTTTTAACAAGAAAAATAAATACGACAACTTAGCTGTTGTAATTCACCCAGCGACCTTTCTGAAATTGTGAGTGGGTAGCGTGGTCAGTGAGTGACTTACTATCTGCTAGGTGGCACGGGACATTTGTGAGAGCACCAAATTAGCTGTCAAATTAACTTTTCAATTTAAAATAAAACAAACATATTTCCTTATTTATATACCTAATAATCATCTATTTTATTTAATTTGATACTCTCAGATCACAGTTACATTGTATTCACGTTGCATTCAAATACTATATAAAATAAATTTATTTCAATCAAAATACCTATTCAAACTTGCCGAGCGCTTTAATAAATTAGGTTAAAGGAATGCCAAAAATATTCGGTAAATATTTGATAATCAATAAATGACTAAACTAAATTTGTACGGAAACTATAATATTTAAACGCTTCTGTTATTAATAAATGTAAAAATCCCTATAATCCCTTAATCTATTTATTATTTTGCCACTTAGTGTCGATTTTATGCCAACATCGAATAAATTAAAATTCGTGCTACAGATAAATATAATGGCGGTTCATGTAAATTTAACCCCAAAATGAAAGGTATCACGAACATAAATAAAAAGATCTAATTTACTGGTTAAAGTTGAATTAAAACTAATTAGGAACATTCTTTTTTATTTTAGGTGGGATACCATCGAAGAAACACCTGGATGCAAAATAGACAGCTCAAAATACAGTGTGTGGCAGAGAATTCTCTGGGACAAGTTGGACGTATACGGGGCTCCCACAACGGTGAAATCTTGAATTGGTATTCAGAATTCTTCTCAAGGAATTTAATAGAACACTTTCGTGCAACTGGGATATTTCTGAACGTGTGTCGTAAAAATCATTAAAGCAGCGAACGTGACATCCGTCTTGGTCACAGGAAGAATATTATCTAAACCTGCCTGCCTACTAAAACCGGAATGAAAGAATGAAGCTGTCAAAAGAAGTGAAATATTTTGGTGCAATTTTTTAGTTCGAGCTTACATGGATTCGATATCAGAGGATTGAAACCGGACCGGAGAACACACTTATGCTGACTAGAAAAGTCCGTAGAAAATCATGGGGCTTAAGATAAAATATGATGTGTACTAGATGTACACGCGTTTATCAGTTCCATGACCATACCAGAGATGAAGTACAGTACATCTCTGGTATGGTGGACAGACATGCATCAGCAAACTGCTATAACTGGAGTTAGCAAGATACAGAAGCTTGCGTGATTAGAAATAACAGGCGCAATGAGAACTACTCCTATAGCAGCAATGAAATGTTTCCCTCCTCTCCATTTGGTGATAATGGGCAAGGCAAGAATGGGGCATTTGAGATTATAAAACCACCAGCTGGCATATATCCAAGTTTAGGGTACAACAATATACTTCATTTTGCATAAGGCAACCTTATGAGAATGAGTTCAACATATCTACTTAATAGAAAGTTCGACCTGGAAATTACGGATCAGATAAGCTGGAATCAATTCAGCTACAGAGACACGTTCAAGGAATTGATCTGGTTTACAAACGGATCAAAAACCGAGAACGAGCCTGAAGCTGGAATCTACAGTGAGATAAGAAACACAATGATCGCTCTTCTACTAAGTAAATATACCACAGTCTTTCAGGCGACGGTTGCGCAATATTGCATTATGCAGCAGTAATCTATCAGAGGGCTTATAAAAATAAGCGGTTCTTATTACTGTAACAGACAGCCAGGCGATACTCAGGTCACTACTAAACGCCAACATACAATTTTGGCTATACATTCGTACTTTGAATGGCATTGCAGATCGCAATAAAGTCACATTGCTCTGGGCGTGCGGACATTCGACAATTGAAAGAGACTAAAAAGGCAATAAGTTAGAAGAATAGACCAGAAGCTGCTCTAGAAATGTCAAGAAACACAGCATGAGAATAGGCAAGGAGTTGGATCAAACAAAAATACAAAGACACTAGAACAATATATCCAAGTAAAATAATTAATGAAATAATCTTATTAAGGGACTATCGAAAAGAAAACCTGTAGAAGCATTGTAGTTTAGTAGGAATCATCTTCGCTTCGTAGAAGGTCTTCCAACAGGACACTGTACACAGGAAAGACATCTACAGAAAATTGTGATCGACACTGGAGATACCAACTGCATACTATGTAATAACATGACAGACAGATTACTACATCTTGTGTGAAGGTAAGGGCGCGGAAAGACAGGTAATTTTTGAAAAAAATAGACTCGAAAGATTGCTTTGATCAATAAGCCAAAAATCTGTTCAGATTGGTATAAAATACTAGAATACTAGAATGGCTAATAGTTTAATGACTAAAAGTAATAGTGGATAAATACCATAGATAAATACAGATGCTGCAGTGTTTTTGGAGACTTACAGTTCAGGACATTATTTTACGGGGTTTTTGTTTTGGAAGCCATGACGAAACAATGTTAAAACAGGAAATAAGCTAAATAAAATGTACAAACTAGATATGATCGATGACGACAAGTTAGAATCGCCTAACAACATATTTTTAGCTATACCTTCTTTTACATCAACAAAAATATATTAAGTAAAATGACATAAACAGTGATTAATACAACTTGCTCAAATAAGCCGTTTTTTATTTATTGTTGAATCAAATACAGAGCGATCCATACTTACAAAAATATATTAAATTTAAATTCCCTTTATTTTGAACGTTTTGCAATTGTCCACTCTAAAGAAATAAAGTTTTCTTCATAAGCGTCCGAGATGACAAGTTTGAAATTTGTCTGTTAAGGAAGGTAGCTTCATTGTATAACAAAATGGAATATGGAAATAGACGTAGTATAGGTTGAAATAATATAATTATCAATAAAACATTTCCATAGTTTATGGAGCTGTACTTGGTGTTCGCAAAGCAACGAAACTTCAGAGGAGGTGGCTACATGGCATCATAAGGGATTGTACACAAAAGTTACTAAATTAGCAGATTGATTTATATTGATTAAGCAAGGAAAGCTCCACCGGTGTCCAATTCAGATTATGATTAAACTCCGGGAAATATAGAGTATGTTTAGACATTCCGCTGAAATTCCTTTTTATCGCTGGAAATTGACTTTAAAGGGTAAACAACCTATAATTTAAAATGTTTTCGCATATTCTTACAAATACGCCAGCACTTCAGTAGTTGCACTTAGGTGTGATACCTAGTATGTCTCGCAGTCGCTTATCATAAGTAAACTTGAAAAGAAAATATCCGAACGAGCGAGCAAGAGAGAATATCGGTTCCTAGTAATGGAAGAGGCCCGATGTGTTGTCTTTCAATGCGTTAGGTTACATTATTCGGATATTTTTTTCTTCAAATGTACCATTAGGTTATTTGAACCGATACCGTAATAGCCAAGCTTTCTGAGTGCACTTTGTGCCTTGTTTCATATTACTTATTTTTAGAACAAACTGTATAACTGGAAATGTATATATGATTTTAATTAGATTGAAATTGAAACCTTATTTTTTATAATATTACAAGTATTTCTATCACACAGGAGTTGTCCTTAAGTGCAGCACCTTATACATCTGCAAAAAAAAACTTTTAGTATGAACTAACTGCGTTTAAACTGCCCTCGTCATTTAAGAATAATATAGAAAAAACTGAAAATTAAGTTGCCTCATCTTGGAAGGGTTGTTTCAAATTGAATTTCTGTTGATGAAAGAATGTATCTCAGGAAACTCTACTTCTTTATCAAATTTCGTCCAAATTTGAATTTGATACCGGAAGAACTTTCTTTATGAGTGAAGATAGAAAAACTGCTAGCGCAGTGACAAAACCACTGATCAGTTATTGCATACTAAAAAACATACAATACACATTTTAAAACGCCTTACCGCAAATTCGACTACACCGAACTTACGTTTAAACAGCAAACCTATCATCATCAGCAGTGACAGTGAATAGAATGACCACGCTAGATCTTATTAACCCTATTTACATCCAAAAATAACATGGGATAGAGGTCCCGGTCATGGTTCACTGTCGGCATGCTTAACTAATCACTAACACCAACTTTCGTCTAATCTTCTATTTCCTTTGTCTTGACTAAACCACAACGGCTAAAATTTAAAGCTCTTAAATCTGAACTCATTAATTATTTTATGAATTCAGGTCCCAAATCGAAATTCATTAATTTTTCTTTTTTTTAATGGAGTTAGATTTAAGATCTTTAAATTCCACCCCTTATAGTTATTAGTCATTAAGCGTGCTAGAGTATATCAAAGATTAGAGCTTTGGATATTTTGCCTGCATTAGCGATACTCGTTGAGAAATATCTACACCGTAAAAAGTCGTGATGAATTTAAATCTCTTTTAAGGAGGGTTAGGTACTATGCAATGTTAAGTAACTACAGAAGAAGTGTTGTATCTTTATCTACAATGAGGTCCAAATTCACCAGGAGTTATAGTATATCAACACATGTATACCATATCTGGATATAAGGTAATTTAGCTCACTGTTACTGCTGATGATAGCTTTGCTATTTAAATATTTGCGAAATGATAATTAATATGACTCTATATTTATTTTATTTATAAATTAGAGGTTTAACAGCACAGACCTACAAAAAAGTTACTTTTTAAAAATTGTTTTAACTTTTCTCACTTATTTTAATGCGTTTTTCCAGTGCTGAACTCAAAAACAAAAACCGCTTTTTTCACGTAAGGTTTTCTCACAAAAAAAGCAGATGTATTTTAGGCAGAGCAAATCAAATACAATAAATTATGGATTGTATATTTTACATTTTATGAAAATCATAAGCAACCAAACATTTCCATCTTGTATAATAGTCTCTGCTTTCCATCAAAATTTCGTTTTATGCCTCTTTTGCTGTAGAACTGATAACCGATAAGCATAAATAGATGCTTTAAAAAATTGGCTCTAAAATTCCTAGTAGAACCTAAAATTCCACTGAAAGATTATTATATAATATATAATTATAGAAAGATTTAAAGTTGAAGCGTATTAAAAAGCAAGATTTAATTGTTTCACTGTCGCCTACTTGCTAAATAGGAGTAGTTACCATAAAAAAAAATTAACTAAAACAACCTAAATAAGTTTCTCATTTAAACTTTAAAATTAAAATTGCAGTGTGAATATCAAGCGCGTCAATTTGACGACAGTAAATGTTATATGTACCGCCGAGATGAGATGTTCAATATCCCTCATGATTTAGGTATTGTTGCTTGTGAAGCCAATAAAGAAACACTCAAACAGAAATCACTTTTTTTTAAACATTAGCTTAAAAATGTCCGCTAATACTAAAAAGTGTATTGATGTGAAGATATTCTAGTAATAATTGTATACGTCGACATTCGAGATATACGTATAATTGTTACTGGGTAGTTATTTGCGTTAGATTGTAGGTATCATTTACAGTGCGAGAACTCAGTCGACTTCGATCACTGTAAAAGATCTAACACATTTATTAGATTTTGTGGCCAAGAATAACATTTAGAAAATCTTATTTAACAAAAATGGGGATTGACATCACTGTGTATTGAGTTGTCACTCAGGTATATAGTCTATGCCAAATCGAATTTTTCGATGATGTTTTTTCATCAATAAAAATTAAAGCAAAAATTAAAAAGAAACAGTTAATTGTATTTTTTAACTAAGCTAAAAGAAATTATGCATATTTTATATTCAAAGTAACCGTGAGACGAGAAAGAATGCATTGCATATTACCGCACTTAGGCGGTAAGATAAACTTAGTGATGAGTTGATGAGGCTAAAAACCAATAAATAACTTATAAAAATCACATTTATTTTTTCTCCCATAACACCTAATGTCGTTCAAAAAATGATGGATAATTATCATAAAAATGGCGGCTAATGTTAGAAAATACATCGATATGACGGCATTATAGTAATAATTATAAAATTTAGTACGAATTGTTGTTACCGATAGCACTGCTAAGCAGTGCTAATATTAGCTAGCTGCGACAAAATAGCAGATTGTTTCATAGCAAACCATAACTCCCTTGTTCTAATGACAACTAAATTAGATTGGTAGATAAATGTTTCTTTATTGTAAATAAATTTCAAAAAAAAAAATTATATCGTGACTTGTACCAGCATAACGTTTTGAAAAGCTGCACACCACGTACGTACATATATTCTTTTCACGAAATTTTACCAATTTCATTACGATAATATCCTATATTCATGTAAAGCTACAATAAGTGGTATAGATTATTATGACTTTTCCTACCCATGCTATATTTTTGTCACAAAACTTTTCGCTAATCTAATACGCTAAATAGAAGTTTTGTAAGAAAAATTAGACTTGTTCACCTTTTGCAAACTTTTCTCTTATATCGACCTCTGACACAGAATTCACATGGATCACTTAATAAATATATTAACCACTAACCCTGTACAGTTCTAATGAGTTATCCAATAAACGAACAAAGATGAAAAGTTTTCAAACCGAACAGTACTTTATATTGAAAGTAGGAAACGAGTTAATCCATTATTAATAATGCAGTCTAATTTATTCATTCAAATTCATTAAAATTTTAAAATTTATTAAAGTTAAACTGGTCGTATCGACGAAAATTTCCTTCTGACTGGAATCATGAGTAATTTATAATTCAAAAAGTAAAGTTAAGAATGACGTTATTGAATTTTTGAGGGGATTGTTGACAGAAGTAAGTCGATGTAGAAAGAGGAATAAAATGTTTCCGAAGTTGAGATAGATTTATTCGAAATTAAAAAGCCTGTCAGAGTATATAACAGAGCAACGAACTACGGAAGTAGCAACTTTTCAAAACAAGAACATTTTATCGCATTTATTACTTCGAGAAAGGTTCCTTTGTGCTGTCTTTTTTTTATAAAATTAGAATTTATTGGAACTGTAGTTTCTCTTATCATTAAACATGCTCATTTTCAATATGACTGTGACACGATAGTAGTGAAGAAAACATGTGGCATGTATTGTGATCTAAATTACGATAACTGTAGAAATACTTATAGATAAGTGAAGTATTGATTTGCTATTTATTTTGTAAGTAGTCGCTAGTTATCGAAACATTTACATATACCAGAGAACACGGAATTTCTCCTTGATGGATTATATTTTCTACTTCTACATAATATACTCAAATGAAGTAAGAAGATATCTTAACGTAAAACAAAGAAGATCTATACCACAGATTGTGAACTATCTGCCTTGTAGTTCGGCTTATAAAACTTCAGCACCAAATATTCCATTGTTGGACCACTTGTAAATTGCTTTTAAATTCCACACACACTGGAAAAACGTACATTGTAAAATTACGCAATATAACGTTAGCAATTTTGTAACTAACGTTACGTTATAGAATTTTTGAATTTACCTAGTGAGTTATGGGAAATATTCCATATAAATTTACAGGGTAAAATTACACAATTTCGTATGCGCATTTACATAGTTCAACCTCGGAAATGATCACAGTATAATATACGAATGCAACTGTCCCTTCACAATCCAAACGATCTGCTAACGCCAAAAATGATGTTTATTATGATAAACAAAATGTTTCGCAGTTCGCAAAATGTTTGTTATTTTTCGGTACACAACAAATTTTTACAAATATTGAAAGAAATTCTAGTACACTTTTAGCATCATGATATAACTTTTCTTTATCTTGAACTCTGGAATCAGGCTGTAGTTAAAACAAAAAATCATCTGAAGTATATGAATATACATTTTATTTTGTCGACATATGCACGAAAAAAGATTCAACTTTAATAAATAAATTTAAAAAAATATAAGGAAATTAGACACACTCTAATAAAGCAACATAAGTATAACTTACTCTTTGATAATAGTAAAAGGAAACACAATGTGGATTAAACATTATTAAATTCTTCTAATTTGTTCATAAAATCCAAAACTTTTATTTTTATCCAGATCTTGTTTTTTCGATTTTGACCAACTATCAAAATGAAATTTTAGTCCAAAAATTACTATTATTATTACTATTAGTATTAACCCAAATGTTGCATTGTATGCTTTGGGATATTTCACAGATTGCACAGTAAACATCAACTGTCAGAGACATCTTCGCCTTGATCTTATTTCAGATAAAGTGAAATTACAGGTAAATATTAGTAACAAATGAAATATAATAGGTAAATAAAAAGATTGTTTTAATTAAAGATGTAAAATACAATAAAAAAGTAGTAAATAGGATCTACCGACAATTCTTATATCATGAATATTAATCTGAAATAAAAATTACTATCTAAAGATCAAAGAATATAATGGAATTTAATTTAAATGACGTCAGTAGAAGCCAATCAAATTTAGAAATAAATGTTAAAATTATCAATTGTGATACACAATGATAGTTGTTTTGACTAACTTTACTAATTTTGCATTCTAAAGGTAGACGTTCATTATTAAGTATCGATGGACGGCACACATCGCACAGATCGCATTTTACTATTACTAGTTGTACTGTTCTTAATGAAACTGCATCCATCTATCCGCATCGTACGCATCGCACTTCGGTAAGCCGACAGAAATTCGGTTAGACGAATTAAAATCCGATATGTCCGTACGCTGCCGATGATGTCATTCAAAATCCCGCCAAGTACACGTGCTTCTTCGGCATTCGCATTTAGCACTGCCATGGACGTTGCTCGCTTTATTGCAATTATGCAAGAGTATGAACAATTATATAATTTATAAGTCATCCACAGTACTTAAATCAGCAACGAAGAATTGCTTTCCATGGTCTCTTCCTAAATATTACAATAATAATAGCTACAGTCTTTCTTGAGGTCCTATAAGTTCCTAAATGGTGTATTTTGTCTTGTTAAATGTTGTCTCAAAATATCTAGTAAAGTTGTAAACATAGCGCGAAACATATGAAAATATTGATAGGATTTTATCTTATCATCTTCTATCAAATCCGGAAAATGATGTATGGTATTCTCCATACTTTCACCTTTTCTTGTTAATGTTGTGTATCCAATATCTTCGCTTTCTTTTCTTTTCTGCTTATTTTACTTTGCTCCTTCCTCTGCCAGAAAATTAGTAATAACAATAACTTCACCCCGTAACTAGGTCAAAACTAGTTAGAGACTGCAAACAATCCCTCAATGCACTGGTACGAGACATGTTGTCTCTGATTTGGGTGCCGGGACATGAGGATTGAAAGGGCAATGTAATAACCGACGAACTAGCCACAGAGGGCTCGAAAGACACGCGCTAATAGGGGATAGGGAAGCTAGATTCTCTGATAACCTACTCAGGCGCAGCAAGAAAGAAGCTAAAACCATTACTGGGCTGGCAACTGGGCACTGTCCCCTGAAAAAGCATCTATACAAGACAGGTCGAGTAAGCGAACCGTGGTGCAGAAGATGCGAATTACAGGAGGAAGCAAGTTTACATGTAATCTGCACATGTGAGGAATTGAAGCTACTCAGGCAGAAATATTTCGGCAGAGATCTATTGTAGCCCTCGAAGGTTCTCAAGTTCCCAGTGGGCAAGATACTGGGCTTTATAGAAAACACCAAGCTGCTCGAGTGGAAATAAGAGACATAATAGGGATGGTACAATGAGTACCTAGCTCAAGTGCCCGGACTTTAGGTGCCCACCCTAATTCAATGAATGAACAATAACTTCATCTTCGCTAATCATGTTACCAATTACAAATGTTTATCTGCGACAGTTATACGGAACTAAATAACGGTATTAATAGGTAAAAATTGAAAAGATGCCTACGCATCTTTCGGATATCCGTATACTGCGAAAGCAGTGGACGCAGTATATCAAATAAATCCGATTCGTACTGCTGTGGACCGGCGCCCCGGTTTTCGCAAGTTCAGTTTTAGTCGTGTTTAATCCGATTAGCCTTTATCAATGTTTTGTAGGAGTTTCCACAAATTCAATTGTTTATTTTTAAATAATAGTTAGTTTATGGGTTAATTGTTTAATTTATTTATTTAAATGTTCAGTTGTTTTAAATTAATTTCACTCTGTAAAATAGATAGCGTTCCCTAGTGTAGTTCTTGTCCTTTCTAGTAGTTTTCTTCGATGATTTGTGCGTTGCGTTGCACGCAGCTGTTGATGGGGCGCGGGTTGTGCGGGCTGGTTCCTAGATAGATGCAAGCGTGAGTAGTTGTACTTTTATATTCATTGCTGCCATTTTGTACATACTTTTGATTTAAAGATTTGTTTCGTTTAATTTGAATTTATTTCGTCCATCAAGGAACTCGCTATATAATAATTATTATTATATTGTTGTGTACACAATTTAGATATAAGATCATTTATTATTTTTGTTCGGGAAGGTATTTTAGTTTAAAGAGTTAATTTTTTCTTTTGTTAATTTACTTGAATTGTCCACGTTTAATTTAGTTTGTTTTAATTTTGAAACCACGTGGATTGATTGATATAAAAAGGACTATCTTCCTGAACTAATTTGTTTTTTGCTTTGATAGAGGATTTAGCATTGTCCTTTTGTAATTTAGAATCGAGCAGTTTTGATTTAGGCCAGGACTCTTTGTACACGGTTTTTTTTCTGCATAATTGTAATTAACAATTTTTTTTCTTTCTTTTTTATAATAAAAATTCTTCATTGTTATTTAAAGTCATCCCAAATTCTTTTCTTTTATTTTTGATTAAACCTTTTCAATTTTTGGGGTAATTAAAGAAAGTCAGATTTCTTTCACCCACTTTTTACTTTTTATGATTAAATTCAAGTTTTAATTCGCGAGGGTAACTCTGAGTTTAATTGTTCTTTTGCGCCCTTTAAGAAATTTATCCGTTGAGCTAGCTAATTTAAATTTTCATTTTGCATTTTTCAAAATCCTTTTGTTACCTTCAGTACACAGAGTAAGATGTGTGCCGTCCGTCCGATACTTAATAGTGAACGCCTACCTTAAGCGTCCAGACTTATCTTTTTGTATTATAATTGGAATCTAGTAGATTAGGTTTTGTTCATACGAATATTCTAAGTATATGATGTTTAAATTGTGCATTTATAGGTTACAAATATGATATTGTAATTCTCGCGTATGCATAAAAAAAATATTTTTGCAACTTATATGTAGATAAGCACGTAAGTATTTACTAAATACATATTTTTTTTAGCGTTGACAGTATGCCCGAATAAAATACCTTAACGGTTCGAGCAAGAGAGTAGGATATTGGTAATTATATGAGTAGTAGGAACTGTACACTGATGATACACTGAAAATTTTATGTAAATTTACCATGCCGATCATTGGGTACTTGACGCCATGATGAATCATGTAAAACACGTACAAACCGTAAGTTGACAATGTGATGTATAAGAACTTTTCGTGTGTAAAACTAGTTACTTGCTAAATGTAGGTATTTTTACATTTTAACGAAATTTTGAATGAAATAGGTACTAATTTAAGCGTCACAATCTGTGCCACCGGTTAATGTTCAAGAAAGAAAGTGCAAAGAACTACAAAGTATACCGATTGCATTTTAATTTTAGACGTAATTCATCACTAATGATAATAAATTACTTGACGCATACAATGATAAAAAATATATATATAAAGAATTGGTTGACCTAACAAAAAAAAATCACTTCAACAATTTAATTACTAACTCTAAAAATATTAGTAAAACGTCCTGGAACATAATTAATAAAGAAACGAAAAATCGTACTAATCGTGAATCAAATTTGTCGGTGCAATATCGGGGTGTCTTGGTGAGTAATCCTCAAGAAGTAGCAGAGCTCATCAAAGACCACTTCTCTTGTACCGATAAAGTTACATCTAACCATATTTCATCTGATGAATGCTCAGATAATAATTGCTTTTACCTTTTACCCACTGACTCTGATGAAATTGCAACCATCATACAACATATAACGACAAAGCATTCCGCAGTAATAGACGAAATACCGTGCTATCTTTTGAAGTATGTCTCAAATTTCATTTCGATACCATTGGCTCACATATTTAATGAGTGTCTCTCCTCAGGTACATTTCCAGCAAAGCTAAAAATAAGTAAAATAATACCCATTCACAAAAAAGGAAATAAAACTCAATTAGAAAATTATAGGCCAATAGCAATACCGTCCGTCTTCGCCAAAATATTTGAAAGACTCATTAACACTCGTTTAACCGATTATTTAACAAAGAATGGACTCATTTCTGAAAGTCAATTTGGATTCATAGCCAACAAATCAACATGTAATGCCATATATCACTCTCTAAGCTACATATATGAAGAACTAGATAATAAAAATTATGTCGTTGGAATCTTCTTTGACTTGTCAAAAGCTTTTGATATAATAGATCATTCTCTACTACTTTCAAAAATGTGGGACATGGGAATACGCGGAATTGCATACGATCTTTTTGTATCTTTTCTTAGAGACCGATCGTTCATAGTCTCTGTCTCAGGTTGTCGAGGTAATGTTCAAAGAACCTATTATTCCTCATCTAGTAGTATATATAACGGCGTACCCCAAGGGTCTATCCTGAGCCCCACACTCTTTTTAATTTTTGAAAATAGTCTGCGCCCCGCATTGAACCGTTGTGTCCTGTCGCAGTATGCGGACGATACAAGTTGCATCGTCTCGGAATCGTCATTTGAAAGTGTTTCTGTGTCTGCCGCAGCCGTGGTGAAGGCTATGGCTTCCTGGTGTAGAAGTAATTGCCTTATGTTGAACACTGGGAAAACGGGGATAGTGCACTTCAGAGCATGCTCAAGGTCTGAACCTGTAGCGCTGAGTCTACAGCACGGCGAAGAACTAATTCCGGAATGTAGTTCGGTCAGATTTCTTGGTCTAATCCTTGACAATACATTGAAATATGGGGAGCATTGCTCGACCTTGGAGGAGAAATTGTATTCGGCCTTATACGGCATACGCAATCTTCGTAAGTGTGTTGATGTCCAGCAACTTAAAATGTTTTACTTTGGTTATGTTGAGTCCCGCTTGCGGTATGGCATCATCTTTTGGGAATCTATGCCGGCAGCAGGAAATTTATTTACTATGCAAAAGAGAATCATCAGATGTATGGCCGGTGCTTCATCGCGGGAATCCTGTCGCCCATTATTTAAAAATTTCAAATTACTGCCTTTGTGGTCAATTTATCTTTATGAATTATTAATATTTATATAATAAAAAGACGCGAAAACACCTTCTTACGGAATGGTGATATCAATAATCATATGACCACAAGGTCCTACGACAAATTAAGTGTTCCCCGCCATAGAACATCACTCTTTGAGCACAGCCCACAATACGCAGCCATTACATACTTCAACAAACTACCCATTGAAATTCGTCGAGCCAGCACCTTTCTCCAATTTAAAAGGATGCTGCGTAACTTCTTGCTGAAAAGTATTTTTTATAGTAGTGACGAATTCATGATTGCATGAGCTCCCGTACAGTAACACTTTTTGTTGGTGTGCATATATTTCATTCTACGTTTTTTTACACATACACATGCACATCTTCCTCTACCTCCTCTTGCCCTTTTACACTTATCTGTTTGATATTTGTACTTTTATGCTGTATGTTTAGGTATTGTTTGACAATGTCGATGTTTTTATAACTAATGACAAATAAATTATTATTATTATTATTATTATAAAACTCACAGCCGGGGATAAGTATTTGATAGGCTGTGACGTGTAAAACACCAAAATACCTGTTGTAGTTAAGTCAACAAGCAAACCATCTAGCTTCGTATAAATAAATCAATAAAAATCTCATTTACTTTGGATACTTACGTAATACGTATATAGGTAATGGCAGCTATTTCCTTTTCGATTATCTGTCTAATATTTTCGAAGCAACGATATTTTACAGTGCGTACTGATATTAATCTATCTGACGGCATCGGCAGTTAACTGCTACAAAATTCCTGCAACGGTTAATCGTTTTGTTATGACTGGTGATTTCAACAAGCACTAGTTGAAAGCAGGCGTGAGAAGACAAACCAACATCTCGATAGGCAACTATCAAAGTCTCTAACACGATGATAATTCGAACTCTAAGCTTTTTATGACGCTTAACACTCGTAGACGGACGCGCAGTAACTAAACATTTCTATACAGGTCCAGCTCTCATGAACAGGTTTCTTAACAAATAAATGAGAGATATTTTTTTAATCGTAAAAAAATATCAAAGATAAAAACTTCACATTATTACCATAGCTTGCTTTAAATATAGTTATTCTGATGTCAAAAAATCAAGTTGAACAAATTATTCAACGCTTCAAAACTTAAAATCTAAGAGCAGGAAGCAGTAAGTTCTACTACGTTACAAAAACGATAACAAAATATTTGCCACACTTGTGTATAGTTAGAAACGTCTATGAAGACAGTTACTGAAAACACATTAGGTGTAAAATTATAAATAGCCAATAAACTGCGGTAGTATTTCGAAAAAAAAAGCTACAAGGATCAAATGCACAATTCATTAGGTTTGAATACCATTTTCGGTGTTCACTAGGTACACAAAAGAACAATTTTTACGAATTAATTACAACTTAGGCAACTAGACTAGTTTAGGTGAATAATACATTTTAATCACAGAAAGACGTGGAAGTTTGAAAACACTAAAGCGTAATATAAACTTCTCTAAAAGGTCGTACACATTATACCTTTTAACATAGACCATACCTAGTCAACTACATAAAGTACGCGCGGAATTAATTAGCCAGGTACATAATAATAACATATTAGGATACCAAAGGTCATTTTGCGCCCTAGCAATTTATATTCATTATACGTGTACGTTTACTTCCGCGGTATATAGTAATACACTGCTTCAATTTAGAATCCGGATTAGCTACCAAATATGTTACAGGTAGGATCAGAACCTAATTAATCAGTGTCCAATGGGAGTCATATTTTCCAAAAAGAACGTGTAATTTTAAGCGCAGGGCGGACGGAACTATAAATCAACTATGTCAACCTTCCTACCCCTTAATTTACATTTACTTCGAATAATTTTAGGTGACGACATTTTAGAATTTGATTGAAATAGAAATTATACGATTACTATAGCTATAAAGAGATAAAATAATTAAGATGCACATAATTCACGACAAAAAAAAATAAAATGGACTCTTTTTGTCGGGGTTAGATAGAAGCTTTTCTTATTTTTCTAGAGTTAAGAGGAAAAACAGGTTTTTGCGCCTCCGTACAGAAACACTCATTTTGCAGTACTTCAAAGCGGAAATCAACTACCTTTTTCCTGCCTAGCCAGGCAAAAATGCCACTAAAGGTTGGCCACACTAGATTTCACTTGACAGACGTGTAATAAATTGTCATTAAGCTACTGTTCAACCATGCTAAGATAAACTGGTGTCTTCATTGCACTTATTATTGATAAATAGATATTAAACTGGAAAGAAAATTACTTATTCTCGGAAAAGGACTTCTTGGAAACATCAAATACTAAGGTATGTAACATGTGTGCCAACTGGTACTGTCAACTCCCTAGTGTCAAAATTTCTTTTCAATTCAAAATTAAGATTTGTCAGCCCAAAAAACGTTATGTATCACACGGCCAGAAACTCTTTTGCGAGTATGCGTACAAACCGTACTCATACTCGAAAAACTGTAGTTTCTGGCCTAGTGATACAAATAAGTATTATTTTGTTTTGAAACAATGTTCTTTTTAACTAACAGGAAATACCAATAAACTTCAGTCTCACAAATTCTTTAATCTTCAAAACACAATGTACATTTAAAAAACAAAAAAATGAAGATGTTAGCTTAGCTAACGAAATGTACATTGTGTTTTGAAGATTAAAGAATTTGTGAGACTCAAGTTTATTGGTATTTCCTGTTAGCTATCAGTATATCTCACAGCGCTCGATTTACCTTCTATTTAGTGTTCTTTTTGCTCGATAAATGATAAAATTAGTGCTTATTGTTTTTGTTCTAACATGATTTCTTTTTATTTTATTAAAAGATTGCTTAAGATATCCATAATGTGTTCTGATTTTTTTGTTTGTTAAACATGAAAAGAAAACCTTATATTAAAATTAGAAGATAATGATCACGTACCTCATTCACACACTTTGAAGAAATGTATTTTTTAAAGTGTTTTATTGAGGTAAGTAAGCATTATTTTCTGATTCGAGAAATTACATTCACAAAAGCTGCTATGCATTAATACCTACATACTCCAAATATTCACTTTTTACCGGCCCTATTTAGGACGTTAGAAGTGACATAAAATGACAAAATTTTGACTTTTCAAGACTCGTTTTTCCTCTAGCCTTATTCTAAATTCTATTTTACCAGTACACATATATTCTAATTGCATTGTATTTTTTATCACCATACAAAATAATTTGTTTAGCAGAGTTTTTAATTTTTGTACAACTTTGTAAAACTGTACAACACCCCTAATCATGAAATTAGGTTAGTGGTTTGGTTAAAGTATTGTGTGTCTATTTTATCATTACTAAGTATTTATGTGTATAGACTGGCTTCACTTATATCTGGTAATTCTAAATCAAAAAATCACACAAATATAAAACGCTTTATTAAGGCGTAATATTAAAGTTAAAATAGCGGTTATTTTCTATTAAAAAATACACTAATATTTGCCGCGTATAATGAGCATATTAAATATTTAATGCAGCCAGTTTTAATAAGCTTTATCTAAAAACTGCAACTTAACAAATAAATTGACAAAGAAATATCCAGAACTTTCAAACTAATCTTACTGATTAACTGAAAAGTTTGTTTCTCCTTTAGATATAATCTCAAACGATTTTTAATCAATCAAAATCCTAATCATTTCCGAGTATCCGAGGCCACCTGTATAAAACCACTGGAACACTTAATTTTATGATGACTGAAAAGGGAATAGAAACGAAATATACATGTATTATTACTAAGAGTAAGATACAGGCCCCCTGCCGGATAAATTGGGAACGGACTGTCACCAAACTAAGCGCATACGCCACCCACCAGACACTAATGGTACTTTTCATTGGTTATCATATTCGTTACCTGCCAAAAATATTTTTTCTGAGATTCTGCTTTGATTTCTTCTACCAGTAACCACAAATTTGGACTTTCAAATCTCCTGTACCCTAAAATTTTCTATACTAAATATATTTTAATAAATATAATACTTCACAGCAAAAAAGGATTCAATCTGGTTTAGATCTTAATAATTAGGGACAAAACGTATATGTAAGGAAGTCGGAGTGAAAATAATGTTATCTTGAGAAATAAGTGGCATTAATATCAATTAAGTGGCAGTTTTCAAACGTTTGAAGATCACTAACAGTTTATTAATTCAACCATAAGGATCAGATAAAGACAAAACTTAGGACAAGTCTGCCTCATAACCGTTAGTAGATATACCATCGTCTTTTGAAATGCTTATTACTCCATAACGTAAGATAATTTATTCACTTTACACTTGATTAGCGCCTAGTGTATTTACATCTTGGATTAGTAGTTACTACTCTTGAGGCACATTTACGCATGAATATAGTTACTACCCAACCATAACTCGCTTAGAAATTAATATGGAAATTTCAGATAACTGCGAACCCATATCTATAATAATATGCTGAAACTTCCAACTATAATCACGTATTCATTTTTCTTGGTGTTTTGAAATATTACCCATAACTAATATTGTACAACTTACTTAATTCAGCATAATGCATGTACCTAACTAGACTTGGGAACCTAGCGCCGAGCTTAAACTCAAGAAGTTGGTGTTACAGGTCATTCAAACCAAATGTATGCACGAATAATATAAGTATGTATACCAAGTGAACGCACACGAGCCGACAATAGGTAGTGTAAGAAGTAAAAGAACTAGTAGATATTTTTTCAACGCATCACTTGTAATGTAAGTTGATCTTCCTTGTTAATTGTCTGTTTGCGTTACTTTCAAAAGAACAAACTCAATTGTTGTTTTTATTTGTTAATAATTAAAATAAATAGTATTTAAATGATAGAAAGATAGCTTCAGTAACTGTAACATTTTAATTTTAATCAACAAAACACTATATTGTAGATCGATTATTTTAATTTAATCTTTTTCGGAAAAGTGACAACTTGACTTTTAAAAAATATGTCAAGAACTTTTTTTTTTATTCATTACTCTCTAGAAACACTGTCAAATTCTCTAACGAAACATGGGCGCTAACAGCTCGGCTTCTCCTAATACAGTATTGTCACAATGCTTTCGTCTTCTACCAGAAAGTCATTTCCTTCTTCTATCTCGTCAACCTCACTAACGTCATTACCAATTTGGGCACCTTAGTAACTTGATATAGACCAACAAACTTCTTGTCCATTTTCGGATTAGAATCACTACGTCTGGTTTTACGTATGGATATATAATCACCTTAGGAATATTTGGGATGAGATCTTTCTCTTTGTATCTGATGGTAGTAATCTCTTGATTTCTTCGTATGTTTTCGGTAACTATTCCGAAGATTCCTTCGGTCTTTTTTATAATCTTCGATTAAATCGTTCTTCAAGTATCTCCTCTAATTCACAGAACAGGATCAAATTCAATTTATATCCAAAAATGATTTCAGCTGAACTGTATTTCGTCGGCTTTTGAATTGTTGCAATCAATGCAAATTGCACTTTAGGCAGCGCAAAATTTCAAAGTTTTGGTTGTTCTGTCATTTTTAGTAACACTGACATAACAGTTTTTTTATATTATTTATATTCGATCTGTCCATTTGATCTCGGCATTTGAACGGCAATATGCACCAATTTAATGTGCCTTTCTTCACAGATATTCTCAAATTCTTCACTGGGAAAAGCAGTCCCACGGTCTTAAATGATTCGCTGGATTCCTAATTATATCAAACAGTTTTTCTAAAACTTTGAAACATTCTGATGAACTAGTGGTTTTGGTCGGTTCCAAGAATAAAAATTTGGAAAATCCATAAATTATACACAATATGTTCTTTTCATGTCCTATCGAATAGGCCTAAATGATCCACATGATTCCATGGTCTATCTCACTTATCTATGAAGTTTAAAAAAGTGTCATTCGCATTTGCCATATAGTTGTTTTCTAAACACTTAATGCAGTTACTTACGTATGTTACGTATGTTCTTAAAGTAGAATTTACGTCTAATCTCGGCTAACACTTTGTCAGTTTCTAAATGACACATCTGTACACGAGTCTTTACAACAATTTCCCTTCTCATTGCCCTAGGCACCACAAATAGTTTTATTCCTTAACGTTCGTTCATGGCGACTCCATTAACCAAAACATAATTATTTACTTTCTCGCCATTTTTTAATGCCTTTTACTTCATCCTTCAATTACATTCTTGAAATTTCATCTTCAATATCTTTCTCGATAGTATTTACTTCGAACAACCTGCCTATGCATGCATCTACATGCTCCATTTCATAATCGTATTGGTGCATTTTCAAATTCCAACCTAAAATTATCCAGTTCACTTCCTTCTTATGCAATGTTTGTTTGAGTGCATTGCAATCAGTAACAATTTTAAATCTTTTCCCCGACAAATAAACACGAAACTTATCGAGAACTTTAATAATAGCTAATGCTTCTAACTCAAAACTATGCAGCTTTTCTGCAACTTTAGAAGTCTTCCAGCATGCCTTTGAAGTAAACATGCGCCTAGCCCCTTAGAACAAGCGTGGGTATGCAGTTTAGTTTCTTTGTTTCTATCGTATAGTTTCAACACAGGTTCATTTCGCAAATACCACTTTAGTTCATCAAAACCACGTTTCAGCTCTGCACGAAATATAGAATGATCTCTATCTCGTAATAGATCAGATAATGGTTTTGCAATCGGAGCGTACCCTTTAATAAATTTTAGGAAACAGCCTGTAAGAGCTAGCAATCGTTATATCTCTCGACATGACTTAGGCTCAGGAAAATTTATTATTCTTTTTATTTTCATCATTCCGGGTTGAACTTCTGCGGCAGTAATGTGATAAGTAGTTTATCTCGTTCATCCCAAATTCACATTTATCTAATTTCAATTTCAAATTCTCTAATCTTAGCCAGAATTTTTTCCAACATTGCGATGTGATCTTCAATTGTGTTCATATGAATCAATAAATCGTCCATATAAATTTCTAAATTCCCATCTTGAAACAAATCTTCGAAAACGTTTAATACAAATCTTACAAATGCTGGAGGCGCACCAGTTAGCCCAAACGGCATTTTCAAAAATTCATATTGTCCAAACAATGTTACAAATGCTGTATATCTGATTGAAGCTGCATCCATATCCACGTAATGATACCCAATTTTCGAATTTAGTAGGCATTGAGAAATAGTTTGAACCACTCAAGTTGTCTATCAACGGTTCAATCACGGACAATGGGAAATTATCTTTGATAGTATGCTTAGTTATGTCTCCATAATCAACCCAAAGACGATATTCATTGCTTTTTTTCCGTACTAGAATTGCTGGATTGGCGTATTCATAATCGCTCGGTCATCTAACAATTCTCTAAGAATTCTATCAAAAGGCTTCGCAGCAATAGGCTTCATTGTATCCAGCTCAATTGACAATTTAGTCTTGAGATTCACGTGTAATGGATTGGACGATTCTGTTGGCTCACTCAGTAGGTTAAGAAGTTTTTCAATATCCGCTTTTGCTTCACGTAGTAAGGCATTGTTAACGACAATGCTCGCTGCATTACAATCGACTGAAATTTGTAGTAGCTCTGAATCGAATCCAGAAGACGAAGTTTGTGCTACCACATTCATAGGTATTTTTTCAAAAGTAATGCCGAATAACCGTATCTAGAAACCGTCGTCCAATTATAACGTCAATATCAATAGCATTATCCGGTACCACAATCATTGAAAGTTCATACGAAATAGTCTATTAAGCGGGCAAACATAGATTCTGATGAACTGCGCATTTGATGTCGATTAAGTCCCAACTAAAACACAATTTTTTGGAAGACACGACAACTTAAGCTTCTTGACACAGCTATCTTTTATTAAGTTAGCATTTGAAGCAGTATGGATCAATGCGATAATTGCTTTAGTACGATCTCGCAAAATTTTGTTATATTTAGTTCTTGGCAGATATCGTATTTACTGCATGACGTTGATTTTTTCGTCCCTTGTACATACGAAGTTCAGGCCACTTGCGCCGTATGTGACCCGGTGTACGACAATTGTAGCATAAAATGTCGGTGACTTCATTTGGTCGCGTGGTGTCTGTTTTTGTAAATTGCTTATCTCGAGCATCTTTTGAATTTCCCGCACTCAGTAACACATTACGGTTTGTATGTTCAGTCTTTGTGTGTGACCACACCAATGTATTTGCATATAAATGCGAATAAGTTGTTTTAACCAACAGACTGCATTCTGTAATTACATACAAACAGCAAGGTTACTACTAGGAGTATTTTGCTATATAATTTTGTAACAGAATATTAATGATATTTTTCCAGTTTTCCGCATTTCGCTCTTGCGTTTATTGCATAAAAATGCAATTTAATACTAAAGCAGAAAAGAAACAAAGGTTTAATTGAAGTGAAACGATTTAATATATAGATAACTATCAACACAAGCACACAATAGTTCGGCGATCAGTACTAAAATATATGTAATTTTAAATGTTAAACTCAAAAGGTTTCTTTTTTATATTTATTCATGTGTGGTATATGTTAATTTCAATTCTATTTACTTAATGTTGATAATTCATAACTGATTCAAATTCTTGATATTAATAGCTAAAAACCAAAAAGTGGCTATATTAATCCTCTTATGTTTTTTGTGGTTTGGATTCTGACTTTCCCTACACTTGGTACCTGTAGCCCTTAACAGGTTTTTTTTTCATTCCCGCCAAGTTTTTAACGAGATTGATATTGGTCCTTCTTCTTCTTTCACATCCTAACTTGGTAAATGCCTTTTTTTTTGTTAAGCATATCTTATAACTATGTTTTCTATTTTTTAAGTTACTATAATTTTCATTCATTTTCCATTATTCTAAAGTTTTAATAGTTGACTATTTCATAATAACGGTATGTTTTTGACATTTAATAGTGTTTAATGAAAGTAATTAAGGTATTTGTACAAAATAAGGTTTTCAAAGAATGTGACAGAAACTGTTTTCTGATTTCACGAATTTATCCAAATGCGGATAAGAAATAATAAATTGAATAAAAATAAATACATCCGTACATCATTTTTAATTCGTTCAAGTACTACTATACTAACGTGATCTTGATCGAAAGTTGATCTTTTGTCAAGGCTTCTTCAACAAAATTTTATTTACGATGAAGATGCTACCTTCACGTGTAAAATAGACACTTTGAATTTAATTTCTTCCAAGAAAAACAGTTTTCTTTGTTTCTGATAAATGCCATATGCGGTTCTTTCCGAAAATCCCTCAATTTTGATTGTTATCACACAGTTAATCCGCACGCTATCAGGGGTGTAACCGTCAGCATCGTTGGTCGATTAATGTAAGAAGAAACCTTATTGGCAATATACTTCTAGGTCACTACTTTCTTTATGGTTATCACAAGAGCACATTCTTTGCACTTTCTTGAAAATCAAATTAGAGAATTGTTTGAATGACTTAACACTCGAAGTAAGAGGAGAACAAGGTCCACAAACCTAACGGATCTTGACTGTTGGGATGTCGAGGAGTCCCCCAATGACTTGTAGACAATACTAAAATTATCGTTAGGAATGTATTTGACAGTGTCCGTGAAGAAATATTATTCAATGTACATGAATAATAAAAAAAAAAATTGCGAAACATACATTTGTTTGATGTTTGGTGTTGGTCTAACGTAGAGAAATTGTAAGCTGTGCCGTACTCAAATGACTAGAGTGGATACAAATGGGTTAATAGGAATTCAACGATCTAAACATATACCGGGTGAAAAGTTGCGAGCTGTCGATTGCATTCTGGGCGACTGGAAATGGAAAGGATTTCAACTGTAGTCGTACGAAGCCGCACCACAGGTTTATTTAACATTCGGCGAATTGTTATAATTCAGCCGAATTAAATTGAGCCTGATATTCTTTTTTTCTTTATTTATGAAGTTTGTAAAAATAATATTAAATCCAACATTACATTTGTATTCGATAACTAAATCTGTTCATGCTTCTTTTCTATACATACTTATTTCTACATCGAAGCATTGGATAATGTAAATTATAAATTTCAGTGACAGAGCTCATAAACAACATCAAAAGAAAAAGAAAGAATGGAAAGCAGTTTTAAAAGGCAATAATCAAATAAAATAACAAACGTAGATTCTAGAATACCTAACATAAATAAGTAAATAAAATACCTTTTCGTCGGTAAATAGTATATTATTGAAAAAAATATTCGTATTTGAGATATTTATTAATCATTAATTCATAAAAATCCATGCGACAGTCGGATAAAAGTTTTTGGGATGTGCTAATTTTGTACGATCGACATATCTTCTTATGTAAAAGTTTAAAACTTTTGCATTGTTATTACATACGCGAGCAATTTGTTTAGATGTCACAGTAGGATTTTGTCGCACTAATGCACAGACTTAATGCGATATTGCTGACATTTTTCACTAGGGAATGAAGGTTATGATGAATTGACTTAAATTGAAAAGACCGATGTGGTGATAGCATTTTGTAGTAGTTAGAAAAGAATAGAGAGTAGCGGTGAGTGCATGCCATTAGACAGCGATAGCATACGGATTGGAGATGGTAAATCGAAGCGTATATCTGATCCACAACTGCTCAACAGAATAGCATGGCTATTTCTCGATTTTGTTAACTAATAGAAATCATATTTTTCATCTTTTTCTCATATTACATTATTACATATACACTCAGTACATTAAACTTGTTGCAAAAACGCATCTGAAAGTGACGTATATATGTACTAAGATATTTAAAAATTTGGTTCATTTATACTCAGTGTTAATTAAAGTACAGGTGCATCTTTCAAACAATGAAAATAACATAATATTATAGAAACACTCTGTACTAATTCCGATAATTTTTACTTCATAAAAATCATAATCCTACAATAATTTATATTTTTTTTCTATCCGTTACTATTCATGAGCTATACAGGGATTTTCTACCAATTTCTACCAAACACCTCACCTAAAAATCTTTATTGTAACCTGCCTTTCTGTAGCAGACGGTTCAATGTTACGGATTATAGGCAGAACTATATCTACCTCTATATAATACCGACTCATACCATATTTTCATACATACACAGCAAAAAGTTTCTGTAATAATGCAGTAATAGCCCTGTTCTATTTTACAGGATTATTACTATATGGAAGTTTTTACAAGAAAGTTACGGAAGGTTTATAGTTTCTCAGTAAATAATCAAACAATAAATGTAAAAGTCAAAAACATTGATGTAAATTTCTGACAGCTTTTAAATATATCAGAAATGATCATTAAATGTACAGCAGTGATACTGTGCAATGGAGAGTAAGTGGGGAGAAGCATGATGACGCACGCGCGCATACTTCTCACTCTTCGCAGTAGTTTATTTTTTAGAGTTGATGCGTTACTTGTTAGGACTTGTTAGGTTGGTTAGATACTGATTCCACTTGCTCTCCTGTGTAATACTGGTAAATATTGATAAATGGTTCAAGAGTGTAATCAAAAGAAGTTTAGATTTGAAATAATAAATATTCCTTACCTATCATAGGCAATTAGGTTAGAT
This sequence comes from Protaetia brevitarsis, assembly GCA_004143645.1. Classification (NCBI taxonomy): domain Eukaryota; kingdom Metazoa; phylum Arthropoda; class Insecta; order Coleoptera; family Scarabaeidae; genus Protaetia; species Protaetia brevitarsis. The sequence continues at coordinate 1,566,611 of RXPK01000101.1, read as the reverse complement.
GGTTTGACTATACTACAGTTTATTGTATACTTATTGTCCGAAAAGACATTTCATTTTTGTTAAATTCGGAATATTTTGTTTTATAAACTGTAAAAGTTCAATAAAAACTTGTAAGTATATAGTGTTAGTTTTAATGCATAACAAAAGATTTCGGTAATCCCTGCATTTATTAAACTTTATCGAGCATATTATTGCCCTCATTACTATAAGTAAGGTGATGGCACAAGTACTCGTAGTGCTTGAAATATATTAAATAAAGGTAACAATTGGAAATGTTCTTTATTTATTTATTTTTTGTAATCATGAAATTAACAGTACTATATTCCATGTACAAACAATTTAGCTCTACCGATATGGCTTTTATGGATGAGTCTATGATAAAATATTTATATTTGTTTAGACTATATGAAAAATTATTCCTCGACATAACTACAAGAATTCAGGTAATTTATAACGCATCAGTTTGTAATATTACATGCTATAGCACTGCAATTTTACAAATAAATCGAAAACCGCTGTAGTAAATTTACAAATGAGTGCTGTAAATATGGAACTGTAAATTTATAATTATACTGAATTTTTTTCTCTCATCTGTAAAATTACAGTACTGTTCCTGGCGGATAACTACCAGGAATATCGCTGTTATTTTTTTTTACTGTGTATATAGTACTTCATTGACTGAATTTTGAAATTCATGTAATAGCATATCTGAGGCACACTTGCTTATGCTGCCTTGTCAGTAAACATTAAATAAACTTTTCCCCCTCCCGCCCTTCCGCCCACCCCCCGTGTTGTCAAAAATTTGTTGACAAAATAATAAAATAAATTTGTAGTGTAAAATAATAAAAATCCCTCCTATCATTGCAAATTTCTTCTAGACCCCTCACCGCAATTGCAATTTCTGGTGAGGGGACTAGAAAAAGTTTGCGGTATTACCAGTCCACAATTTGAGGTATTTTTGTTATCCTATTATTGTTGAAAGTTCACAGATTCGTTCAATTTACGTATAATATAAATATGAATACGTCACCACTTTTGCAACTGCAAAGTCACTTCCGTAAAATTTTCCATTCACTCATGGAAAAATAGCGAAAATTATTTTTTAGATTAAATTGATTAATTATAATCAAACTTTATATTTTATAAACATTTATTATTTTGGCGCGAAAACAGATTTTGGAACAATAAAATGACGTGGATAAGTGTTCTAGTTATATCTTATCATGATTTAACGCCATATTTAATTAAATAAGAAACTTATTAATTCTAAGTTCTTTTCTATGTTTAATTATACACATAATTACAAAAAAAATCGCGCAACAACAGAAGGATATTAGTGCTTACGGTCATTAAGCCGTACGGACATATATAAATATCAGTCATCGGCAATGTAGTGAATAGTATGCAATCAATCGTTTTCTCGGTTTGGCATATGGTTGATTTCACAGTTCATTGCCAACAATCTGTTGGCATGTGAGCCCGGAATAGCTTCCAATATTCGCGACAAATTGGTGCTGCGGCATGTTTAGGTGCAGATTATATAGATCCGTAATAACGGATTTCTAACTGACATATGTATATGAGAATTTTTATTGAATTCGTTGATGAAATTGACGATATTGTTTGTGTCCGTTTATACCACTTTTGTGATAATGAGTATCATTAAGGTTATTGTTACTATACAGTAAGGGTAAAGCATTAAATATTAAGTGTCTCAGTAACAACACTCGAGAGCTGTGCCAAGTACATGTAAAATGTAAACGAGTACAATTACAAACATATTAGTATTTATTACAACATCCGTGTATTATATTTACATGATGTACAACTATAAATACAAATTTTGTAATTGTAATTGTAGATGCCACTGTAGTGTATGGCCATGTTTTTCCATGAACTCGTCTAGCCAACATAAGTGTTGTCTCTGGCCTGGTTTTAATTCTTTGAAGCTGTCGATTCCAAGTAAGCCAAGAGTCAAGAATGACGCCAAAATATTTCACTTTCTCTGACAGTTTTATTTCTTCGGAGTTTTAGCGGTCCAAGACCATCTAACTTCCTGCTTGTCATAAATGCTATTATGTATATCCATTATGTATATACCGGGCAAAAGTAAAACAGATAGCTCTCTAAAGTGCGAACGACATGTTTCAAAGCTTTCGATGTTAACCAAACATCTTATTATTCTTTTTTGTGTAACAAAAACATCGTGTGACAACTCTGGCAAACTCCAAAACACTATACAAGTAATTCGTGAATAAACCTCGGTGTAGAGAATTACGCTACGTATTGAGTGAAAAAACGTGTAGTTAGTTTTGGCGACATTCACTGTCAAATTGCTAAAATTAAACTACTTTGCCAAATTACGAAGCAGTTTGTTTGCCTCAGCTTGCACATCGGAGGGGTGCCTTTCAACCACAATGGCCGACGTTTCGTCTGCATATCAATACAAAGAATGTTGTATAAATAAAACTATGTCGTTAATAAATACTAAAAACAGAATCGACCCTAAAACTGACCCCTGCGGAACACCAATTGTGACAGGCAAACATGAAGAAAAAACCTTGTACTTTGTATTTAGGGTTCTAAAGGATACAAATTGAATCCTATCTGTGACGTAAGAGAGAAACCATTGTGACACAACGCCGCAAATACCATATAGAGCCATCTTCTCGATAAGGCGTTCATGATTAACACAGTCAAATGCTCGAGAGAGATCGAAAAGATTCCTGCTGGCAGTAGGCCCTAATAAAATGCCTGTACTATATTATTTATGAAAGAGTGTACCGCAGCGATCGTTGAGTGACGTTCTCTGAAACCATGTTGACTGTCGCTGATAATGTTATTCTTCCCTAAATGATTTGTTAACCGCCTCAACATCGCGTATTTAAAAATTTAGGAAAACAGGATGTTTGCAATATTCGGCGATAATTCGTAATTTCTTGTGGAGAATCTTTTTTGAAAATCGGCGATACACAAATCACTTTCAGTGCAGTTAGAAAACTACCCCTTTCGAAAGACAAATTAATCAATTGAGTTAGTGGCTTAGTAATGAATAGGACAACACGTCGCAATATTGCACAAGGAATCCCATCGGGTGCTGAACTCATTTTACTTTTTGACTTATTTATTACCAGTATGAGTTCATCTTCATTGTCCAGTCTTACTAGTAACTCGTCCACGGCTAGGTTTCGCAGTAGTGGGAACAAAATCCCACCCCGCGAACATCCTCTCTCGACCCGTGCCACCAATATCTCTCCCATGATAGTTGTGTAAACTGATCTCCCTTTAAGCATGCAGTCTATCCACCTGCAGCTTGTTTCATCAATCCCTTCATTCATCGATTCTTTGAAAATTGATGCTGCGGAAGTATTGTCAACTGCTCCCTCTATGTCCAGAAAAGTGTATAAAAGCACTTAGTTTGCAGGGCGTGATCAGCTCTCTGTACGAGCTCTTGCGAGGCCGTCTTCGTGGATTTTTCTGCTTGATGCGCATACTGATCATGGTATAGTGGTCGATACGGTAATACATCATCCCCTTCTCAAGAGTCTTCAGCAAAAATGACATCGCACTTATTGCCGCCAGAGACTTTGCTCCATCCTGTCCAGTTTCTCCAGGTTATAGAATAAAAGTAACTCTGATCAAGCTCCAGGCTATTGGTATGTATCCCAGTGCCAAACTTCCCTTGAGTAACATACTAAGCTTTTGTAACAAAAGTTCCGGACCCTTTTACAACATAATTGGATATATGCCATCCGATTCTGACGATTTACATGGTTTGAATGAGCTAATTACCCACTTCATTTTCCCACATTCACCACCTTTTTTGCTACCTGCAAATGCTCCCTAGATGTCTGTCTCGCAGTGAACCCCAATATATAAATATAAACATTCGTTAAAAGAAATATTAAATAATAAATAAATAGTATAGTTAACATAGCATCAAATAATGCTGGTATATTTCCATTGCACCAAGCATCAAGCATCAAGGTTTGGCCGCTCTATGAAAAATAGAATTATGAGAGATCAGCCAAATAATATACATATTTACAATAAATTTATACGCGGAATTGACAGAGTAGGGATCAGGGGCAAAAAATTGCATTTTCCGTTAGTAACTTATGCACTAGACATTGTCGTCCAAAATGCATGGTTATTGCAAAGAAAAGAGCAACATGGGAAGATGGATCAATTGACGTGTTATCAATCATTGGTGAAAACTCCAAACGAATGTTTGTACTGAAAGGCCTTCAGGAATTGAAAACGTTGACTCTAGGTTTGATAGATTGGATCATTTAATAACAGTTTAACCAAAGCAAACTCGCTGCCGTGAATGCCACAATAAGGTTTCTACAATTTGTAATAAGTCCAAGGTGCGATGTTTTATACCGTACCACACCCGTACGCAATAATGAATAATATTTTGGTAGATAAATTGCCTTTTTATGAGAATTGTAATATTTGGAGTCATATACACCTATTTTTTGAAACAATAAAACATTACATTACTTGATTTTCTATACCTTAGTGTCTAATGTTCTTTTAAAAGGACATGCCGTTGCAGGCATATGCAACATTTTGTTTTTTAACAAAGTATGCATTGTGTATATCAATTTACATCTCCTTTCTCAAAAATAACTGAATACGCCAAAAAAATTTAGGCATATCTGGGTTAAGAAAATAACATTTAGTTAAGTACATATATTCTAATTAAAGAGTAACTATGGGAACACATACAAGTTTTCGACATAAATTAAAAAGACGTTAATGTTGTAAATAATTTTCTTGGAACAACAACAAAGGAACTATATAATGCCCACAAAATTGCAATCTTTCATCTAAAAAGACTTATAATACCAATTCATGACAGGAAATAAAATTCATTAAAAGAGTTAGGCCAGAATTAAAAAAAATAACCAAAAAATGCACCAAAGCAGCTTAGAGGTTTTTGCACATTAGCCCGTCACAGCACAGTACGGTACGTAGCGTTGAAAACGGATTGATTTAAAACAATGCAAATGAATAAACAGGCGCCCACTTTATTGCGGTCTGTCAGGCTATTCAGTTCTCGAATGCATTCCAAAACCAATATTTCATATGCCTCTGCCTGGTTTTCCTAGAGGAAGAGTGATCATTGTGTCTCTCACCTTACTGTATATGTGTATAATATGCATGTATTTATGTAATGCCAATAAATTGATATTATGATTATTATTATTATTATTATTATTATTATTATTATAGAGTAAGGTGGGAAACCTGTTCTCAGCCGTTGGTAAAACAGGTCAATTCCCCGAACCTCTCTCTGTAGCTTGCAGGAACGGGTTGGTTGCATTGATGACTGAATAAATAAAAGAAAAAACATTAATAAAATCAATGAATCAAAATTAAGTAATACTATTTCATTAGCACTATAATCGTATTCACAAGACAAATTAGAACTATCCTATTTGTTGTATAGATGTGTTTTTCACTTGAATTACGTCCTTTTTTAGTTGAGTGCAATGGGTTAGATCTTAGTACTTCAAATAGAACTTACCTATCCCATAAGTCAAAGGAAGTTTATATTAGGTTGTTACGTATGCATACGGCGTATACATCTGTAGGTACACATCAGTTATATAATGGATAACAGTACCTGCTGCATAATATCTGAATACTCATGATGCATAGCAATACTAAACGCAATTATGCACCATAATTTTAGATTATTCACGGTTATGATTAATTTCATTTTTCAATACAAAATATAAAACTTTTGTCTCCCACAGCATTCATAATAGACGCAAGAAAATTCATTTGATGTTACAACGTTTGCAATTAACAGATGCGCTAAACAGGTATCTAAGTATATCCTATAAAAGATCTAAGCAATTTTCTGGTGTAAATTTACGCACGGTTTATTAATGAAATGATTCATTCCGGGTCTTAACATCTACCCTCCAGCTAACCATTAAGACTGCGGTATCGCAAACTTCATTTGCTTTAAAAAAAAAGATATATTTTCCTAATGAAACTCAGAGGGTTTGACTCAGTTTCCCAAAATGAAGGATTTATTAAGCTGAACCCAGTGTAATACGGACCTTTCTTTCCTAAGGTAAATTTACATTTATAAATTTTTAAATACAATTAAGAGAATTCGGAAACCCTTCACAGGCTTTAACAAGTTTATTTAATATCTGTCGCATTCTGACATATACTGGAGTGCCGGAGGGATTAAATGTTACCAACAATTAAAGCTAGAGCTTAGTAATAGTTAGTGAACAGCTACGCAGTTAATAATTAATTTACACCTCCTCCTTGTTAATAGTCTATTAACGTGTGCAGATTATTCCGCGCTAACAACATACCTATATGTAGTACTACTGAGGCGCACTAACTATATTAAAACTACGTTTAAATTACCGTCAGATACGAGTTTAATCTTATAAGAACGTGATTATGCCAGCAGGGCTTTGAAAGTAAACACAATCGAAATAAAACTATTGGAAACTAAGTTAATCATTTAAATATTTAGTTTCCTAATTTAAAACAAGTTACCATAGGAGATAAGAATTTTTTTTAAACAATACTTGCAAGTAAAAGCAAGATTAAGAATAGTCAAATATAAAATTGAATTGTACCTACAATAAATAATTTTTTTTGTATAGAAGTTGTACGATATAAACGTTGAAACACTAACAAACCACACATTAACATCTATTAAAATAAACGATGTAGCTTTATTACAGTTTGGACGCAGCAAAAAATGATTCTGGAATTGAAAAACAATATGAACCACGTTAAAGAACGCTCCAGAAAATAATAGCTGCGATTGTTTGTGAAAAATTAAACCAGTAATTTAAGTCAAGGATAAGAAAACTGTAGATAGAGTAAAATAAACCATACACAATCAACCCCATATACACAACCAAAATTACCTGTCAAATAATAGGTCGGTCCAAAACCAATTGCGAATTGAGGCGTCTACTAGTAATAATAATTATAATAATAATAGTAATAATAATAATAGTCTTTATTTCAACTACGCTACAGAAGAAACGTACAAAATAACTTCATAACACAGACAGTTTGAATAAATTTAAAGATAAGACAAGACAGCTTAGAAAGTAAGAAATTCATTAAGTGAGTAATAGTTTATGCTTAATAAATATTTTTTTACTGGTATAGTAAAACATTTGAAACTAATTATAGACTTAATATTACTTGGTAGCTTATTGAACAGCTTACATCCCAAGTAGATGATGTTTTTTTGATAGAGAGCCGTCCTATGAGACGGGGGTAATAAATTTAGGGAATTTCTGATATCATACGTTGATGGAAGATTTGTAGAAAATTCAGATTTATGTATAAAAACAAAACATAGTGATTCGTAGATGTAACTATCATAAAAAGTTAGTAGCATATTTTCTTTGAAGGTTTGTTTACAAGATTCTCTATACTCTAAATCATAAATTATTCTAAGTTTTTGTAAGATCATTATGCGATCAACATTTGATCCGCCTCCCCAATGGATTATTCCATCTATCATTTTAGAGTAGAAGTAGAAAAATAAAATGTTTTAGCGTCAGCAATTGCAAGATTTCTTTAAATTGTAAATAGCATAACAATTTTCGATAGTTCCTTAGAAAGGTATTACACAAAGTTCAATTTAAGTTTTCGTCGATAAAAACACCAAGCAATTTTGCTGATTTAATAAATTGATTCTATTCATATTCAAAGAAAATCATTAAGATTTATCTGAAATTAAAAAGAGTAGGCATTGGTTTATCGAGTTTATGAAACAATGGTTATAGAAGCCATTGGCACAATAGAGAATACAACATTTACAGTTTCAAATAGTTATGAAAACAGTGTTTAAATAGAAGGTGATGTCATCAGCATAAAGAATGGTTGTCAGAATTGTTATAACCGATAAATCATTTATAAATTAAAAAAGTAGGTCCAGGATTGATCCTTGCACACTTTCTACATCAGATATTTGGAATGATAATTTCTACAATAATCCTTGTTTCTGTTAGACAAATAACTTTCAAACCATGATAGTGCATTCCCTATCCCATAACCTCAGAAGGTCGTAAACACAGTAACGTAAATAGCCGACTCAATATCACGAGAACTGGTTATAAATTGAAATAAAGCGTATTTATAGAAGTTTAGGCAAAACATGTTGACAAGTGGAAATAAAATTTGCTATTAAAAAAAGCTTATTAGTTCGATTCATAGATTTAGAAAAGGTCGGAAGTATACTAATGGGAGAAATTGTCAAATTTTTACATCTCCTTTTTTATATATGGGAATGATGGGCAAGTTTCAGAGAAATGGGAAAAATTGTGTTTTTCTGTTAAATGAAAAGTTAATTAAGTAAGACAAGGATGATAGAATATGTTTTGAGAACTGTTTAACCAAAGAGACGGTTTATAACAGACTGCACATCACTCTCAATGTAACCTGCTAACTTCACAATGCCTTCTGTAAGTATGGCAACCACCAGTAATATGTATAATAGTGCCAAGAATAAAAACCTCCCCTCACCTTCATGTAATCTCTGGAGATTTTTCATTCAGACTTTTTATAGCGTGCAGGAGTTTTTAGGTTAATTTTGTTTTCCATATGGCCTTTCTTTTCTCCCTTTAATTTTAGTTTAATTTTTTGGGTGTATTTGGTGGTGGTTGAGTTGGTATATTCTGTTATCGTTTATTAGTTTAGTTACTTATTTATTTATTATTGTTTTTCTTCTTCTTATGACTGATGTTATAATCATTCCTAATTTCATAAATCAATAAAATGACTTACTTCCTTAATCAACTAGTTGAGAGTAAACCAGGCACCTAGTTGAATCAACTAAACCGCCTCGTCTGAAACAAGCCTAATCCTTAACTAGTTGATTCTCATTGAAACCTTAGGCCTCTTCCAGACGAGGCGATTAGTTGATTCCACTAGTTGAACGGACGGTTGTCAAGTAGCATACTGATATGAACCCTTTCACACGCAGTCGACTTGTCCGCTTCGGCGGCTTCAGTAGGTCTTCAATGACAATAACTAGTTGAGAGTAAACCTAGGGCCAACCTGAAGCCCATCAACTAAAAACAACTCGTCTGACAGGCCTTATTCATGTCGCTGAAGGGACAAAGTTCGATCTGTCATGAAAGGGTTCAGTCGGTTCCCAATCATTTGCTACATCAGTATGCTTCTTCAAAACCACTCGTTCAATTAGTGGAATCAAATAATCCTCGCTAAGGCTGACTGCTCTCACAAAAGGCGATGTTTTAAACAAGATGTGCAAGTATGGTTTCAAAATATTGGCGATTTTATAATTAAAAGGGCGCACATATGGTAACAAATGAAATGCTTACCATCAGTCAGTGTAGAGTAGTGAGGTAAATCTAGCTGAATTTTCTCTTTCTTAATTAATATTATATAGTAATTTATCTATAATATCAATTGTCATTATTTTGGGATGTTTAATTCTTTATTAAACGATTCTTTGGTGAGATTTAAATTAACAATCTATGTAGATAATTACTAAAGGCCGCAAACTCCTGATTGGAGGGAAGATTTGAGCTTTCATTAATTACCATAGCGCAGCGGGTAGGTTTGAGGTATATCTGGAATTCTAATTCGTTATCCGGAAGAGAGGATAGTAGTTCAGTCCAGAAAATTGATATGATTTGATATATTATTCATTTGTACCTCCAATGTGCTTTAATTAAACGAAAGGTTGAAGAAAGTAGACTGTTATTTTCAACCCCTTATTTCCTACTTTCCTACCACTTTTAAAAGGAAAGATAATGCATTAGAGCCACTATACTCAACCTGCGACTCACGACACTTAGCTTTTGTGTCTGGTCCAGTAAAGGAAATCAAGGAACTTGACAAGTCGGTAGCGTTAAAAAGTTCGCGAAAGAAATCTGTCAATCAGCCGGCAGGATGCGCAGTTGCGTACAAAGCTATCGTGCATATCGCATTTGTAGGAGAGAGAAGAGCATAACCGGGACCCCAAGCTTTATTGAAGGAATAGGATGCTCTAAAGAAAACAAATTCTCCTTAATACGGTACAGTTGTCTTGAAATGATTTTCCAAAAACTTCCAAAATGTGACGTCTTCCAGAGAGGGATAAACGATAGTACATAAATTACACAAAAAATTTCAGCGTTTTCTTTATGGAAACGTTATAGAAATCTAGAATATTAAAAGACGTACCAGTACCTACTGTGCCCACTCTATGCTTATGGCGTGGAATTGATAAGAGACATGTTAAAAATCAGACAGGCGTCATCTTTTTCATCAGATGTGTGCCCCAATTCTGCATATCTCATTTGATAGTTCTGTCAATCTGAGGTGCCCCGTTCTTACCACTCCCAATTATCACGAAATGGAGAGGAAGGAGGTCTAGAAAGCAATCCGTTGCTGTTGAAATCCTCATTGCTCTCGTTATTCCTAAACACGCAAGCCCCTGCATCTTGCTAAGTTCGGTTACAGCAGTTTGTTGCTGCACCTTTGTCCACCTTAGTAGTGGACTGTTGCTGTGGTAAAAGAAGCTAAATTTTCATGCATATTTGCTGATGGGTTTGCAGCAATTCTAAAGGCAGTATAGTTTACTCAATACAAGTTGCAACATTCACTAAATGCTTTCGATTTTCTCGGCATCGTAACAAAAGAAAAAAAATCGATATATTATTTTACCATTATACAATAGTTTAAATGCCTTCATGATTATCATCAAAATATAAAATCTCTTATTCCTAAGGTTTATCTTAATGTCCATATAGGATTAAACAAAAATTAACTGTATTATTGATGTTTGGCACGTGAAAAGAAAGTAAGGATTGCACAATACATCAAACAAATGTCAGTGCTTAGAAGTATCAAAATGTATGCCACAACTAGCAGTTCGCCCAGCACCAAACAAAAAAAATTCTCTTTCTATTATTAATAGTTTGCTTGTGTTTATATTCTTGTTGGCATAGATTCTTTTTCAATACCATTTATGGGTTAATTTCAGAAAAGCATTCTGGAAAAGCTCCAAAACACACAATGGATAATAAGTTTTCAATTTGATAGAGTGTCTTTATTAAAATCATTTTCACAAATTCATGCTACTGTATTTATACTTCTTTTGCATTACGTATTTTTGCTATTTTTTTTTCAAAACGCAAATAAATAAAAAAAATGTTATTTTTGTAAGATTCAATACTAGTTTTAAGTATAAAATTACTTTGTTCACAATAAATCTACTTTATACATTCCAGTCTTAGCATTACGAAAACCTATTAGCATTTATTTATAGATTTCTCCAAATCTATAAAAACGAGCTTACTGCACACATTATAGCTTTTTTTCAATTTTTAAATAGATACATCCTGTACGCTCGACCTAAACTTTTATTGCACCTTAAAAAAATTAAAAATAAACAAAGTTGTCTTCAAACGAACATCTCAAAATATCTCTGATGTAACACACAACCACAACAACAAATAGGCAATTGATAATAGTGAATGGAGGACGACAGTAAAGACAATATTCTAAAATATTTATGCAAGCGTGGTAATTCTGCGGCTACATGTGCCCAATTTTAAAGTAATAAAGTCAACTAAAACTATCTTTAATCGTTCGCATAAGAACGTACCAGAAGTCGTGAAGTGACTACGAAATTTAGGAATAGATGCTTACAAGCTTTCGAATGCGCGTTCCTAATAGTATTTAGAGCGGAACTTTTTGGAAAAATATTGGAAATAAATCGATACGAGATAATTACTTCATTTACTTGACTTCACTGAGATTTATTAAATGAGATTGTTGTGTGCCCTATTCTTGCTTTCTTACAGCTGGCCTTTCAACTGTATTCTTTTCAGAAAGTGGAAAATATGAGAAGGCTTCAGGTTAGTTAAATCTTCCTCTTAGATTTTACATGTTCCCGGGTTCAACGCCTTTGGCTGCACAGCGCCCATCTGTTTGAGAGGAAATGGATGGGTTTTTTATTCTGTTCCTCGGAAAATCTACATTTAGATTCTTTTACTAATCAACCCTCTTTAATATAGGAATATGGTTCTTATTCAAGTTGATGCATTCTATAAATCATTACTAGTTACAAATCCAGAAGAAAGTTCCGCAATAAGACAAACTATTATTGCGGGAGATTCTCAAATGCGGATTTCTCTGCTCTATTTTACCTATTAGTTTTCCAGTATTGTACTACCACTTATAAGGCAAAAAAAATCGGATTCCAAAAATGAGCCCAGCTCCTTTCTTACAAGATTAGCCTCTATTTCGTCTCCTTCCACTCCTGTGTTTTCCGCATCCACAAGAGAGTTGATTTACTTTTTGCTTGGCTCGTTTGATTTCCTTTGGCATTCCCAGACAATCTTGTAGCTGATTATTCATTAAATCAACACTCTCATAACTCTTTGACTATCAAACAGAACAATAATCTCCTGTTTTCCATAATACCTATCAATATTGAACTGAACGCATCTTTTAATTCTGTCTCTCTCTCTAAATTCTCGTAATACTTGGTTCTAAGCTCATATGTTCCTATTCGAGTTTTCTCTACCTTTTTGAGGCCACTCGTGGGGGCCTATACCTAATCGTCCACTCTGACTATACTGAGTTGTTCTTTTGTCACTCCTACCCCACATGAGTATAGAATAACGTTCCAGTGCTGCTTACAGCTGCTGTTGGCTAGGTTCTCATAGCTCCAATTATGCTTGCTAGTCTTTGCACCTGAGAAACCTTAATCTCGCGGTGGCCAGATTAGTTCTTCTGCTCCGAGCTACTGACGTATAAGTGACCGGTCTCGCTATTGCTGTATACACCCAAAGTTGTATTTTTGGGCTGAATCTCCAGTTTTTTTCTTTTTCTTTCTGTACACCATGAAGGCTTTTTGACATTGTTAGTTACTTAGATAGATACACAAGTGATTTAAGTTTTTTTTTGCGATCTGGAATAAAGGCGTAAATTGGTTTAGGCTATTTTAAAAAACCTCGTAACATGCATTTTCAAATACTATTCGCTATTGCTGTATACACCCAAAGCAGTATTTTTGGGTTAAACCTCCAGTTTCTTCTTTTTCTTTCTGCACACCATGAAGGCTTTCTGACCTTGTTAGTTACTTAGATAGATACACAATTAATTTAAGTTTTTATGCGATCTGGAATAAAGGCGTAAATTGGTTTAGGCTATTTTAAAAAACCTCGTAGCATGCATTTTCAAATGCTACATCTCCTCTCGAACGGGAATATATTTCCAGTTGTCTAGCATCTCGAATATAAGACATTAAAATTTAATTTTCTTTTTATGATATAATTTCCCATCCACTCTGCGTATAATATTTGGTTAATGGATTAGTACACAATTAACAATATTATTATTATTAACTGTTACACTTTACAGACATTACACTTCCTCAACTACGTACTTATACATGTAACTGACTCTACTAACGCCTGCTACACTAGTCATCCTCATCATGCCACCCACTATTGTTCTTTGTAGGATAAGGAAAGGACGATCAATATGCTTTTGTTAATTACATAATAATTGTATATGCTTCTCTATAGCCAATTCCTTCCAAATGATCTTATTCCTCCGATCTCTCCATATCTAAACGCATTACTTTCGCAAAATCGAGAATTTAGTCAATGCACACCTTTTTTTTAATCAATGCAGGTATACCAGAACATAATTTCTTTAACTAGAAGCATATTTCTTTGGCTGAAGAAAACTTTTTGACTGTGTGAAAGGGGCTTAATTGTTTGTAAATTGTACGAATAGGGGAGAAGTATCCACTTCGTTAAGAAACAAGGTTTTATCTAAAAGCAATTTGTCAAAGGGAGAAGTTTTAATTGCAGGAGTTACAGATATCCCAATCAAGCGGAAGGTCAAAGCCAAGCCGCAAAGGCACGGAAGAAACAATAAACCCAAGCAAGAGACGTTACGCCAAACCACTAAGAAAAGTACAAAGGACCTGACGAATGCTATTGGTAAAACACCCACCGCAACCTCGAAGGAACTCAATGAAAGTGTCAGCGAAGCAGGGTCAGGATTACAGATGATAATTAACATGCGTCATCTGGAAGAATGAATCAACAGTAGCTCGACCTGATTCAGAAACTATTTGCGATGCACGATTACTCCGAGTGGAAGCACATATTTTATGTAATTCACGAAGGAAATCTTCACTGGAGGAGTATTATAAATGACTCTCCACAACTGACGCAAAAACCTACTTCAAGGCAAATGCATCCACAACGAATCTTTGAAGAGGCAGGGATTTAACTATTGCTAAATCCAATAACCTTCCAGAGAGGCCAAGGTACAGAATCTGGGGTGTCGGATATAAACTGGTTTATAGTAGAACAACCTTTGAGATAGCCAGAAATGCTTGATAATACCAGTCCTAATCAAGTTTGGTCGCAGACAAAACCGGCCATGGCATGAAGATGTCGGAGAATTTAACAACGGGAATGGCATATTTAATTTTATGACCATAACTTGCCACGAACCGAGGAATTACTACGAAGCTTATATTTATAGCAGAACTAGACCTCAGTCTAAAGAGCAGGGAGATGAAAGAATTAAATACAAAAAAAAAAAACATGAGACTGCACTGTTTCCAAGTTTTCCTTTAATCCTTGACCATTAATTTTATATAAGTCCTTGGCGAATGCTGGGAGATAACGAAAGTCGTTCCATGGGCGCATTTAATAATGACAAATTTACAGTAAACTCGCCATTATGTGATTTCACATACTTCAGCATTTCATATAAAGTAGTATTAATATAATTGCGAAGCTACTAAGTTATATTTTTGTTATTAATATATGATATCATTTAATTATTATTTAGGAAATTATTTAATTAGAGTAGGAACATTTCAATTGTTATGGAACCCATATGGTACTTAAAATAGGTAGCCTGGTGTAGAAGGTTTAGGTGAAGCACGGGGTTGGAATGATTTGTAATTATTTAGTTTTTCATAAATAAAGTGTCTCCAGGGACTGTGTGTCGGACAGCTACCACAAAGCAAAAAAGGTGTAATGTTGTCGTCTACGAGGCATCATTTGCGCTTGCTTGAGAAATCTTGCATGCATTTTGCACATATTGTTTTACAACTGCATCGCAGATATCGGATCATGTTAACTGTTTCCAAAAGCGCGCGAAACCTGTGAACTTAATTTATCAATATATTTATAATAAGTTTCTGCAAAATATTCAAACAATTTCCGGCTGGTGCGCTTTTAATTGCAGGCAGTATATTCTTGCAGTGATTAGCCTTCATATTTCGACTGTTCAACTGCAGTACTTAAAATATTTTCGCCCGGATTTTTCTTAATAACCCTATTATTTGTGTCTGGAAAGCTAACATCTGTGTTTATTAGTTAGTAGGTGTTAAATCTAGATAGACGGTTATAAAGCGATTGAATGTGTACCCACGAACCTCCGTAAATGCGGCAAATGTGAATACCAGATTAAAAAAAGAAATCACGAGATGGATTTGTGCAGTAATATTATTCTCAAAGTAGAAACATGAATTCAAGTAAATGTAACGATGATATAAGGGCATAAAGCTGGTATTAAAATAAAATCATAAGATAATAAATTGGTTGAATATGGCTTATTTCGACCACGAACATTGATTTCTGTTTTATTCCATTAAAAAACGGAGAACCTAGCAAAATCTAATAAATTTTATAATTCTTACATCCGGATAGGTATTAAACAATACTGTTTACCAGGCGAGTTGTGCCAGGGTTTATTCACTCAGTTCAAAGCTAGCTTAAAAAAATCTTTTCGAATAAATGCTTACATAAATTAGAGCATATATCTTAACTTAATTTAATGCCTGAATGCACAAAAAAAAGATTGAAGATGTCCATTTACATTTCATAACGTTGACTATTTGACCCCATGCATGATCGTGGAAAAACACAATTCAAACTATAATACTAGAAAAACACAAAATAGCTTCTAAATCCAGAGCAAATGCTACTGGAATGTAATAATATTACATACTATAAGAATTTTTGGAAAATCTCTGAAATATGATACGAGCTTTAATTTCAGTCATCGCGTACAAATATTACATGAGAAATTTACAATCCAGAACTACTTTGTAAGCAATCCTATGTAATTGTGGCTGTAGTGTGCATGTTTACTGTTTTAGTTTTGAGTCATATTTTGCCTTGGGTTATATTGTCTGGAACCCATACATACCCATACATTACATATAATACGTGTAATACAGGTCTGCAAGCGACTCTTAAAAAAAAAATCTGCTTTTCGTAATCTATAATAAATTCGTAATAATATTTGAACAGTGTATAATTGTTTAAGGAAAAAGACTTACTCTGTATATCTAGAATCGTAATTGGCGAATCTGATCCAATTTGATCCATTTATTTTTAAATATATTTACAATTTATATATTTCTCTGGATCTCTTTGTTTAACCTTGATAGCTTTAGTAGAGTGGTATAAATAAAATATAAATGTCACATTGGCATTTATTAAATCTACAAGTGCGTTTGCATGCTTTCGCAAACAAGTTCGCAGGTACATGTAGGTAAATAGCTCACCTTTACATTTTGAAATGTAATTCTTATTAGCGTTTTTGGCACTGAAGACACCCTTCATGAATGTATCTTTGTATATTTGGAACTCAGTTGAAATACAAACTTATATTTTTTACATTACTTTAAATTAAATGCAGTCATTGTTTGGTAATAAGATAAAATTGGCTTCAATACAAAACAACAAACATTTACCTATGCCTTTGTAAACTGATATGTTTGAGCCAAGGGCAAATTAAATTGAGATGGCTATGGAATACTTAATACTTAATTTAACCTAAAATTTAATAGTGTATATCCAATATTTATTTACATTAGAGTGTGGTTTATGTCACTTACAGCGCGAGAACTCAGTTTGATGAGTTTGAGCGCTGTAACTGACATAACGCACGACATTTGTATTATATTTTTTGACTTAGAAAGTATGTAGAAAATCTATAAAATAAATACTCCGATGTATTAGCCGGTAGATGTAGATTGTTGGTATTAGTACTACTGCGTTTTGATAACTATTTAATGTGCTTTGTAACAGGTGGATTAGAAATTAATTATTAAGTAGTAACATGTAGGCCAACCGCATCCTTCTTCATCATCATTAGAACTTGAAAGTGGAAGTATGGTGAGTTGCGAATCATCAGAAACCAGTTTAAATTTATTAGTGTGATATCAATGGTGTCACCTTTCATTTTAAGAATGATTAGGATTCGAAACACCGGACGTTAGTGCTAAGGATCAGGAATCATCACGAAGTGACATGAATATTTTACCATCTCTCGGTACGAATTGTGTTATGTGAATCCTATATATTACGATACAAATGACAGAAAAGATTTGAATGGTTCATTGTTACTGCACAGTTAATATCCTCGTGAAAAATTATAACAACGTGGCGTCTGCAATCAGGCAAACATACTACAAATATGTAGGAATTTTCAGGAAGCAGGTCGTAAGTTTATTTTTTCGACAAATATTAAATCAAAACTGCAATTAACAGATTATACCTATTGAAACTCCCAAACATTTTAGAATTCCCACAGTTAAATTATTGCGCTAATGCTTTGATCAACACAGTTTGTAACAAGGTCGTCGGACTAGAACTCAAATTAGTTTATAGAGCCTAGCTATTCCGCAGACGTAGTTTGTTATTAGTTTCTCTTCATCCACATCGTGTCAAATTTTACAATGATCACTTGAAATATGTATGGAGTGAAATGTGTCCCTAAGGTATCGATTTCGTTAATCACATAATATGTTATGTTGTGTTAACTTACATTTCATCTGTCTTTCGTGTAAAACTAAAAATACACTAAGCTCACCGCAACATAATTTAAGTAAACCAAGTTATTTTTAGGTAGAATTTTATTTTGGACATACTTACAATACTTCGCATTTCATTCTTGCTTTGGAATGAATCATAAATTTATTTCCCTTTATTATAAATATCCTTTTTTTATTTGAAATATATTAGCGTTGAGTTGATTCACTGGTGTCAATGTTTATGATATTAAAATAATAGAAGTCAGCCATTAGTCAAGCATCTTGAAAAATAACGCGGCTTTAATTTTTCAACATTTTAGTACCCCATCGATACGCAAACGACTAACAAAATTTTACTATCCAATCAAACAGCTGAGCTGTTTTGGTTAAATTTGCATGAATCTAAGCGAGAAACGTATAAATGAAAAATTGGAAAATTCCTTTGTGTAACCGCCATGAATTACGTATACAATAAGAGGTTCAGACAGTGCGCAAAACAAAAAAAATATTTTTTTTCTATTAAACTGACGGATTAAGAATCCGTCAGTTATTGAATGTTTAGAATTTTACGTGGCAAATATCCCACTATCACGGAACCAACCGCTTTACTTCCCATCCGGGAAGATACATTTGTCCACAATTAAAAATTAACCGTCCGGGCCTGAAATCGAATCACCTCTTTATTAGTTAAAACGGTTGAAAAGCATTCAACTGTATCTAAAGAGTTGGAACGGCGACACAAATGGTATTTAAGTGAGGTCGGTTTGAAGTTACGAAACCGTCACAAATAGACATAAGTTTCTATGTGACAATGAATGACAGGTCTCCACAATCTCTCATACCACCTCATACATAATTTCTGCTCTCCAACATGTCACAGATGTCGCGCAATCTCTATCTTTCTCTGCCTCAACGTCTGCGTTATATGTATGGTTTAATAATCTACGTATTGTAGGTATTTGTTTGATTAGTAAACAAGAAAAGTGGGCATGATTAGCTATATATTAAAATAATTATTATAATTATTGGTTTTAATAGTTATCAAGATATCTTTTATCATGCATCTTTTATGTACCATAGTGCAATATTTACAATAGTGGTAGACATAATCAAATGAAAGAAAAGAAATCATTTACCTAATAGACATAATCGAGTAAATCATTTATAACCCATATACAATCAGTCATAATCACAAAATTATTGTCAAACGCTGAAATATGGACGTAACAACCTAATAAAAGGTCTTCTAATGAATAATCGAGTAAGACAAGGATAAATTAATTTCTGAATATGGATTAATAAATGAATAATTGACTGAAATTATTCGATTACGGATTTTTCGATTTTGCCCACACTAATTTGCAATAAGGTTATATCAGTGTCGGTGTTGATCCAACAAGTGTGATTGAACTATAAAATTTCTGTTTATAGATGCAGCAGATCTGTCAAAAATATGAAAATATGTTGTTTCGTCATCAATAACGTAAAAATATTCCATGTAATTTGAGAGCAAAACATAAATTTCCAACCTTACATCCTTAAATAAACGTATTATTTTAGGTAAATATAAGTATTAGTCGTTAATGGAACCCAACAATGTTAGATATTTAATTCCTAGGGAAGGAAGACCAAATTGATAGGAATTCTATTGTATAACAGCATCTATGTAAATGCAGCTTTAAAATTTACTTGAAATGGTACACGTTTCAATCTATATTTATACCCCATATATAGTTCCCTTTGCGCATTTTGCAAAATATTTTGTACTTTTAACCTAGTATTTCCTATCATTTTTAGAATGTTTATTTATATGTTTTTATTTTTTATTTTACAGCTATTTCACAACAAATATGCATTTACAATGAAGAGTGTTTATGTAAAAGAAAACTAATCTTTGGCTATTTTGAAATACAATATTTGTTGCAACACAACTTCAAGAAACTGCAACTTAAATGTAAAAAAGTCGTTTTACTATTGAAATCATTTATAACAGCATATTTTATTTTGTAGTAAAATAATGTGGCATTTTGCAATTTTGCAGATTTAATTTATCTATTATATTTTTGTTTTATTTTATTGCTACTATTTCACAATAAATAATTTTATACGTTTTGCATAGTATATATTATGTTGCGATTGAACCAATAAAAAAAGGAAAGTATGAGTTCTTAGTTATTGAAAAGCTCAAAAGTGAAAATCCTTAAAAATAAATTAATGGCAGTATTGTAGACAATGTCTTACTGACCAATTAATATCTCTAATGATTTATACATACATTTTATTTACTGTAATTCTTTCATTTACTATTTAAGCTTTTTATTGCTTCAGTTCTTGCATTTGCTTCTGAAAAATTTATCATTATATCTAAGTTAGTATTGTTCTCTTCTTCTTTAATTTGTAATTGGGTGTATATTTTACAACCAATAAGTATATTATATTTGTACATTTCCATATGTTATAGATAGTATTCTGCCCATCTAATATATTTTTGTTTAACTAATATAAATAATAAATATTTTAGAAAATTATGTTTTTTTTTATATTAAATCATAAATATAAGTATAAAGTACAAATTAGTATCACAATGACATTTAAATTGCGCGTCAAAAAAAAAATAGTACAGGAAGGAGAAACAGGCGGCGCTAAACGCAGTTTCAATTTGAGTATGACAGTTAAGCCTCTGGAAGGTTATGTTCTGAGCGTTACCTTAAAAGAAGTCTGGGTAATGAATCAATTAGCAACAAAGCGACTATTTCAACACTTATTTGAAAAAGGCTTTTTGGAAGTAGTCGAATTGGTTAGGTTGGTGAGAATGCACAAGTCGGCTGTATACAATGGGTTAAAACGGACAAGGAACGACATGGAAATGGAATATAGGCGAGTTTCTAGTAGACCGCACAAGATACTGGGACACAATCTGGCCGCTTAAGCTCTTCAGTGCAGTTGGGCCGGAGAAACCCGCTTCTAGGTTACCAAAAATTTACTAGTAGTTATTACAGAGTTTCAGATTCAACTAAGAATAAGATTTTGTCATGATTTTCTGGAAGACAATTTTGAAAATATATTTATTTTTGATGCAGCCTCCTTTCAGGTAGATGATAATCGGCCCCGGGTCTTAAGTAGAGAAAGATCTACAGTACAAAAGTTAAAATTCCCTACAAAAATTATGGTTTGGGTAGCAATTTTACAACGTGGTTCTATTCCGTTGTGTATTATTGGTGGTATAGCAGACAGCATACGTTACTGTGCCATTCTGAGTGAACGCTTTCTTCAAACAGCCAATACTTTGTACCCTGAGGCCTTGAGATTACAGCAAGATGATGCTAGATGCAAGAAATTGGGTGCAGAAGGATATAATGGAAACTATCTCTTGGCCAGAAGTTTCTCCAGACCTAAACGCGATTGAAGAATATCTGGAGACTCATGAAAAGCGAGGTAGAACGTGCCTGGCAAGTTAGTACTGAGAAGTACGCATACGACCTAATTATCGGTATTCTCAATCGAAGTAACCAATGTTTAGGGTTAAATGATCTGTGTATTCGCAAGTAAGATGGGTTGCATTTCGTGTAAAATATTAAAATTTATTGAATAAATGTAATTTATTTATTTATCCCCATTTACTTGATTCCACATACTTTCTAGACGTACTGTACATAGGTAGTAAGCTTTCTATTTGTAATAGAGTTCACTGTTGAAAAGTGGTTACTTTATGGCTAAAACAGTTTCGAAGGGAATGAATGGAAGTATTTATAAAAATTCAAATGCAAAAAGTCGTGCCTTCGCGCATTCACGTTCCTTTTTTCTCAAAAA
The DNA here is from genome assembly GCA_004143645.1 of Protaetia brevitarsis. Lineage (NCBI taxonomy): Eukaryota > Metazoa > Arthropoda > Insecta > Coleoptera > Scarabaeidae > Protaetia > Protaetia brevitarsis. The sequence continues at coordinate 1,544,977 of RXPK01000101.1, read as the reverse complement.
TAACTGAACGAATCGAGCTATTTTTTTATACTATTCGAGCGATAGTGATTTTTTGAAGAAAAAAAAAAATATATATATCTAGTTCCAGAGAACAGAGAAATGGTCTAAAAATGTGCAGAAATTTTTGTTGCAATCTTTGTTTTGTCATAAAGCATGATTAGCTTTAAATTTTGAAAAACGCTTTCCGTATACCTTTCACTTAAATGTTTAAAATAAAACACAACAAAAGTCGTTCAAAAATATCAATTCTTTTTTGAGAAATAGGGACATGAATATCACTATATTCAAAAAATAGATTTCGGCAGCTAGCTTAGCCGACTATCCTCCGAGTAAATTGTTTGAAAGATATTATTCGAAATTACTCAGAAAGCTTTTCTGAAAAAAAGTCACTAAGTGTAAGCAGATTTTCACATTTTTCAAATACGAAATAAGAGCTACCAGAAAGGCCCTGCCGAAGGCGTTTCAACCACCTTAAAATATTTCAAAAACAAAGTAACCTGCTGAACTGCTGAGTAGCGTAACGTTTTGCAATATATATATATAAGCCTTAACATTGCTATATGTGACTAATTATCACATAATGGCGCTACGATATAGTAAGTCAGTAATAAACGTATTATGAATATTTTTATGTTTAGAAAAGTGAAACTGCTACAGGTATTAAACAATATTTTAATTTGTCTAATTATAAATGCAATGTCAAAATTAAAAGAAAAAAGAGTTTAAAGTTACAACCAATTTCTGGTAAACCGCTTAGCAAATTGTTGTCTTTGAGACTCCGATTTAGATCAAACGTACTTGGAAATAAATATTATCCTCCCGCTTTCAACAATTTGGGGATTTTTCTAGTTTACACAGTATTATAACAATGAGAAGTAACATACGGCAGTTCCTAAAGCAGCTTCCTTGTGATCGAGTTATGCTGTAGTGACTTTGTAAAAGCTATTCCAATAAAGTGCGGACGTTCTCGATGCTTCAATAAATCTGCGTCACTCTGCTACTACAATTTAAATATCTAGGAAACAAATAAAGCTTATATATCCAAATTTTTTGATTATATTTCATAATTCTTACAATTGTTATTTTATTTTCGAAAGAAATCATCCGTTAAATATTTAATTTCTAGGTTTTTTATGTCACTATTTGAAAACTGAAACTAAAATGCCATGACGATTTTTTCCGTTATTAGCAAACTAGGTTTGTATTCTTTCGATCTCCGATGTAACTACTCCAGATATTTCACATCCAAATCCATTCTTATTCCTTTTCATATGTACACAAACACATCGAATCCTTCATTCCATCATTCTGCTAACCGACGAATTTGACAACAGCCGTAATAAATAATCTTTGCCTATAAACTCTTACAATAAACTGAGAGAAAAAGCAATTGCAATTCACGTTATCTTTTAAGTTGTAATCTTTACCGAAAGTTAAATTAATAAGGAATACTATGGGATCTAAGATAAAATATTTAATATCTGCCAAAAGTAAAGATGAAATGCATCACACGCATACGTTGTCAAACATTTTAATTTAGATATAATATCTAATATGTCCTGCTTAGTAACACGAGCCAAAAAGAAAGAATCCGTATTAAGAGGTATATTTTTTTTTAGAAAGCTATGATCAGGGATATCAAGCTCCAGGTCATCACTTATCTGTGAAGTAAACTGAGCAAAAATTTCAGTAAACTTATTTGCTACTACATGATCGGCCAATTCAATCCTATCTCTTGTTAAAGTAATGCTTGTTTTACTCGTAGCTGTCTTTCTCGTCAGATCGCCAATTTCACACAAAATTATTTTTACTTTGTGATTTAAAAATTGAGCTACTCAGATTTAACAGACTTTAATTTGTTTTGATATTCCAAATTGTTTTTATATAGGGGTTTGAAAGCTTCATTATCTAACCGCGATATCATTAACAAGCGACTTTTTCCTTTTCATTTCACCCAAATCCGGCGAAATTCATTTAATTTCAGTTCCATACATGCTTTTTATCACCTTAAGAAGGATCGTGTTAATTCCACAATTTTCCACACTTTCGCTTGTGACACCCTATCAAAAGCTTTTACCACGTCTATGAAAGCAAAATATGTTTCTTTTCTTGCTTGAGGCAAGTCTTATCTGTAATCTACCTAATGGTAAAGATGTTGAAAACGTTGCGTTTATTGTTTTGTTTCATAAACATGGTAAAGTTTAACTAAGGTACTACATTTTAGCAATTTGTTAAATATCAATTTTTTCTTTCACCAACAACTCTTCAATACAGCATATTATTGAATAAAATGCTAATTTCTCTGGAAAATTTTAACCATGTTTTAAAAAACACAAGTGTAGTTATTCTCTTATTTTTTATACAAACATTTATGTACACACTTTAATTAAATAAATTATACGCGTACGTATTTAAAATTATAAAGAATATTATATGAACAAAATTTGGAACATTTTGGTAGAATGATCTCGGAATCTAGTTCTGAAGATGAAGTTATAGATGATGGAGTGCTAATTGTATGGCGCTCCTGAATATTTAGAGACAGAACAAACCTATTTGATGTATAAATAGTTGTCGTTTTTATTCATAAACTCATTCTTTTTATTTAGTTATTTTTAGAACAACATGTTTCGGCTTGTAATGGATGCCATCAAGTAAGTCATTCCGTTTTCTTTATATTCAATTATATTTTTGTATTTACATATATTAACCAACGCCTGCTTCGCCCTTTCAGTATAGTTATGAGCTCGTTAAGTAGCATCATTATAATAATAATAATATTTATTTTTCTTGATAGTTTACACTCGTTATACATAAATTGTGAAAATATAAAAGTGCAGATAGTGGATAGAAGACAGGGCACAATTCAACATTCCGTTAGACAAACGATTTAAAGGTACAAACATTTTATAACATGCTCTTGGCATATCCATATAACAAACAATAGAAGTACACATACCTTTGAAAAAAAAAACTGATACTTGCACATTAATACTTTTCCCATTTCCAAAAATTTAAATAAATATCAAACATCTATTACTGGTAAAAAAGCGAATGGTGGTTATTTCACAAATGCATGCTTGGTTAATAATAACGAGACAATTACTGACCCTAAATTAATTGAAAATTTATTCAATAACTATTTTATTCACGTTGCTCAGAATATTGGGATAACTGCATCAAATAAGAACCAAGGTAGATCTGTTAAGAAGGGAAAAGCTGTTTAACAACAGTCTTCCCTTTTCTTGTCTCCTTTAACGGTAGAGGAAGTAACTTCAATTTTGTTAAAAAATATTAAATGTAAATGGTCTGGAGATGCTGATGAAGTTCCGACAGTAATAGTTAAAAGAGTTGCAAACGCTATTGTTAACCCCCTACAATATTTAATTAACTTATCGTTTCAAACTTGTGTTTTCCCGAAGGTGTTAAAGTTCAGCTAAGTAACTACGGTGCTTAAGAGAGGTAGTCCACATGATGTAAGCAATTATTATAGACCAGTTGGCCTGACTTAGGCTTTTTTTTGAATATGCTTTTCTAACGTGATTGCAGGAATTTTTAAAATGTTTTGAGATAATTACTAAGAATCAACATGGTTTTGTGCAGAACAGATCAACGTTTACTGCTATGGACCATTTTTACAGTAGAATCCTAGGGTTTCTGGATGCGGGCGAATGTCCTGTGGCGATCTTTTGTGATCTCAGCAGGGCATTCGACTGCGTCAATCATACTGTATTGCTGAATAAATTATATGAATATCCTTTCTCATTAATAGAGAGCAATATGTTTCCGTTAATTGTAATTTAGAAGGCTGCAATGAAATCATTATCTCGACACGTATAAAAAATGAATTAGGTGTCCCGCAGGGGTCAGCACTTCGTCCAATTCTCTTTTTACTTTATATGAATGATGTAGAGAATATTGTTGTAGATGCGGGCGCCAACTTTAGTTTTTATGCGGATGATAGATCCATAATTTTGTCTGACAGAGATCGAGGTGAGCTGGAGCATAGGTGCAATGATTTATTGTACAAACTGGAGACCTGGCTATGCAACCATGGTCTATTGCTCAATAAAAATAAAACGGAATTCATAGTGTTTCATAATTATCAGAGGATTGCATTGACTCTTCGGGTGGATGATGATCTAATCGCACAAGCGGATAAAAGTAAATTCCTGGGATTAGTATTTGATCAGAATTTAAATTGGAAAGGTCATTGTGAACAACTAATTGCTAAATTAAACTCTTTGGCATACCTTTTCCCTAACGTGAGATACGTACTAACACCAGAACAACTTGTGACGATCTATTGCGCTTTGGTTGAATCTAGATTACGTAACGGGTTATGTTTCTGGGGTGACTCAACATTAGTGGGAAATGTTTCCATTGCGCAGAAGCGCATTTTAAGAATAATCGCAAGGGTGCTTACAACGCATCCGTGTAGGAATATATTTAAAGAATACAAAATACTAACACTTACAAGTTTATATATTTTGGAAATGTGTGTATTTGTTTTTAAAAATATGGACAAATTTATTAGAAATGGTGACGTTCACCATTACAAGACAAGATCGTATGAGGATTTTCGCATTCCTTTTGCTAGATTAATTTTAACCAAAAAGTCACCAGAATGTATAAGTTTAAAATTATTTAACGCTTTACCTGCCCGGATTAAAGACTGATTAAATATCAAAAAATTTAAGACATACATAAAGGAATATTTATCTAAAGGTACTTTTAATACATTATTCTTATTTCTTAGTTTTCATTTCTTTATTTGTATAATGTACCTATATGACGAAATCTATACATGTTTCTCATGCCTCATGGTGTCAACAAATTATTATTATTGTTAATTATAATTATTTATTATATTATTACACAAAGTTCCCGCAGTAATTTATAACTCAATGACTTACTTCAAACCGGTTTGTTTTGGCGGTAAAATGACAAAATGATAATTATATATGAAGCAAAGTTGGCATTTGTTGTAAGCCATCAATACCTCCTTAAATTCAAAACACACACAAAATAAATTTAAAAAATTGTTACCTAACATGTTGCTAAAATGTGTTGGCTAAGTTTGTAAAACGGTTTTAAAAATTAGGCAAATGTTAAATTTAACACTATGTTAGCTAATCAAGAGTTTAGCATACATTTATGAAACACAGCGTTTTTCATCTAATATTTTTTCGCATAGTTTCATAATGGTACTTATTGTTAGCAATATTATTACGCTATAGTAACTACAATTTTTCTTGTCTCCTTTCTTAAAAATCGGTGTTATCACATCTGTTTTCCAATCCTTGGATTAAATATTTCTTCTCTTGACCACCTTTTACTTAACAGTTGGATTCCCTTTGTGCAAAATATCTCCTGCATGCGAGTTCGACTACAAACTACCTAATTATATCTTGACATTCCGCATCTATGTTTCGAGTGAGTATACTCCAGAATCGTACTATAAACGTCTAGGGTATCAGTCGATCTATTCAATTATAATTGCAATAAGTTACCAGTATACTATTATAAATAGCAACGAATTGGACCAAATTTCTAACTACCGATAATCAGAAATTTCACCCTGGATATTTATCTGGTCGTTATTTTTATTTCCTGCACATGATTTGTCGTTGTTTTAACAACTTTTGTACACCATTTAGTTTATAAATATTAACATTGCACACAGTTTCTCTTATGAAATTACCATCCATTTGAATTGTAAGTATAAATACAAAAAGATTGGCTAGTATTTTGGGTAGTAAATGCTGTAACGGTTTTCAATTAAATTTCTAAATTTCTCCAATTGTATAAACACGTTACATGGTATTGATCTCAAAAACAGGATACTATAAACAGTTTCAATACAGTTTTTGCAAACATATTTTAAAATCAGGAATTTCGTAGTAAAACCATAGCAAATGATACACTTATATTTTTAATTAAGCCAAAAAGATGAAAGAGTGCTTTAATTCAAGTTCATAGTAAAATTTCTTTCTAAGCGCCGTTATTAGAAAATAAAAATGCCAGTAGTAGGTTAATATATTTTCCCTCAGTTACGTAGTGTTCATAAAACTGGATTAGTCAAATAAATAACCGAGTAAATTTGTGGCAATTAGAAATTCTTCAAATTACCATTCCTCTGCGTGAGATAAAATTAACTATCTTTGGTTGCTTTGCTTATATACAAACTTACTAAGACTATTGTACAAAATCTGCAGATAAATGCAAATGTATAATCAATTTATATAAAGTCAGAAATTACAGTTTAATAATAAATGTGTAATTTGTTTATTATTAACTACTATCTACTTCTTCAAATCTGAGAAATTGCGTCATGCATTATATTTTTGAATAAAATATTCTACTGAAATTGAGCAGTCTCTTTTTGAAGTTATATTAAACATTTATTAAAATAGTTTTATAAACACACACTAAAAAATGTAGATTATTTTTTTTGGTAAAAGTAATTTTTTGATAATTTTCCGCATTGATTGGGAGTAAATATGCAAAAACTTAAGGAAAATGTTGAAATATTAGAAATTTTCCCATAATAGGTACAAGTATTTTTTTATTTAATGTTGAGGGAAATTTCTGTTTCTGTTTCTTAGAAAAAAATCTCTGATATTGTAACATTATTAAGCAAAATATTAACATCACTCAGGAAAAACAAAATTTCTTACCATTTGGAAAATTAGAGTTATAAAGTAATTTTCAAATGGTGAGGAAATAAGGTGCCTGCAAAAGGTTAGAAAGTTTTCGTTTAAGTTAGTTAGGCAGAACTGACATTGTGTTCAACGTGGTTTTGTTTTTTTGTTGTTTTGGAACTAATATGCTGATATTATAGCAGGTGGTATTAATTCATATTAGAAAATCTGTTTGTTATTCTTTTAATGTTTTAAAATCTGTTACGAGCTCGCCTAGAATTTGAACGTGGAATATCTGAAACAACTTATATGTACGTTGGAGTTAATTGAACGTTATCTGTTAAAAAGTCACTAGACGTTGAAACAAAAAGCTCTCCATTTTCTTGCTCTCCACAATAAAAGAGAAAGGTTATTACATCCATGAAAATAATTGACTTCTACAGAGGGTCCCTAATAAATAAAATATGAAACAAAGGGCCAGAGAATACGGATACGTTAAAAAGTGTTTTAAAACAAAAGCTTTAAATAAATACTTCCGCGTATTTATTTAACAATTATTTGAACAATACATACATAATTATTTAGTTTTGCTTTTCTTTTTCTTTCCACATCTGTGAAGTCAACAACAAGATAAATATGTACGTCCCTTTGCAGATATATCTGTTTTTAAAATGTTATAATTGCAACCTATTTATAACGATTCAATTAAATCAATTGAAAACAAAAAAAATTAACAACTAAAGATTGTACAATGTAAAATAGAATAAGGTTAACTAATAATGGTTAATATGGCTTTTGAAAAAGATGGCATATAAATAATCATCGAAAGTACATAAACAAAATATGTAAAATAACAGTTAAAACAATAGTATATTTCAAACCAAGGGAGGAAAGTGCTCTATTGCAGGCCGCGGGCAAATTGCCCAAGGCCTGCAATGGCACTTTTCTCACGTGGTTTGAATACTATTTTATTCCCAGCCAGTCCAGTTTTAACTAAATGTCTAAAAATAATAAAGACATACCTGTGAGTGACTTGATAGATAGTAGGCTTAATCTGTCAAATATTTTTGAGAACTGTCAAGTTAGCGTCGTTTCAAAAGTGTTTAATAATAGTTTAATTGAAATTTAATACCTAATAATTTAGCAATTATCTCATAAATAGACTCAGACTGGATCGAATGTACTAATGTCATCTATCAATAATGTCATATATTATAAGATGTACAGTTTCGTAATGTCAATGTCACTTACTTTTCCTCCCTACGGAGGTAAAGTACAGCTTTCCGCCCTAGAGAGGTAAGGAACAACTTTCCTCCCTCAAATGAGGAAGGAAAGTTGTATAAAAAATTATATAACTTAGAATAAAATATGACCACTAACTTAAGAGTTTAATTTATTGCACCGTGTGACATAAACATAGCAAAAATTGATATGAATTTATAAACATCCATTTTGAAAATTAATAGAAATGTGAAAATTTGTTGAAAATCGTTTCTACTTCTTTATTGATTTGATTATTAATTTATTATACAAATAATCTCGGCTGTTAGGACATCCTCAATTAGAATGATGTTTCGGTGTATGTTGAAATGATAAAATGTCATTGCTTGGGGTGTAGTTAATTAAAATTGCAAAATTAACAATATTTAAGTCATTAAAAAATTGGAAATTTTGGAAAAGTTAAAATGCCAATATGAAGATGTGTAAAAAGTAAAGAGTTATTAAAACAAAGAGAAAAACAATATGACTGCGGGTTGAGGATAAACAATTTTCCACTTTTTTCACATTTTCATATTTTGTCCTTTTCTATTTAATTTTCTATTGCTAAATATTATTAACTTTGTCATTTTAATTTAAAAATTTTGATTTGACCTAAGATTGATATTTTACCATTTTAAGGTACTTACACTGAAAGACGATTCTAGGTGAGAATGGCCTAACCGCTGGAACTAGATCTAAAGTGAAATAATAATCAAGCCATTAAAACTGTAAAAAAGTTTTCCAATATATTTTCAGACTCAATAAAAGTAAAAATTCCAATCAAATGAACTCTACCGGAAACTTCCACTTGGACGATATTTTTCTTTTTGTTAGGAAGAAAATCAGAAATGCTGAATTTTTTTTTGAAACTTTAGTTTTAATCAAGTAAACTTTTATAGAAATTACGACTGCTTAGAAATTTGACTTGTGGGTATTCCAAACTATATGAAAAAATCTTGGAAAGTTACCCACATTTCGAAATTTCACTATGAATTTTCCAATGGAAAAGACCATCGAAAAATTAATGAATAAGTGATTTTAGCAAATACAACTAGCTGTTATACTATATGAACTTCACAAAAATACGCTCTTAGTTTCATTGAATAAAACCCGATTACCATCAATGCTAATACTTTCTTTCAGACATTTTTCCAATTCAATTAAATCGTATTTAATTAACGGACACGAATACAAATACACATGTAACGCCTCATAAAGCCTTGTCATTATCATTAGCAAGATGTGAAAGAAGTAAGGAATCAGTTTAGAAAGGCAAAATTTGTTGCTAACCTGCCGACCAGTTTTCTTTATATTCTTTACACTATGCGAAAGTTCCTTAGCGCACTTTTTCACTTATTGTTGCTTAACGACAAAAAAAAGGTGATTTAAAGATATTTCAAGCAAAATATTTCACACTTAAAATAGTATATAAAACTGTGAAGATTTTTTGAAGCATGTTTCACACGCGACTTTAAAACTTCTGGAGATTTTCGCGCAACTTTCGCACGCGAAACTGCTATCGCGTATGGGAACGTCCGATCTCGTCCGGACGCCGGCGACGCTTGCTTTGAACTGACGCTCCGAAAGTTTTGGCGACGGTATGGCTCAGTGCGACGTGTATGATAAACGAGCTGTGAAAAAAAGTACTTCCCTGTGTTTTGTAATAATTGGTGTACGTTACACCTAGAGATAAAGTGTATAATTAGTATAGAATTAAGTACTCTTTATGGACATACCAATAATACTAAATTTGAATGCGGAAATATTGACGCATAAATATGCTAACCTATAATTTTCTTTTCTAATTTTCATCTCTGTTACCATATATGTATTAGATGTTCAAATATAACGCTCCGTTAATATTTCAACGCTAAGTGAATCTATAATAGCAAAGAAATAAGGATATAAAAGCTAGTGATGTTTCGCTACGAAGCACCTTGCTATTTTATAGAAACTAACTATGGCAAATAGTTTGTTCCGTTATTGAATATTAAAAGCAACTGATTCTTGCTGTGGCAATCTTTTAATGTACTTAATATCATGTTGTGAAACATAAAGCTGGATTTATTTAAATTTATATAGATATGTATGCAATGAAGGTATCTTTTGTAAATACTTTGCTTAGAAAACTGTTTCTTTGCATTAGATATTAGACAGAGATTATCGGATATTAAACAGCTGCTTTAAGCATACGCATTACGTAAGTATAAAAATATCTATATAATTTGTTAGTTTGGAGCATTTTGTACTTTAATCTTGGATGCATATGTGATAAAATTATCTATTTTCTTACTGTTGTTAAACTTTCACTGTTAGATTTTAATTATTTCTGTAATCATATAAATTATATCGTCTTCTTGTTATAACATAATGGATTAAAGGTACGCTTGCGAATGCGATAAATAAAAGTTTAATTGTCGCTAACGGCGTAAAAGGTACCTGACATTATATACTAGAAAACGTGTTATTGTAAAGAGCTCCAGCATTTACACTATATACAAGATCTAATATATTTGCCAGTAATTTTTATATAAGAACTTGTGGTGTGAATTGAAAGTCCAATCGTTTAACATTCTTCAAAATACTTTCTTATATTTTCATATTATTTTTTAATTCCCTTGCTACTACAATCACCTATTCATTTATTTTAACAGTGCCTTTCTTATTTTCAAATTAATAATATATTGTTATGGCATACCGAGAGCGCACTTTCGACCTGATGATTGCCATAATACGAATAGAAAAATTATTTTTCTATTTGTCCGAGGAGAAACTATCTATAGCAAAACAATTTTGCAATGGCAATTCAGCAGCAGTTACACCCGATTGATTTGCAGTAAATTATTCCAAAAGATCAATTCCTAGCGCGACTACTATTCCTAATACGGTCCAACGTTTTGAAACAACGTTTACTTTAATAAATAACAAAAATAAAGATGTCCTAGCGAAAAATGTCAGTGATATCAAAATTCAAGTTTGCGTATTGCTAGAATTAAATCCTAGTATGACATCTGGACAAATTGCCCGTGAATGTAATGTTAGTGCAACAACTGTTTTAAAAAGTTTATAAACCTTTAATATCCGTCGTAAAAAAATTAGCACATTTATAGAACTTTTACCGAAGATTATTACCGTCGCATGGAAATTGTGAATTAATGACTACTAAATATCCCGAACATTAATAGTTTTCGTTAATATACTATTTACTGACCAATGGGTACTTCATTTACTATTGTTAGGTATTTTACAATATATGTGTCTTATTTTACTGGATTATTGACTTTTAAAACTTCTTTTTAATTTTTTTTTATTTTGACATTGTTTATGAGCTCTGCAGTGGAATTTATAGTTTACATTCTCTGATGATTTGATATAAAAATAAGTTTGAATCGAAAAGAAGCATGAATAGATTTTAGTTGAGCAATGTTGGCAATGAGTATTGCCTCCTTATTTCCCATTTCACTAATACAAATGTAATGTTGGATTTAATTGGTTATTAATTCTTATTCATACCATCAAGAGCGATACAAGAGTGAGCACTAGCGAGAAAATAAATATTACGCTCATTTTACTTCGGCTGAGCTATGACAATCTGCCGAAAGCAAATAAATCCGTGCTGCGGCCCCGTGCGTAGATACGCTTACAGCTAAAGTCTTTCCCATTTCTATTCGGCCAGAATGCAATCCACAGCTTTCTACTTTTCACTCTCTAAATGTTAAATCATGCCAAAGCTTTTAAAAGATTTATTGTACGTAACACCTATTTTGTAAATTCAGTATTTTATGAATAGTCAATTAAAAACGTAGCCCTAGCGATGTGTTTGTTGATGTCCGTGAGCAATTGGCTTTTAATTAGAACAAAAAACAACAAATATTTGCTAATTTAACCGAATATCTAGCTTTAATAATAACACAGTTCCCAATAGTGGGTCAAAATCTTTGAAGAGATCGTATACATGTTCATGACGTCCTAATAGTGTACGGTATAGCGTTGAGATGAACGCAATTTCATTTGCTTGTTGCAGCAAGACAATGAATGAAGCTAATTCTCAAGTTTGCCTTCACGATGTAAACGTATATTTCGTGAAATACAATGACAAGCAGCTAGCGGCGTAATTTTTGCAATAGGTTACAATTGATTTTTTAAATAAACAACAGAGCAAGTATTATAACTAACAGCTTCTTGCGGGTTTCGCCGTGTGTCAAAACTTTCGCTCGACACAGTTCAGTTATCCTTAAGAAGCTGTCAGTATGAACAGCGAAACGTCGAGCGAAAGTTTTGACACACGGCGAAACCCGCAAGAAGCTGTTAGTTATAGTTACACCGGCCGTGAAAGCCTACGCAGTGTTAGAGCAAGTATTATTTATATATATAATCTATTTTTTTCCCTAAATATTAATTTGTATCAAATGAACATAAAAGAAAATTTAATAATTGATATATATTAAACAGCACTCAACAAAGTAAATTTAATAGAGTTTCCTTTAAATTTTAATTAACTATAAAATTACAGAAGCTGTATCTTTTGGCATTTTGCCTATAAATATTATTTTATGAATACGTTTAGTAAAACGCGTAATAATCTTATGTCGTTACAATTATCTAACTTGCCTCCTTTACCTTTCATCTACAGAGTACTCTTTTGGTCAATTATCCCCTCCTCTTCGAACACAGTCGACATTCAGTCTAATCCGAGTGCCCAATTGTGTGTAAGTGGTTTCTAAATCTTTGGTTCTGACATAATTAGGTGAAATGTACACCTCAATGGCATGTTCTGGTTCGTGAAATGGCTCCCAAGCAGCACCCTTTCTTTCAGGGTGTCCAATATATTTAGAGCGTTTTTACAGATCCAGATCAGCTTCGAGTTGCAATCACGCGCTTCAGCAGCTTTCAACACTGATTAACTGTTACTGACTTTTTTTTTGATGTGTGCCCTAACAACAAATGTTTCTGGGGAGTGGTAAAGAAGCTAAGGGGGAGTAAAAGACAAGAAATCAGAGGAATTAAGCATAAGGACAATGTATTACAAATTGAAATTAAAGAAGTGCTAAAGACTTGGGCAGAATTTTACGCAGATAAATTCACGAAAAATAGAAACCGACAGGACATGTGTGCAGAAAAAGCGAATGAAGGGATAGAAGAACACGACTTGAAGAAGGCGAAGGAATAAAAGTAGTAATCGAAACGTTGAAACTGGGTAAAGCATGTAGGGAAGATCGCATAGAAGTAGAAATGATCAGAGTGTTGGGGCCGATAGGAAGAGAATGGATAGTGGATATATTTAATAAAACATGGAAAGAAGGACGAATTCCAGAAGAGTGGGTACCTAAATAAACATAATAGCTAATATACAATATGCGAGAATTATAGAGCAATACGCCTTTTTTCCACAGCATTTAAAATGTATACAAAGATACTGTAGAAGAAGCTCTTGAAATGTATTGCCGGAAAAACTGATAAGAACAATAAGAAGTGTATACAAAAATGTATAAAGAAAAATACAAATAAATGAAGAGACGTCCACGACATTTGAGATGACAGCGGGGATTAAACAAGGAGATAGCCTAAGTCCATTGCTATTCATAACACTAATGGATAAAATATGAAAAAATGCCAGGGCAAGAACACTGCAATTGCAGACACAAGTAGAATATTACCATCTAACACCAATAAGGGTAGGCTGACTTAATATATACAGACGACATCGTCTGAATTGCAGATACGCATAGAAAATGAAACTGCTTGTGATAATATACACTGAGAAAAAAAATTAATAACCATAAATGAAAATACAATTATCGTAAGTAAAAAGTTCAGCTGGATAGGGGACAAAAGCACAGATTACTTAGTACTAGTAAAAAAGAAATACTAAACACTGATACTAACAACAAGCAATCTAAGTTACTTACGGTCTGCTTCATATCGGTAACTTATGAAGTTACTTATGATAATTAAACTGTAGTAGTAAACCAAAGAACATATGCAGTTGCGGTAAGTAAACGATTTGCTCATGTCAAGTAGTTGTATTGCTACGAGTGAACTATTCTATAATGGCTATCACACCTTCATTACTAACCTCAATTATTGCAAGCTATTTGGATTACTTGTGATAAGGAAACAGTATCATTAATGCACGTTCACTAAATACCTGATATATAGAAGGTAATGGTTTGCTATAAATATACAATATACTTACCTTAAATTTATTGTTCAACTTATAGGTAGTGCAGGAACCGAGGAAGTTTAGTGAATATTTAATATAAATTTAAATAAAAAACAGTATTACTAATAATAGTTTTATTTTGTATAGGACAAACACAGTGACTACCTGATATGAATGAAAGATATTGGTTTCACTTTAACAACAGTTTTTTTTAAACAATTTACAACGTAATGACTCATAAAAAATTCACTGAAACAGGAAGGAATAATAGAATTTATCGAAAGAAAACAATTTACGATGGTTCGGTCATCTAACAAGAAAAGAATATAGCTCGCTGATAAGGAAGCTAACCGGATCATCAGGAAAGCAGAAGAACAAAAGAGGACGACCCAGGAAGAAATGAATACAAAAGACGGAGAGAGATAGGGAACAGCAGAAGAAAATCGATGAGCGAAAAACCGGGAAGCATGGAAAAACTGGACTTCCGATCCGACATCCTAAATGGGTATAAGGAAAGAGAAGAAGAAGAAGATTTGTGCCTGATATTTTTATTCAAAACCTCTCTAGTACACATCTCAATGGCATATATTTGAACTTGAAAAATTATCACTGTTATAATATTTTCTAACTCTTGGACTGCAAAAAGATCCGGCACCCGCATTCTATTCTGTTTGAGAATCGTCCGAAACCAACAGGTGTCTGTTTACGCTAGTGTTTTTTCGTTGCAGCTCTGTTCCTCTCTGTTTGGAAAGGTAGGAAAAAATTAAGTATGCACCGATCATTGGTCGACTACACATTATGCCCTATGGCATTCTTAACATGTCACCGGAAATAACCGATTTCAGCAATTTGTTGAACACATAAACATGAGTATGAGATTATTCGTTCCCTATATGCCAACGTCGAAGCATAGTTAATCTGATCTCGCTTCCATAACAATATATGAAGGTGCAAATCCACAAAATGCAATTTCTAATGCCATGACGGGGAGACATTGCTCGTGTGATTGCCATTCTATATGGAACTAAGTCTTGCTGTGACTCCAACTCTCCACCAAGATGTAGCTCGATGGTGGGACGCACCACCATCACATAAAGCCAAAGGACTAGCTTTGGAGATAGATTCAAAGATTTCTCATATATCCTTTGACAAGTCCATAAGGATTGTCTATATGCATAATCTTTTCAAAATGTGGATTCCAGTGTCTTATTAGATAGGACATCTAGATATTTTATATTATCTGCAAACGCATTTTTACTCCTTGGATAATGGGTAGTACTAATTACTCCATTCTCTTTTTTCTGATGAACGGTTCTATTATAATTTTGTCTCAGATTAAAGTTCAGGCTTTCCCTATTGCAACAACAGCCGTACATATTCCAATATTTAACAATAATATAATAATAATTTAACAATTATTATTATTAGTGACTACAGTTACAGATTACGTGAAGCTGTATTACGAATTTGAGTCATAAAAGAACCTCAAGCCAATCTACGGTTCTCAACACTAGTATGGGACAAAAGTATATCTATATCAAAAAAAAAAAAACAATAACAGAATAACTAAGATTATTTTATTACAAAACAAGGGTTCTTTAAAATCGCAATACATTATCACCGAAAAATATTAAGTTCCCACATTGCAGTACATTATTGGGTTTAAGAAGGTTGAGAGATTTTCTAAAACAAGGTCATATGACGCAAAGTAACCAGCAGAGAGAATAGCGCAGAGCTGCATTTAGTGATAAGAAGCCACTAGCGCTTACATACATCAAATTCGCATTTAAAACGCTTTTCTCCGTCTATTTCTAGCAAACACTTTCATGGTGAGTACGTTTAACTGCAAGTGCGGGATTGGAGTTTTATTCCCTGTATAATACTTTACTTGTATTCTTTCTACATTTAATGTTTTTGAAAACTATAGTTGTATACAATTAAAAATAAATACCTGTACATTGTATCTAACATTTATCGTTCGTTTCCTCCATTTATTGGAATTTATCTTACTTCATGTATCTACGACAGTTAATGTTACACAATATATTGTTATTCTTTTAATGCCCAACAGATAGTTGAAATTGTGTTAGTATACTTCATATGTTAATTATTATTAATTGTTCCTTCTACAATAAACCGTTAACCATTCATTTTAAATCGAGATAACACTAAAACTTAAAAATACATACATATACCCATAACTACACTTCCCGCAGGAAAAATCTGGACACCAGCAATTCAGAATTAAAAAATTTTTTAGGTGTAAATAAAGCTTTCAGGGAACGAATTTACATTTCAACAGGATGAATTGATTTAAGGTTTAAACAAAAACATAAATATAGTGAAAAAAGCTTTATACATAGGCGCGGCGTGTTCTTTGGATAATAAGAAAATATATGTAATAAAATAAACAGGGAAATATCCCTCGCAATAAAATGAAGAAGTAGTCCAGTACGAGGTACTATTGAAATAATTAATTATTACAAGTATATATTTAGCTTATTTTATGTTTATTAGAACATATAGTAGAGTTTTAACAATATTATTTGGAGAAAATGTTTCTAATCCTCTAATCTAAAAGAATTATAATATGCCAGAAATTATTATTGCTACCTGCAGGAAATATAGAATTAAAATTAAAATTAGTGATTGTTACTTATAAATAATTTTCTTGTGGAGTTCAACAAATTAAATTGCTGTTTTACAAACTTATTTTGCAAATATCAATGAAGCATTTACTTGTTTTAGAAAAGAAGAACTTCCATTAGCAATTATTTACAATATTATTGTAAATAATATTGTAAATTGAACAATATTTATAATATTATTTAAATATATAACAAACATTGTAAGAAAGCATATTTTTCGTCAATCTCAGTTAGTGCTAAAATACTTGTTTTAAAATTTGATGCATTTAACGAGTATTTATCATTTCTGCTGCCTGAAGCTGTGCTACATAAAGACACTTTGTAAACAGGTCAAGTGTTGGCCATATTACAAGAAAATAGAACAACGACATTGGTTTACACAGGCGATAACTCAAATATATTTCTTGAAAATACAATAAACGGAGGGTTAATAAACTAAATAATTTGTGTTACGAACTTAATTGCTTTAAGAATTTTATAAATAATCTTAAAACTGTTTTTGGTATTTTTTTTAATAGATAAATTTATAGTAACATAATACCATAATACTAAACAACAATAGTAATTAATGCATCAATAATAGTGTGGTTAGTAAATCTGTGAAAATCACATCATCCTAAAACTCAGGAGGCTGATTGACATATTGTCTATTACTAAGCTAATACTGGCGAGCATAAATCTAAAATATCAAAGCAGTACTAACAAGTAACATTATTTTATAATCCGATCACCATATGCTTTCTGAAACAAGAATTGTTGTTTGTTTGTTTGTTGTTTATGTTTATTAATCTATAATAATAATCAGATAAGTCAAAGAAAAAAAGAAAAAATAATTTACAAAGAATTGAGAAAAAATAAAACTATACATAACAAAATAAATCAAAATCAAATTATCCTACGACCATACCATTAACAAAAAATAATTCTTAATTTGGTAATAACAAAAAATAAAACAAGATCCTAATTAATAACAAAAAATAAATTAAGCACTTTTGTTCTACAAAGTAATAATAAAATTCTTAATTTGGTAATAACAAAAATAAAACAAGATCCTAATTAATAACAAAAAAATAAATTAAGCACTTTTGTTCTACAAAGTAATAATAAATTTTGAAGATTCATCCTAAATAAAATAATAATTATCCTAAATAAAAGAAAAAAATATATAAATAATTCTTAAAAGCATAAATAATTAAACTAAAATTCATCTATTGAATAGCAACATTTATTTAAAAGATGTTTTTGGACATTTGACACACAATTATTACTTCATAACATCAAACAAGTTAAATACATATATACATATTTCTAAATGAAGTCGTCTATTCAAGAGGGCCTACGTATTTTTTTGTATGAGTATTTCCGTATTCGGTATCTCTAAAGGAAACACCGCCACCGAAACTCCAATGCGCTTATTCCGTGTATAAACCTTTTTCTCTCTATACATTTACATTTCTGTTTAATTTTTTTAGTCTTTTCCTTTGATCCCAACAACACACCTAAATAAGTGATTGATAGCTTTGATAAGTAAATATGTTCTCCGAAAGCTGCAATTACACCCAAGAAAATTTAAAATTCTCGATTGCTGGTGTCATTAGAAATATTTTATTGAAATGTCATTAAGCAAAAGCAATATTTTTGGTTGCAAATATTGCATATTTTGTTACAGCAAAAATACATACATAAAATAAATGAAAATCTCGCAGCAAGTTACTCTTTAATCCTTGCAAATTGTTAAATTTGTCTTATGCTATTTCTTTGAGGCCAGAGTATAAATTTGGCAGTGAGTCGTTTGGTATATACTTAGCAGTCGTATTTGGGCACTTATTCAATAAAGACTAGTCGTCAATATTATTTTACTTGGTTAATTTCTTTATTCGGTTAGTATTGTATGGAATTAAAGTAATTCATCTTAGAATAATTACGATAATAATTGCAAGTTTTCCGGCAGTGAACAGCCTACTCCGCAGAAATGTTAATCTCACGATTTTTGAGTCTTCTTTCAATACACGCATCCGCGCTCTCCACTTTCGTTTGTGTATGACCTTTATCTAAGTATTTCTATATATTTCTTTTTGAAATTCTGAATCACCTACATACATCACCCTCTCTCTCATGGCATATGAAGCTAAACCCTCCTCATGTTGTAAAATGTAGGGTTGTGAACATATAGTTTGCGTTTGTATAATAATGAAGAAACCGTTAAAAGTGGGGACAGTAACATCTTCTGTAAATCAATGGGCTAAATGTATTTAGTTTTTGCTTCGTCTTTTGCCTTTTGAAGACATTAAATTGTTGAAACGTTGTTGATGAATTAAAAAATTGTCTTTTATATAAAGCCATGAGATCCACAGACATTTTATAAAATAAATCTAAAAAATTAACGTCCAGTAGTCATCTACGGCTAATATTTTATGAAGATACTCCAAGGGGTTCCCACTCTCAACTGATAAAACTGGAATCAAACCTAAGCTTAGCATTTGGCGGATTGTCTTTGTTAGTCTAAAACAATTAAAAATAGTTTATCAGAAAAACCTCGCAAGATTTAAACACCTTGAAAAATTTAAATATGAAAATCTGGTACATTTTCCTTGAATATTAGGAAATATATAATCTTTAAATTAGAATGATCATATAGTATATACAAATACTTTATATATACTGCTGTGGACGGACACCCTGTAATCGCGAGAGTTTTTTTTAAGTTGCTTAGATTTTGTCACGTTTACTCCGACCAGCCTTTGTCAATGTTTCGGGAGAATTTTCACAAATGTAATGTTTATTTTTGTATAAGATTTAGTTAATGAGTTAATTGGTTAATTTATTTATTTAAGTGTTCAGTTGTTTTAAATTAATTTCACTCTGTTATATGTTTTGCGTTCGTTGGTATAGTTTATGTTATTATGTTTTGAGTTTTTGTCCGTTGGCGGACTGATCTGTGCGGCTTCGATGTACGCAGCGGTCGAGATTGTAATTCTGATTGTTGATTAACGTTGTTAATTTCAAAATTCTGTTCTTTTATTTTTTAATAAAACCTTTTCAATTTTTGGGGTATTTAAGAAAGTCAGATTTCTTTCACTCACATTTTACTTTTCGCGGTTGGATTCAAGTTTTGTTTCGCGAGGGTAACTCTGAGTTTAATTGTTCTTTTGCGCCTTTTTAATATTTTATCCGTTGAGCTAGCTGATTTAAATTTTCATTTTTAATATTCATTTTGTATTTTCATTATTACAATCGGTACACAGTAATACGTTGTTAGTGTAGTTTATTCCACACTATAATCAATAACAAATATTATAACAACATTGTGGAATGTGGTTTTTAATGACGTATTGTATTATATATTAAGTTCAATTTCGCAAAAAAAAAGTTAGGCAGTTTTTAAGTAAGGTTGTAGCTTTTTGTGATTGTGTTGGTGCTGGAGTTTGTCACTTCTTCCTTTGTTGTATTTAAATAATACACACACTACATCCTTTTTGTATTTTTTTATAGTTACATAGTAAGATATATTTACAAATGTATTGTCGCTTAAAATGTCGGAACAGAACTGACTATGAACAAAAATGTTTCCTCCTGGGGAACTTATGCTAATAAAAATCAATGTATACTGTTGTGGAATGAAAAATGGAGGGAGTAGCAGAGATACAAAATTGGGAAAGTATAAGGTGTAACCGATGACGTTGCTATGACTATTATATATGACTATTCAGCTATTATCCCTAATAGGGCTACACCGGGTTAAGGCAATTTCTAAGGAAAAGATGCAAGTTTATTAGAATAATATACTTTAAACATTAAATTTAAATACAGAGACCGAAATACAAGCGAATACAGTGAACTTATTACAATGGTAAAATTATATTAGGGCATTACAGAAACGTGACAAATGCAACTGAACATTTAAACTGTGACAGTCCCTGCAATTCAAAACAGCAACCAATAAACAGAACTCTACTAACTAAACTTGAACAATTAAGTATTAAAATAACACGGATGGATAAACTAAACTTAAGAAATAAAACTAAACTACAGAGTTGGGTTAGGACAAAACAAATGTACATAATTCTATTCTAAACAAAGGTTTAAAAAGAAAAAAAAAAACTGAATCGAAAATTATAGGTTCATTTAAAACTTCAGCAAATAAAATAGGTAGATAGTGTTAGTATATCACCTAATAGGCAATAACGAGCATAAACGATTGCGGGGTATTTCGGACTTTTTCCCAAAGTTATCAAAGTTACTTTTCATTTATGTAAACATCAATAAATTTTAGTAATTAAAACTTCTGCATATGGGTATTTTATTGTTATAGCAGTATTAGTTACTAGGTAGTTCGTAACTTAGATAATTGCAGCAGAAAAATGTTTAACAAAAACGTTTCTATCACTCTTCCTAGAAAATTAAAAGTTTTTATATCCAACTTTTGTGCACTAATACCGCCATATGTAAAATACTGAAAGCAAACGTAATTGCTTTGTATTGCCAATAAGATTGATTCGTTGAAGAAACAACCTCCTATTCATGTTAATTGGTCTCACTAACGCAACATCATTTACAGCCTTGACAGTATCGATTGTATAAACTTTATATAATATTACGCAGAAACACTACGATGTTAAATGTTTATTTTGGTGTACCCAAAAATACTAAAATGCAGCTCACTGTAACTTTTTAAAATATCACCTTGAGTTTGAAACATTGTGATAATGTCTGGTCATAACTTGGAAAATATATAGCTTTTTCTGTTTACAGGGCAATATACATATATTGTCCGCTACAGAAAATTATTGCCAAGTGGCTGATTTTATGCTAGAATTAATGGTTAAACTTTCAGTTATTTAGAACTGGCCAAGGACTTTACTTACTGGGAAATTTTACATTTTTTTTATAATGGTGTACATAACAATTAACTACACATATTATATATTCTTCATCAACATTATTATATTGTGCAGGTTGGTAATATCGTAGTATTGAGTTCGAAATGTCAGCGTTAATCAATCAAGGACAATGAATCATTTAAATGTGATATTAAATACATATTGTTCACTTAAATAACTTAACAAGTGCAGTAGCGTACCAGTATGAACTGCATGTATTGTATTGTAACATAAATTAATCAATAAATTCCATTGAGCTACTAACAATTTGATTTAATGAATAAACGACTAAATCAGGTTCCATGGTAATTTTCTCAAATTATTAGAAACAACGCAAATATTTTAACTTAAATTAAACATCACTAATAGAACTATCGTGTGAGTAAACAATGATGTACTAAATATCTCAACCATCTAGACTTGAATAGAATCTCTCTGCGTAGTATTTTCTTAAATACATTATAAATGTTTAGTAGTTGCAGTGAATATTATGCTAGGAATTGAATTTCCTTTGTTTGATTATTTGCAAAAGACGTTTATTTCCTCGCTTTGAATATTTATACAACGTCTGGTAAAGTATTTTAGTTATTCATCTTGTTAACAGAAATTTTATATTTACTTTATCGTTTCATATTCTTAGGATTTTGCGGTATATTTGTTCGATAATATTAACCTTTCTTTACATTCTAGTGACCTACGAAACTTTCAATTTATATTTTCAAAATGTTCCTTTGCATTGGCGATAGGCGAAAGTTTTTTTTGTCGTAGAGTATCACGATATTGATATCTACGCACACTACTTCCTACGTAGTAATAGCTATTTCTAAGGGGTAGAAAAAACATTATTGTCTTCTATATCCCTGCTCTAGATTATTTCGCTTGTGATTATACACCAATATATGTATGAAACAATAATAAAAGCACTATTACTTACTGAATTAGTAGCATAATATATTGGAATCGATAGCATTCCTATAAGCGTATTAAAGAATATCCGCATCATATGCAGGGCCGCGCCGTCCATGTGTGCGGTGTGTGCAACGTACACAGGCGCTAGGCCGAAGGGGCGGAGAAAGGCGATTGAGTTTGAACTACCTATTTATTATTAATATTAATTACTATTTCTTACTTCTTTATATTGTTATTTTTCGTATCATGTAATCATGTATCATTTATTACTAATCAACAAATATGTTCTGTTGCTAACTTTATATACGTTATTAAAATTATCCACGTTCAGTTAAACCACTTTCATCCGTCTCTCACCGACTCTTCGGTTATCTTATATTTTTACGCGTTCGTGTAACGGAAAATTCCACTTACGTTTAAGCACGTCAAATTACATTTAATATTTCTTTGGTCGTACACTTTTCTCAAATCAGCCTAGCCGTGACATTTACAGTACGCCGGCGGAACTATGCTTTGCACGTATGTATTGTAACGCTACAGGGTAGCGTTCAGCCCGGTATGAAAAAATAAATTTAAAAAAAAAATACATTAATTAAAGTAAAAATCAAATTTAATGCATCCCAATGTCATCTATATTTATTAATTTTAAATTACAAGTGTTCTCTCTCACAAGCCAGATGGCATGCAGGGCGAGAGTTTCCGATTGAAGCACGTTGACATAAAAAAATAACGAATAACCCTCTTATTATCTCAGTACGTGTGAAGGTGGTGTGAAGGAATGTTGTGAAAATGTCCTCTCCTTCAATTTGCCTGTTTAATTACCACCTTCCCGGAGATCGCACGTACGATAATGTTGTACCTCAATAGTGATAAATCAATCTTTCATTTATCTCATGTATAATGAAAACGTTTAAGTGTGAATAAAAGTGGTTTTATTTTGTAAAAAAGTTTAAAATGTGAACCTGTGTAAAATCAGACATAAATCTAAGGATACTAGTATTTCAAGTAAGTTATGTGAGTCCGCTTGATTAACAACAATAACGTTTTCCTTAAAATTCATTATCGAGAACATGAATACGTCTAAATTAAATTTCAAAATTCCCGTGTTTTCTGAACGTTCAAACGGGAGTTATGTTATGCTTAAACGATGTGTGAATCAGAATGACCAACCTTGATGGTAAAATCGTAAATACATATCAAATATTAACCTAGAATAGTACCTACCAACTTATACAAATTTTCCCCAAGTAACTGCAAACCGTTCAGCAATGATACAAACAATTCCTAACCCCAAAATTTGCTGAACGTATTAAAATGGAATTTCTTATAAGTATAATTAAATTCAGATTAGAATTGAAATAGTACGTTTATTTTTAGGTAGATTTGACGAGGAATACCTTCTACAAAGACGAATTCTGCGGACATCGGTGTGGTCAGGAATGGTCGATTATCTGATAGGGGCCGTGATACATCGTAGGTACTTCAGATCACGGAGGATAGCTCGATCAGGACAGGAACATTACTCGGGAAAGTAGTCGTTGAAGAAAAATTACCCAAAAGGTTATAGGTAATTTGGATAATATTTATGTGATAAACTTTGTTCAACAATAAACAATTATTTTTTTAGGTTGTAATTTAGAATAAGATTGGATTTTATCAAAATAGCCGTTAAATTTTACGAAAACAAATTAAGACACGTCTGCCTCTGACTCAGGTTGGCTAGTGAATGGTTCCAAATTGAAAACCGACTTGAAAGCGATTGTCTTCGACAAGGAGTACAACTGTCGCAGGATGTCCGTTAATTTCACCGCCGTGAGGGGAATATACATTGTTTAACACATGAGAATGCCCATGTGACCGAATGGACTGTCGAATGTTAAAACGAAATGAAAATAAATAATTATTGCAAAATTCTGGAATACCTTACAATTAAAATATAATAAAGGTAGGTGTCTCTGAATCATGAGAAAAATACATTTAAAATTTTTAAACACTTATTACTATGTAAAATTAACAATCTTAAAATTCATTACTGTACACAAAAAGTAGGCAACTATTTATACACATAGAATTGTGATAGAACCCAATTTCCAGCAATTTCCCATGTCTTTCTGTTGACATATCAATGCAATTGGAATGCCAATGCACATAAAAACATTATTAGACTAAAGAAGATATTGTTTGACATTGAATTCCGTAGAAACAATATTCATTTGTTTTTTCTATCCTTACAAATGAAAGAGCACTGAAAAGATTTTGCTCAATTTTATTTTTTTTTGCAAATATCTAATAAACCACGTATATCCTTAAACGAACAAAAGTGTATCTGGATTAGGCTTTTAATGATTCAAATCTTTCTTGATTTACTACGCATTGGAGTAAATCAATCTTAATCTCAAATCTATTATGATTTTCGAGATCCCCGTACAAATAAGAAAAGAAAAAACTCAACCTGTATATTTATTTTACTTACGTACATACCATAGTTTATGTTAAGAAAAATATTTTCTTAATAGATCCTTTCCACCTTAAAAAAGTGTTTACTTTAATGAAATAATTACATACATTCATAAATGCGCACGCGTACCTATGCTACAGTTGTGTGCAACCAGCGGCCCATTTCTGTTTGATGTGCAAGGGGTCTTTGATATCCGATCAGCTATAAAAGTGTAAGTACAAAATATATGATTACGTAGTCACTTAAATAGTATCAACGGTGATTTATAGCATGTTTAAAAGAACAGATTTAGGTATCATCAAAAAATAGTAGGTATTTTTATTCGGTTTTTTATTCGTTGTTTGCATGCCTGCACCTGTATATAAAACTTGTAACGAACTTGATGTGAATATTTAGGGAAGAAAACATGAGTGGTCTCATTCTAGAAAATAGAAGAAATTTTTGAACAATAACATAGTATATGTATACCGGCAACACTATTTCTTATTTTTTTATTATCGTTCACACATATTATATAATATATTATTGCGATTTTTTATAAAGGTTGCCCAACCAATATTGGACAAATTTTTAAATTTGTATTGCATTTTATGACTTTTTTAAATAGAATGTAAATCCGAACTTATATTTCCTTAAATTATAAAAACTAATTATTTTTTTTTGTTCTGTAGCTGATTACATTGTACAATATTGAAAATTAGGAAGGAAAAATGGAAAGAAAAGGCGAAAAATGAATTGAATTAAGATTTAATATTTCGAAAAACAAAATGACGAAACAAAACGTGACGGGAAGAAATTCAAATATGATAAAGAAAGCAAACTTCTTTTCCAAGTCCATTATTTAGGGAGTGTTTAGATCGTTAATTACGAATACCAAGCTAACAACAAAATAGAGCATCGAATATAGCGAAAAGTATTTGAGAGAAAAATGATAAGTTAAGAGGTATTTGGAAATAATTATTGAAAGATAATAATTCAAACAAAACTATTTTTCTAATTTGTAATTGTGGAACTTAGGAATAATATCCAAAGAAATTGTTTAAAAGTGGCAAAAACATGAAAAATTGTTAAAAATAAATCCAAAAATTGTATATATGCTATGATAGGTGTATTCGTGTATTAGCAAAATGTCGGAGCAGTAAAAAAATGGAAATGTAATGTAACAAAAGGCAATTCCTTTTTCAAGTGCATAATTTAGGGGTATGTGGGTTGCTAATTGCGGGTATAGAGTTGAAAAGAAAATGGAGCATCCAATATGGCGGAAAAGTATTTGGATATAAAACGCTAATTTAAAAGGTTTTTGATAACAATTACTCAAAATATGTGATTTCACCAAAAATTATTGTTTTAACTCATAAATTGTGCCAATTACCTATAATATCAAAAGAAATTGTTTAGAAACTTGAAAAATTGTCAAAAATAAATCGCAAAAAGGGTGTAAGGAAAAGGGAACAGGGAAATGGAAATAAGGAAAATTTGGTGCACGGAAAGTGTAAGCATATAATATACGCATTTAAACAAACTGTATGTGATAAGTTGTGGACATTTTCAAGTATATACAGGGTGACGCATTGGTGTGTGTAGTGTATTAGAAGCTCGATACATCTGAAATTATGAAAGTTACAAAAAAAAAAATATTAAGAAAAGGTATAGATATTCTTAAGCTTCATGTTTCAAAATTGGGTACACATATATAGGCTGTTTTATAACGTCGTGCCAGACCTAATTTATATTTCTTTTAAATGCTATGCTTTTTTTTTGCGTTTTCCGGTAAGAAAAAAAGTATACCACCTTTTTCACATCGTTACTTGATCTGGCTAGGTCTTTTATAAAAATAAAACCAAGCAAAAGCTGGTTTGAGAATTTAACAAAGCCGGCAATGCCATAGTTAGGGAAAGAATAAACCACCACCGACTAGCCAAAATCAAGCTCACAGAGAAATGCGAGGAAATTAGATAGGATTAAAAACATGATCAACGAAAACGACTATGAAGAAATTCATGCAGCAGTACTAAGGAGCTACTGAAAGACAAACGGCCAGCAAAAAAAACATCGCAAAAAGCTAGCATCACTGACAAACTACACACAAAAAAAATCGATTATCAATCTGAATATTTTTATTTATTCAGAAATCGAAACTTAATGTACATGTTAGAACATAAGAGTAAATTATCTGAGAACACAATATACTCTTAGAACAAATAGTATAAATATTTGCATTGAAGTATACTTCCTCCAAATGAACATTGTAATTGTTGTAAGGAATAAATCTATGTAATCATAGTGAGAAAGTCTGTAGATTCAAAATAAAACCGCTTTTGCGTTTGGTATAATGAATTACTATATAAAATTATTAAATGTTTTGTACTGGAAACATGAAATATCAAATTGAAATTACCATAATATTGAAACATTATCTGTTTTTGGTTCCCGCTTTTTAGAAAAATTTAGGGAGTTTTCCATATCCATATGCTTTACTTGGCGTCAGTTTTTGATTGACCAGCGAACGGTGTTGTTGGTTGTGAGAGTAAGTAAATCTAAATGGATATCCCAGCCGTATCACTGCTACTTTAAGAATGGGGCTGATGCACAGATGCTACCATTAAAATATTCGAAGGTAAGTACGTATATGTTATCTTAAAGGATTACTGGTTTAAAAAAACTTTGAAATAATACTTAGAGTCAGCGCCATTGTGTGGATAATATATGAACATGGTAGGAATGTACATTAACACACATATGTAGGTATTTACTAGTTATTAGTTTTCAGTAGGTAATACCAGCAAATGATTATACTGATTGAAATTATATCAGTAACCAACGCCGACTAGATACCAGGCCCAGGCATTGAGTGGGAAGTATCCCGAGAACACCGGCCGCAACGAGAATACGTATAATTCTATACCTCTACGCATCAATATCCCGTGCGCATTCCTGGAGTACCTCGATACGCTACCTTTTCCCAAACATTGTAAAACTATAAAGTATGACAGTAAATTAATTTTTTTCGTCTAACAAATTCACCGGTTTGGAAAACTGAACATTTTTACAACAATTTTATTCTCAATATAAATAAGTACATCATCTTCTTGCTTATATAGGAAGTTATGTTATAGTCAATGTGATGTATTTATGTTCAAATTGAGTAATTATTTTTTTGTGTATAGAGAGAGATGAGATCAGTAGATCCCAGAAAAACAGTAATTAACCTTTCCAGCAAATAGTTAGACAACAACACAACACAAATACTAAATAGAGGCATGATATTCGCGGTAGCCTCCAAACAAATTCCAACACTGGACATGATACTCGCTATAGAAGTTGCAGCAAAAAGGATACAACCCCAGAAGCGGCAGAAGAATACAGATGAAGACTAGAATGACAATAGAAAATGCTCAATTACGAAAGATGAAACACAATATTAGGAGAGCGGACCACTTAGTCTCAAACAGCTTAAAGAAGATAAGTCCATCAAGACACTACCTGCAGACAAAGGGAAAGTAAAAGCAAAAGTATATCAGTGGCTGCACCTCACTTATGTTAGTAGACAACGCCCTACTTAACAAATATCATAAATTTTCACAATTAATAAATCAAAAAGCATGTGTTATGTGCAGCAGATAAGTCATAGTTTAAATGAACGTTTTGAGGATTCTGTAGAGTAAAGTATGTCAATGAACTCTCATTGCATCTCAATATAAAATGTAGGTATCCGAAAAAAAAAGGAGAAAAGCTAAAAATACATATTTGACAATGTATCTGCAATTCTATATCGTGACTAAAATCCCATACTTAATTTTCTAAGACTTTTGGATATTCTACACAGAGCAGGATGAACCACGTATAAATCGGTTGAAAGCAAGGATGTACTTATCTAGTTTATTAAGAGGGCAAAAGTTCGCTCAAATGATAAGCTTTGCCATTGACCTAAATTAATACATATCTACTCCGTAAAAGGGGAGAAATCCCTTGGCTTTTCTTTAAGGGTTCCACATTTGCGCTACCCAAATCGTCATAAGTTACATTTTACCTGCAGAGGGAAAGAGGATTTCTAATAAAAGGAATAGGTGGTTAATTTTTTATGCGTTGCATGTTCAAAAATTTTACCGAATATAGCCCCTCTTAATAACGTCTGAAACACTAGCAACATGCAATACATACAAATTGAATGTAAATATCTGGTAGACATAAGTTCCTAAAAGAATGCTTGGACATGGCGCTGTAACAGTAAAAACATTTTAAGTTAAGCAGATTTCCACAATACTCTTTGGGCTATACAGTGAGTGACGAATGAATTAGAAACCTCTCGATACCACAAATTCAACAGCGGAATATTTATTTTTCTAACAGATACGCGTTATTCAATGTGAGATTTATACAGTGAGGTAGTAAATTGTGGCCTCCCCTCCATAACTTTTGAATGGATTGAGATAAAGCAATGAAACAAAAACAAAGTGAAATTAGAGACAATTTGTGATTTGTTGCCTATAGAGATACGCACATGGCTTCTGATGTAAAATAGAAGGCGTAGCTATCTTTAACATTTTAAATGGAAGGTAACTTCATATAGAAGCTCATTTGGAAGATATTTCTATTACTTTTATGGCAATGCAAACAGTTTCACGATTTTCAAAATTTTTACCAACTTATCCAAGATTAATAATTATTGGGGTACCTCCTGCTGTGTACTGACTGAATTATTTTAAAAAAATGAAAAATCTCTGGCTGTGCGCGAGTATCTGAACAAACAGTTTCCATATCGATGGTTTGGTTGTGTAAATTTCCTTGGCCACCTAGAAGTCCAGATTTTAACCTCTTAAATTTCTCTGTTTGGTCTAGTATGAAGGAAATAGTCTACAAGGAAAGAATTGAGGCCCGCGAAGATTTGCTTCAAAAAATTCAAGAAGCTGCCTATATAATCAGAAATACGGCAGGATTGCTTTTTAACATCAGAAGATCTTTAAGATAACGCATAGAGTGTCCAGTAGTATAATGTGCCGGCGCTTGTAATGACAGTTGTATCAGCTGGGCTACTTAAAGTATGATTGACTGTGTATGCATTATTTCTTTTTATTATTTATTATTTACCTGAACCTTGTAAAAAAGGTTGCTCTTTCAAATTTTCTATTTGGTTTATGTGATTCTGCATACATACAAAAAAAAAGATAAGCTTCGATTTGCTTATTCAGCAGGGTGTAACTAACGGCCTCTATGAGCAACGATGAAAGTAATGACAAATTCCTATTCATCACGCTGAAAAACGTAGTAATACCAATTTTCACGTTGACTCTATGAAAACTTGCTGAATTATTGCTGTATGTCTTAAACAAGCACTATTTGTATAAGTCTTATCAGTCCTCATGTTTTAGGCTCTACTATTCGCAGTTTACAGGTTTCCCATTCTTAACGACTCAGACTGTATAAATGGGGTAACAGTGTTGGTGATTGACCGATCTGTTATTTTTGCCGTAACATTTATAATGGCTTTATTGCTTTATTTACTGTGTATTTACTGTATAAATAAACATTAAATTTTCTATTTATGCTAATACTTGTTGTAGCTACTTTGGGTGTTTCTGGTTTCTCTCTTAATTATAATTAACAATTAAGGATCTATAGAAACCCAAAAAAAAAATTAAAACTTCAATAAACCACAAATTTTGACCGCCGTCAACGACCGTGTTGAGAATGGTTTTATTATATTTATTGGGCTTTTAATTAAAATTTAAAATCATTTTTCAGGTGCGGAAACCTGCAGAATACGTTTTTGTTTACGTTTGTTACTAGGTGAAGCTCAATGAAAAATATCAATAAAATGCCAGCAATATGGAATGTACTGTTGATGTCTTCATTGTTTTTGTGGAATTAGTCGTATGTAACATTCCAAACTTATTCATAATTCATTTATCAGTTTAAGTTTTGAACATTAATATTGTTTTATTTACTATTAAAATTTGCAATTATTTATCTTAGTTAACACGAATATTTACATTTTAGAAACCTGTAAGAAACATAAACTCTAAAGATTTACCATAATTTTTAATGACAACTAGTTTTTTCCGCATTTCCCCAGTTCTAGACCAGTATTGAATTTATTTTTACACGGTATTTGAATAACGGAAATGTAGGTACGTATTTTCTTGAAGAATATTTTACCCATATTTGTCATGGCATTTCAAATATATATTGCAGACAAACTATATATTTGCAAGGAATGTAGCGACAAACATCCTTCAGCAAAGTGAAGCATTTATTTGTAGAACACAATAGCAGCGAATTTAATCGAATTAACATATATAGAATTACAATCTTCATTAAAAGAACGTTATTACCGTACAGAACATCATTCATTTTAGTTATCTATCGTTAGTTTACTGCTTTCTAGTGGACAAACCGGAAGAACTTGCGAAAGCATTCACAACCTCAAAATGCGTTATTACAGTAATTATCAATCTCAGTTCCGCAGTGCTCTAAAAATATAATACATTGAACTATAATTCGATTCGGCTGTGCTATCAATTTTTTGAAACCCGATGCCTTCATTTTTAGCTTTGTGAAATATTGCCTATTAGGAAAACATTATATTTTCAATGAACGACCAACCTGCGTTGGATTAACAAACATAATCTGCCTTTCACCAACATAAAAAATTATTTGTCGCATCGTTGACCAACATTTGTTCTGCCGATAGCAATATTTATCAACAACATGATACAGTGCAAGCGGGTAACGAGTGTTACGGTAGTAAAACTAATATTGTTTAAACAGAACGTCACAATTTTTTAAATAACCTAGAAATATTTACATAACAGGCAGTTGTCGTGTTTGAATCATTATCTGAGGATTAGTAAAATATTTAATCAAGATAATCTTTTAAGAATAGCAAACAATTATTTAAAAACCCATTGTCAGCTATAAATAAACATTTTTATTGTTATTGCTACATTTGTTTAAACATTATGCCCTATATTTATAAAATTTCCATAATTAATTCATATCCCCAAATTAACGTAAGTAAATATAATTCATTAATCACACTATAGACTTCAGGCTGTAGATGTAGACAAATTTTATTATATAGATTAACACGTTCACTAAGAAAATTGCCGTCCTATATAGTTTATAATCTCAAAGCACAGCAAGGTCTACCCTAATCTGCCATCAGTCAACCACTAATGGTCCTCGAAATCACACGTCAGTGAGCAGTTGAAGCTTCTTCAGACCATTATATTAGTTTGCGTACAGAAATAGAGCTCTTGTCTCTGCATCATATTGCGCAAAGCTAACGATATATATCCTTTTGCGGAAATTGCAGCGGGACTATAAGAACGGAAGTTTAACCTTGGTCTACGCATAACACCACTAGAAGTTTATATGATATACAGGATGTTAGTATACTATATAACAGTAAATCTTAAGTAAGGAAAGCTGTGGACTTTAGAGATAAACAAAACCCATTAAAAAAAAAAACATAAGGTAAGATGAGGCAAGTTTAAAAGTGGCTACTACTAGATGTACTTAAGTCTTAGGCATTAAAAACGAAGAATTAGTTAATATAAGTATGGTGAATACCTGATTTTCTAATCCTTCTCTACCTAAATTACCTCGTAACTTAAAATTTACATGGAAAAATCACACGTACCGTTTTTTGATCTTTTCTCTGCGTAAAGGTTTGCAAAAAGTCAGTGTAATTTTTCGTGGTAGTAGAGAACCATAATACGTGCGTTAATTTACTTTTTTGTTGCTGTCTTTACGTAATAGCTTATCTAAGATCGCATTGGATAATACACTGACAAAAAAATTAATAATCATAAATAAATATACAATTATCGTAAGTAAAAAGTTCAGCTGGATAGGGGACAAAAGCACAGATTACTTAGCACTAGTAAAAACAGATCCTAAACACTGATACTAACAACAAGCAATCTAAGTTACATACAGTCTGCTTCATAGCGGTAACTTATGAAGTTACTTATGATAAGGAAAGAGTATCATTAATGCACGTTCACTAAATACCTGATATATAGAAGGTAATGGTTTGCTGTAAATATACAATGTACTTACTTTAAATCTGTTGTTCAACTATAGGTAGTGCAGGCAACGAGGAAGTTTAGTGAATATTTAATATAAATTTAAATAAAAAGCAGTATTATTAGTAACAGTTTTATTTTGTATAGGACAAACACAGCGACTACCTGATATGAATGAAAGATATTGGTTTCACTTTAACAACAGTTTTCTTTTAAACAATTTGCAACGTAATAATATATTCCTTAATCATGAAAAACATTAACAAAGCAATAATAAAAGATAAGGTAAATGCGGCCCCCTTGAAACGTTATTTACTTATTGAAATTATTGAAATCTAAACAAAGGACAAAAAGAAATATGGCTTTGAAGTTACAACTAATAACAAACAAAGAAATAATATACCTAGGCGGTAAACTTGCGGTTTCTGTTGCTTCTTTGCACTGGATGTTGTCTCGGCGAGTTGATCCTCTGTCGGCGTATGTGGCGGTTATGTCCGGCGATCGCCTCGAAAACGGCTACTTCGTCTGGGTATCCCTAACTGCAGGTGGCACTTGGACTGTCGGATCACTAGCGATGACATCCACACTTTAACTTCACCAGCGGGCGCAGATATCATCACAATGATGGGGAATTTAAATATCCCACCACGTGGTTTAAAACTGCAATCTTGAAACATCCGATTGCTTATAGGCTCGGTACTTCTTCTTTCGCTGGGATTCTTTATACGGATGGGGCCTTGAGTTAACCCACCCGGTATTTTTAATATATTTGCGTTCCAAGTGGCCTACAATGGCCGTATTCCTTAGCCACTCTTTTTCGACTACCTTTTCCCACGTCCGTAACTTACTCGACGCTAGCCCGCGTTTGCGCGCGTAGCAGTCTCGGGGACAATTTTATCACTCTGCCGCATTAGCCAAACAGGAATAGTAAAACAATCACGGGGTGGTAGCAAAACTCAAATAATCATAGTTGTGGCAAGTTGTTACCTATTTAAGAAAATACATGAGTTAACAACAATGCTGATCGCTATCAGCATTGTTGTTACTTCTACTAACCATGTGCTCTAGTTAGATACAGTACCAGTCATAAGTAATACTTTACTTACCACAAATTAGTCAGGTACGCTGTGTAATAGCCGTTAATAAAACACTGTTTAAAGTAACAACTTGCATTCAGGAAACTGGGTTTAGTTGCAGGTATTAATTAACGAGAATAGTTCCAAGTAAAACTTCATCTATTGTAAATAATTTTTTATCAAGTAAACACTTTACTTAGCCCATTTTTCTCAGTGTAGCAGTATTACATGATTTTTTTTAATTAATTTATTTGACGTCAAAATAGCAAAGTTATCGTTCCTACTTTTTTAGCTTATCATTTACTAATGGCACCTAAGTTTTAATAACGATCTCCTTGCTGTTATATTCTTTCTGCACATTTAAACATTGATTGAAAGAACGCTCCTCAGATGGCGATCATAAAAGAAAAATTTCGGCTCTTTTAGCAACAGTTTCATTCCTATTTGTCATCATATTTATTACAGCGACGTTTCGGCCGAAAGCCAGTATTTTTTCTAACTACAATAAAAATTTTTAAACATTAGTAGATGAATATTTCATTTTAGTTGCTTATTTTCAGTATTTCTTTTTTTTAACAGAATATTTGTATATATTTGTTTAATTTATGCGATGGGAAATAAAGATTATATGTTATAGAAATTATTTATAAAAAAAAATCGTTTATGGACCAATCCGAAAGTATTTCATTTGGAGGAAATTATGTTTGGTTGGTAATTATAGTTATATGAGGCAAGTGAGGATTGATATCAGAATGTTAAAAGCTTTGCATAAGAACTATTATATTCATATTATTTTTTAAAAGAATTTTATTTCAATATATTACTGCAATTGTTAATAAGTAAATGTACTGCTCTGTTTTTCAGAACAAAATGCCCGGGATTTAAAAATTTTATTTTATTTAGTTCAGTACAATTAACTGTTATTATTAAATTTATGTTTTCAATTTATTTATTATTTAGCTTGTCCGTATAATTTCTTTTTTCCGTATATACAAGGTTACCTCATAACTTTTCAGCTAATCAAGAGAAAGAGCGCGAACGCGTCATCATGTATGCTGTTTTTAATAAATAAAGTGGTGCATATATGTAAAAATAAATGGCGATTTGTACTCCCAAACTAAATATTTATTTTTTATAATAAAAAACGAATTTCTACTATTATGTAATAGTAAACATAAGTAAATCAAGTAAAAATATTATATAAATATAACACAAAACTTAGAACTACGCACATAGAGCATCACATTAAATTAGAAACTAAGAAAAAGTAAAGTAAAATGGTAAAAAGATAACCATTATATATTATCAAACTAAATATTTATTCTTCCTAATAAAAAAGCAGTTTCTTATTATTATATAATCATAAGCATAAGTAAATTAAGCTAACAAAATAACATTAATTTAAAAACTAAGAAAACTAAAATTAATGTTTTTTTTCTTTGTTTCTTGGCAAATTTGCGTCCTTCAGATTTAACTTCTCTCTTTCGAGTAATTTTTTTTTTTTTAAGTTTAAAAATTAATTTTTTTAAAAAAATTTTAATTTAGAAAATTTTTCAATTAATGTTTTACAATGGCGGCTCGTGAGTTATGAAAGAGAGTGGGCACAATATAAGAACTTGCCTATTTTTTGTACATAAAATTCATTCTCCTAGTTTTCATGCTGGAAAAGACGTCAGTGACTTTGTTGTAAAAATGCGTTCAGTCGATCTTCTGACATTGTGCTTCTCAGAAATATTTTAATGCGTTTGAGGGTGGAAAAAAATCATTTCCATACTGCTGTCGACATGGGGGTTGTACAAATAATATCCAACAGTTTATATGTTTCCGTCAAAACTTTTTTTAAGTTGTTGTGTGTTATGAACACTAAAAGCGGCAAACACACCTACATCTACGTCACATATGTCCTCGCGCTCATAAATTACTGAAAGCTCACTTTTCAATTTTACTCTATCCAACATAGGATAAGATTTCACATTTTTTTATACACAGAATTAACCGACGCAAAATATGACGATTTTTTTCTACACCTTCGTTGTACTTAATTTTATGTCGCAAATAAGCATTGTCTAACTATTCACGTATGTCCACTTTGCCTAGAACATTGAAATCATGTAAGAAACGGAATTTTCGTGTTTCTTTGCCCTCTTTGCGATATGCTTTAAATCATTTAACCCTTGTTTATTACTGACCCCTTTCTTAAAAATTAAGCAGATAAAACAAAATAGTTTATTTGTTAGTGAACATCCGCATATCCACTCATATTTTTATTAAATACTCTATTGTAAGTTCGAGTTTTACTTGTGGAAGTGTAGTTTATTTGAAGATCAAGAATAGGCCTTGCTTTCTCTTTAAGTAAAAGTTTTTCCTTAAATGAGAGCGGGTTTTTTTTTCAAGATTTTGCATTCAATTAACTTCCATCATTGATAATAAACGTCACTTCAAGCCTTTGAAATCACACATGCGCCGTATGCGTTGAAAACGATGAAGTCGCAACGAATGCAAGACTTTAACTGGGGACACGGCATTACGTGCCCCGTAGCGACCGTATAAGCGCATATAGCGAAGATAAACGGAGCCGTCCGACTCATACTCCAAATAGGTACATCGGAAAGAGTGCCCCGGAACATAGTTCGCTTCGCATAGCGTTCGCATATACGCTACCGTCTGCGGTGCGGAAGGATACTTTCATACCATCGTTATACAAATACGTAAAATATATAAAATAAATAATGCCCTGAATTACATGCAAATTTCTTTTTGTGTGTATCTTGGTGGTCGCCACTCATGTTTTATTAACAGGACGTATCTTGCAATATACTTTCAAGTTCTTTTTATTATAAGAGAATACCCCAATACTAGCAAAGCTTTGTAAACAAACACGAGAATGATCGGCAAGCGCGTCATCACAGCGTCAACGTATATCCACCCTCTTCTTTAACCGGGCCCCACCTTACGAGGTAACCATATTTATACGGACCTTGAGTGCTCCTGACGATGCTGCGAGTAGTAATCATACGATGCCACGATTCCGATTGCTACTCATACCTCATATACACGATTATGCGTATTACTAGACGCATCGTTATACTCGTCAAATGCGTAAACGTACCTATACTCGCACGATGCCGTACTCACTCGTGCAGGTCTCTGCTAGGTAGCACGAGACGCTTCTAGGTTAGTGTTGTGGTGAACGTAGCTTTCATTCACATGTATAGCTGTGCGTGAATATTGCAATGTGAAGCCAACGAATGAAGTGAAGTCTATTCTCAAAATTGCCTTCACGGCGTGAATGTATAATGTAGGTGACGATGCCTTCACCGTCATTCGCGATAGATCGTGTCATACGGCTGCAATGTAAAGCACAACTAACTCTTGTTCTAATGCTTATTTTAAGCAGGAATATTTCGGTATATGTATATATAATATACATGCAAGAGGGATTTTAAATTATTTACTTTTTTTAATAAAAATATAATTCCTGATTAAAAACAGAGTGTTTAATAATTAGATTTGAAATGATGAATAGATTGAACGATTATAGGGACTTATTCCAGTATGTAAATTTTATTAAATTTTAAAACGCGCATTGTATGGAGAGGCAGCTTAAAACAATATAATAATAATAGCTTTAAACAATAGCGGTAAGAACATGTACAGCAGAGGCAAAAGTAAACCTGACACCTAAGTGAAACACGGAATGGGACGTTTCGACGCGGCTGTTTCGATGCCAAGACGTTTCGACGCCGGGACGTTTTGACGTCCGATACAATACCAGTTGAATTTGAGTTGATCATATGGTTTTTCTTTTTTTAACATAGGGAGAGGAGGATGATTTTTTAAATGATGCTTTTTTTTATTTTTTATTAAACATCGGCAGAATAGGACGCATTAAAATGTTTCAAACCTTTTTTTTAACAATAGGGGTTAGAGCGGGGGCAGGAAGCTTTTTAGAGGATAATTTTTTTTTCTTTCTTTTAAACAGTGGCAGAAAGGATGTGAAAATGTTTCAAATCATACTTTTTTTAACATCGGAAGAGGTGAAAGGGAGATTTTTTTTCAATAATATTTTCTTTTGACATTGACAAATAGGATGCATTAAAATATTTCAAATTATTTTTTTTTAAATTGGAAGGGGTTAGAGAGGAGGGGGGAGATGATTTTTTTAAATGATCATTTTTCTCTTTTTCTTAACATCGGGAGAGAAGACGCATTAA
Source organism: Protaetia brevitarsis (assembly GCA_004143645.1). Lineage (NCBI taxonomy): Eukaryota > Metazoa > Arthropoda > Insecta > Coleoptera > Scarabaeidae > Protaetia > Protaetia brevitarsis. The sequence continues at coordinate 1,506,695 of RXPK01000101.1, read as the reverse complement.
AATTCTTCAAATCATATTTTTTTTAATATTGGAAGATGTAAGAGGGAGAGGGGGATGATTTGTTTTAACTCTCACCCCTTCCCATGTTAGGAAAATATGATTTAAAACATTTTTAAGGCGTCCTCTTTCCCGATATTTAAAAAAAAAAGATATGATTAAAAAACATCACTCTCCCCTTCTCACCCCTACCAATGTTAATATGATTTCAAATATTTTTATTGCATCCTTTCTGCCGATGTTTCAAAAAAAGCAATATGTTATTCAAAAAATACACTCTCCTCCCCCCCTCACCCCCTCCAATGTTAAAAAAATATTATTTTTAACATTTTCGATGTTTTTAAAAAAAAGCAAAAGACTGTCACTAAAAAAAAACCATCATCCTCTCCCTCTCACCCCTACAAAAATTATGATTCAAAACATTTTTATTGCGTCCTCTCTCTCGATGTTTAAAAAAAAAGGAATAAGATTGGCATTAAAAACAAAAATTAATGTCGAAGAAAATACAAGTGCCAATTAGCATACTTCATTATGGTTGATTTAATATTAAAATATAACTGATTACAAAAACTATGCCATGAACGGAACTGCCCGCTCGCAATCTTTCACGAAGTAGATATCAAGTAGTGCGTGCGCAATGCATACAGTCACTTGAGAATAGGCTCATTTCACTCTTTCGTCGGTTCGCACTGCAATATTCACGCGTGAAGGCGATATGAGAAATTTGCTTCATGCACAACGCTTCATTCACTCAGGTAAAGAATGAAATATACTGCTTGAAGCCCTGCTATGATACGAAGGATCTGCGGTGAATGATGGCGAAAGCTTCATTCGCAACGCTATTCTAGGTGCATCGACTTGCCTGTCAAAACAGTAGTCCAGGCGCTTGCTAACGAATAGGCCTAACGACCGCGCCCCCCCAAATCTCCTTCTCGGATTACTAAAATTTAAAAAATAGCAATTATTAAATGTCGTTGTGTGTCGTTTAGTGTTTAAACGTACAAATAAAAGAATGTTTTAAATCAAAACAAGCTTAAATCTTTATTTCATTACCAAAATGCTGTGTTTTATCACCTTGAGACTTTTAGATCACAGGTACGTATGTTGAAATCAGTGAACACTATATAAAACAATTTATTCAACACAAAAATACGTATACGAACTTTCCTGGCATTTTAAATGAAATGAGGTTAAAGAAATGTCAAATTACAAAGAAATAAATTTAAAATTCAGAGCCATCTACCCGTAAATACCAAAAAGTAAATTTATTAGAGAACTATGATCTGGATTAATGATATTTGTTAAGAATAATTACTTTATCACAGACCAATTCCGTGATTTTTAAGGCACCCCTAGATATTAAAAAAAACTAATTAATTATTTTCTGTGGTGAGGTATATTTGATGGAATACTAACTTTACTTCGAAGCAGGCATATTCTAAGCCGGACGGACAGCAATTCTCTGGGTACCGGCTGGATTTTCGGTTAGACAGGAATCGTCGTAGGAAATTTTATAGGAAATTCTTGACAATTTTATAGGTAAAAGTAAGGATTTAATTATTCAGGAATAATATCGATACTTTTTTAGATAAACACTTCATGGAATATTTTTGAAACTGTGGCCTAAAAATCATTGTAGGAATTCAATGTCAACCGTTGTCTTTCGTGGTCACAGGCAGAATGAGGATTTAAACTAAAATTACCAGTAATCAGCCTGCGATTGTTATCGCTATCAGGCAAGCCAACATTGAATTTGAATTTATACCAGTAACTGACATCAAGATACCGTTATTTACTCTAGTTTGAGGGGAATTCATCAAAAGTTACCAAATAGACATCCCGAAGAATGAAAAATCTCTTCGAGCAAGATAATAGTAATAATAAACATAAAATATACCAGGTAAGCTTGAATTAACATAGAAAATAACGTTTATATTATAATTAAGGCTATACTTAGCACCTATTGCTAAGATGGTCCATTTTAATAGTCATTCTTAACAAATTCAAAATTTGCCTGAAAGTAGGTAACCTCCTCATTTCAATGATTCGTAAAAATGCACAATGGTCTATGTATTCAAACTGCAAAAAAAATTGTACACTGAGAAAAATGTTTAGTAATAGGTATTAAATATTTAATAACCTCAAGTAAAAAGTTCGCCTAAATAGGGGACAGATATACACATTGCTTATTATAAGAGCTTCCATGTTTCTGGAGTCTACTATCTATGAGAAGTGAACTTGTTTACTTGAAAAGCGGTTAATTAGTTACAGGTTAACTTTTCTATATAATGGAAATGAGGTCACTGTTCTAAAACAATTGAATTATATTCTTATAACAACTAACTTGACTACTTGTGATAACTACTTAATGTCACTGTAATAAAAGGTTAATGTATAGCAAGTAGCTAGTTTGCTTGTAGTAAATGAACTGTGTTGTTATTGTAAAAGAAAATTATTATTAAAACAAGTAACCTCACGAATAGGATCTATTGAAATGATTAATTGCTGTAACTAACTTCCTTACTTATGGTAGATATATGCGTTTATCTGCGGCAATTAAACCATGTATTCGATGTGGGTATAAAGGTAGAGACAATGAAATGCACGGCGGTCTGTTTTATATTTTATTTCTTGAATAGAGGAACAATAACAATGCAATGTTAATTAAACAAAAGCATTATACAAAATTAAAATTTCAATATGTACCTAAACATATATAAAATACAGTAATATATTTTTATAATCCACATTGCAAATTACAAGATGAGGTGGGAACATGACTAGCGTAACGGCGTATCACATGCAACAATTAACTGGCACATCTCGGGCTTTTCGGCGTTCTATGAGCATAAAAAGAATTTACTGATTACATTTTCTCAGAAACGATTGCCGAATAATGTAACGGCTGATACGAACGTTGACGATTTTGACCACATATAACCAATAAAAATTAAGTTAATAAATATCGTATTATCGTGAAGTATCTCTGCTTTGATGTTAATTTACTATTACGTTATTGCGACCATGTTGTGTAGGAAGCAAGAACACATTCCATGCATAATACAAGTTAATGCAGATTAATCGACTGAAACTTGTTATGATATATACACATATTATTTAGTTACCTTGAAAGACTGACCAGTAGTCTGCATGACCCCAATATTCGAATATCCTATCTACCATATTGATTTCAAACAACAAAATCACAAGCACAACCATCATCAACTGATTACCACTTGACTACAACGACACTGGCACTGGTGTGAAACGCGCGAAGGTAATGATGTTATGGCTAAAAGATAGCTTCCCTACGAAATTCTACGATTGGATGCGATGCTATACGACATTCTAGCGAACAGTCACTAAGGATAGAAATACATTTATTTAAATTAGCTGTACTATTTCTCTAAATAGAAATAGTATAATATTTACTTGCACAAGTATCCATATCATTATTCCAATATAATTCTTCTTTCTTATAAAACAATTTATTGAATCCAATTAATCACAATATTTAAAACAGAAAACTCTTGGCAAAAAGCATCATTTTATTCCAGCAATTAATTAGGAATAACAACGACAAATCAATATTCACTTTCTGTAAATAAACTAATCTTAGCAAAACAGTTTATTTGGAACATTTTTCTCAGTGTAGAAAAATAAAAATAAGAAGTAATTACTGTTTACAGATATTTAAGTTAATATATATATATATATATTAAAGTATTTCCCCAAACATAATTCCGACTTTGCTTTCAATAATTTTAGACAAGACTCTAACTTTACGTTTCATATCTCAGAATCATTTTTTTCACTTAGATCACTCTGGTTTTCAACGGCTCATATATGTGTGTTCTCACTCCTGCAATAGGCCTAAAATTTCGAAAACGTCATTTAAAATTCTAGAATATTAGATTTCGTGCTGCCTTTATAATAAGGAAGTATGAAAAAAAGTCATAATTTGGTGGAAAGACTATATAATTATTTAAATCACCTGTATACAGTGTCCGATGATAAGAATGATTATAATATATTATATTTTTTTGAAACTCGATCAAATAATAAGTAGAACATTCCGTGCTTATTGTAACACCCTGTATATAAATAGCTATACCAGTGAAAAGAGTGGTGGATAAACGGCACATTTAAAATTTGTTTGTCACTCATCGTTTAAAACTTATTGTACATAAACAAAAATTAGGCCGAATTTCAAAATAAATTGCATCCCCCTACACTTGCAGTTCCGCGGCAACAGAGAGTGTTCTTGAGCAACACTCTATGGCGTCTACATACTGAAAAATAAAATTTGCGATTTACAGTTCATTAGGTTTCCTGGTTAGCGAAAAAGACACAAACAAAATTTGAAAAATGCGCTCTTTAGCGCTATGTGCGTTTTCAGTATCTCAATAGGATCAGTTTGCTTATTTACTATGCTAACCTAGAAAATCTGACCACATTGTCCGTATAAATAAAAATTGGTAAAAATCTCCTTGCGTGCGGATTATCATTTTTGTGTCACAACAAACAACACGGTAGCATATGGATTGCATTTTATGTTCTGCCACAATGCGTATAGACGAGCGCGGTAATCGTAATACCACAGCAGCCACATGTGTGGAACTACCGAAATTGTAGGGACAATACGTCAGCACTTTAATTTTATTGTTTCCATTGTTCTGGACGGATTTCATTACTATTTTATTTCATTTCCATGTCCCGAAATAAATAAAATCGCCATCTATTTTTTATTTTTCTTTGTTTTGTTACATATAAGTTGAGTTGGGCAACTGTCCGGCGAAGCAGATACGTATTGCGACGCGGGCCTCAAATAATGTAATATAAATAAAGCAGATCAATCGTATTATTGTAATTTACTATGTACTTATAAAACATAAGTCATATTAACAGAGTTGTGCAAATTTTCCTTGAGGGACAAAATCGGACAAAGCGGGCGAACAAACGGGCACATGTATTCAGCTAGCTAAAAATTGTGGGAGGCAATTTAACGATTATTAATACTTGCTCTTTATCTCAGAAGGGAATTTGTCTGTACTCAAAAAATGTTTGCCGTTACGTTTCTGGAAAGAACATTTAAGAGAAAATGTTTTGAATATTAAAAAAATATAAATTTATTAGCCCATAATACACTTTATTTATGGAAAGCTAAATAATTAGGTACAATTGATTCTAAACTCCGTGTTTCACCGAAGGTACTATATGAGGCTACCGATTCTAAGTACTATATGGATTCCATAACAATCGAAATCTTGCTAACTCTAACTAAATAATTTTCCTATGATTGTTAATAATAATAACAAAAATATAACAAATCCTAAACTTGAGTTATTTCCCAGCATTCGCGAAGGAGTAAAGGCAAACCGTGGAAAAACCTTACTCTGATCTAGGAGCAGCCCCATTATTACTAGTAATAATAATATAATACAGTGAAGATTCGATAATCCGGATCAATTAAAGCAAGGGCTAATTCGGATTAATAAAAAATCCGGCTTATCGCATCTTGCATTTTTATACAAATAAATTAAAAAAAAAACGGTTAAACAAATCCACTTTATTCTCAAAATCTTAAAAAAATACATTATGTTTATATAGTGGAAGTAAGAATATAAATATAATAGATAAACCGACATATAAACAAAAAAAAAAGATGAACATTCTCTCTTAATAGATAACTCAAGGCGCGCATATTACAATAACTTACTTGAGAAATCTAATAATAAAGCAAAACTATGTGGCCCATTATTGGTGATCTTATTAACCCGCATACATCGATTAAAATTGACAGGCAGTTTCTTCTTGAATCTCCGCAGTTGGCGGCTAATCATTCTTTTGTGTGGGGGGGGGGGGGGGGGGTAACGCCTAAGCTATATGTTTAGCTTGTCAGGCCCGCAGAGCCAAATCTTCCTCCTAATCAACATTACGACCCCGGAAAAAACCGATTATCGTAATTGACCAGAGCGAGATTTGAACCCCGGACTCCGCGCTGATAGCCAAGCGTACAAGCCACTTGACTACCAGCCAGGCAAAAGGCAAGCAGCTGATTTTCAATTTACCGAGAATTTTCACAATTTTGTTTTGTTTTGAATAAGTTTAGTTTAAGAGATTATTGAATGGTTTTAATTTTGTAGTATTAGGTTTTTTTTAATTAACCCAGTCATTCAAATGTCTATTGTTCGCTTGTGCTGATTTAAGGGGAGGTTTACATGTATTTGACTGGAAAAACCGATTTTTGGTTTTTTGCATTTTTTGAAAGCTCCAAATATATAACATACATGGTTAAAGCGGTTTCGTAATATTCGCATTGTTTAAGCGGCTACGGCTTATTAAAAGAGCGGGTATACCGAACACAAACGGAGCAAATTAGATGCAATACTATATTCGACTCGGGCCTGCTCGGGTCGAAATATCATACTTATTGTTTGTTAGTGTATGTATAGTTGTATTTAATGATTAGAAACGCCACTGCAGTCGGGATTACAAATAAACGACAGAGTAGCTATTTATATTACAATAATATGAAGCAATTAGATCGAAATAAAACGCACATTTGAAGAAACTGATCTAACAATATTTCTTTTACTTAAAACACACTTTCCTACCCTTTAGAAAACTACTTACCATAAAATGTATCAATTTATTGCAGATGCACTTACACCAAATTTCTTATAAAAGCTGGCTAGAATATGATGGCAAAGGTAACCGCACTACGGATTATCAGAGTAGCACAGGAAAAATGGAAGTCGATGCGATGCCTTAAAAGAAATTTTCGCACGATTTCAGATAGGCGACTGAGACAAGACAACTTTTTAAGCAATTTGTGATTTTTAGCCGTACGAAGATGTTACTGTTCAGGAAAAAAAAGAGAATGCGTTGGAGATCTACAAAAAAGAATGAGTGGACTTTGAAGAAAGGGCGCTGGTAAACTGACTGACAAAGTTATTGATAATTTGACAATAGTGTACTGTGGACTAGCAATTAGACAACATTCAGATTCTGCATAAAAAATGAAGGCAGCTATTTGGGCTACATTTCCTTATAAATGTTCAACCGACGCGGATCCACGACACATTTATTGTCCAAAAGGTATAGACAGCCTGTGTAAGTGGCGCGTTGCAGAAGCCAAGGTTGAGCTTGCTTCATTCATACATGACCCTCTTTTGCAAAAAAAAAAATCAAGATGCTATTAGGCCGATTTATGAAGTTTTTCTAGAGTGATTTCTTGCAAAGATGCATGAAAAAAATGGAAAAAATGCATGGAAAAATTGTCAAAACTGAAACGACTCGTTTAGTTCATGTGTATAGAAACTAGCTCCAAAAGATTTACACTGCGACCCACAAACAATTCAACTTGCTACCTACATTGCCGCAAATTTATTCAATGAAGGTTACTTTTCTGTATTACAAATAATGAATGCGGTGGGAATTGCAGTAGGGCTTGATGCCAAAAATTTCGTCATCAGTTCTGATCGTCAGCGCATACAACGGGCAGAGCAGGATATGTCCAGCGCTGCAAAACTTGCTGTGCTGTCTAAAGGGAAGCACCAATTTTGCAAATGCAGAAGTATGAAGAAGAAGAAGGATTAATGTATGGTGCTGGAATAGCTGACTAAGTGTATGTTGAACTATTTGTAAAAAATTTGCTGAGAAACTTTGAACCGGTTTTCTCGAAACATGATTTTTCAAATCTGCGTAATTCTAGTCTTCAAGTGTTCAATATATCAACTTAATTCTTTGTTTCTTAATGTAAACAGTTTTTATTGGAGGTTATACCTATAATATACTAAAAATTGCAATATTCCACATTTTATATCCACATACACACAAAAAGAAATAGAAAATAATCAAATCAAAGTCCAGGTATCTGCCACATTGTTTGCTTCGACTTATTGGTTAAATTTAGGTATAACCTCCAAACAAATTTAATATATTTCTAACTCTTCTTTTTATTTTCAATTTCGGATCACTTTTGCGTATGCTAGAGTTTACGCAGTTTGACCGTGTTTTCTACGCACGTTGCTACCTAGATACAAATAGCGAACGTTATAGTGGTCTTGTCATTAAAAAAAATATATTTTTTTAATGTTCAAGTTTTAATATATTTACTAAGAAAAAGCTGTATTTCGTATATCTTTTCCTTTGTCTGAAAAAAAAGCTCAAAGTTTTTGGACTTTTCCGATATATATATGTAAACCTCCCCTTAATGCGTATACTATTAAATATTGTCGTTGTAATGTTCTACGTTTGCGTTGTACGATTTTTGAGAGAGGCATTTTTGTAAGAACAGGATTTTGTTAAGGAGTTCCTTGTTCGACTATGAGCGTGAGTAGACGTATTTCCTAAATATTTGTCGCCATTTTGTAATTCATTTAATATTGAAATTTAATTTTCTTTTATATAGTCAATCAAGGAATATTTATTGTAATAATTGTTAATGTATTAAAGTGTGCACTTTATAGATATAGGGTCAATTATTATTCTTTTTTTGTTTAGAAGATTATTTTAGTTTTTTTCTCGTTTATATTTAAAGAGTTAATTTTTCTGTATCTTTTTAATTTTTCTATCACCTCGTTTGGATGAGTAGAAGCATTGTTCTTTCATTTAGCTTTTTCATATTTGTATATTTCTAGCACTTCTCCACGCTTGGATTATTTTAATTTGTGAAACCACGTGGATAGAAGTTCAAAGATTGAATAATCCTCCCGAACAAATAAAACTTTTGCTTTGCATAGGAAATAGCATTGTCCTATTTTAAATTAGAGTCAAGTGCAGTTTTTATTTTAGGCCAGCACCTTCAGTTCAGGGTTTTTTTTTTCAGCACCAATATCTTTAATACTTTCTACGTCAAAAATTTTAGAGTATGCCATGAAATTCAGGTTAGACACATATTTAGATAAATGCGAAATATTACATTAGTTTCAGCATGGTTTCAAAAGTGGTAAATAAACTATTTCAGCTTTAATAGATTTTTATAATAAAATTCTTTATACATTAGAAGAAAAAGAATGCCCTATTGGAGTTTTCTGTGATCTCACAAGAGCTTTTGACTGTGTAAATACTGTAAATCACAGTAAACTCCTTGGAAAACTGAGTTCGTACGGTCTTCGGGGAACTATGTTGCAATGGTTTCAGTCGTACCTTAGTAATAAATCATTTTTGTTGACAAAAAGGGGGTGAAATGTAGGAGGAGGTCACATTCCTTACCAGTAACGCAAGGTATACCGCAGGGTTCGATACTGGGGCCTACTTTAACTACTAACGCACATTTGTAGTTAAATGTATTGACATTGAGCAGAATTAACTACATTAGGTATGCACAGAATAAGGTGGTGCTCCATCATGTTAAAACCATGTTTACTCTCTTACATACATCAAGAGGTACATCATCCAACAACTCTCTAATTCATTGTCAAGAAAGTGTAAATGACGTGCTCCTGCAAGATTACCATAAAAAAGTGTGACCCTAAAAGTTTGTTTCAAATGTTGCTTCCCCTTATGTTAACAGATCACTGCCACTGATGATTTACTGTCCTGACAGCATGCGGAAAATTATGGTGGTTAAAATGATAATTCTTCCGGAAAGCAGCTTCATCGGTAAATAATATATTGAAGAATCTTACTTCTCCTGTCTGTTTTTCTAGCTCCTACTCACAAAACATCAACCTTCGATTAAAGTCGTATTAATCTAGTTCTTGGACCAATTGATAATGGTAGCGACGAAATTTATTTTTGTTTAAAATGCGATGAAATTCCTGTCGTGCCTAATACGCATAAAAATGTTTGAGGATTCAACACTGCCTACTACTGATTTGTTTTCTTCAATGGTTGTAGTCCTTCAGTCTTTTAAAAGAGAACACATTAGCTTCAGCTTTTGGATATTTTTGACTGTACATACTGCTGTGGTCTGGCACCCCGGGTTTCGAAAATTCAAATTTGTATTTTTATTCATTCCAAGTTATCTTTATCAATGCTACGCAAGAGTTTCCACAATCACTATTTTATTTTGAAAAGATTTTGTTAATTGTATTGTTTGATGAATTTAAGTATTTTAATTGTTCAGTTGTTGATTATTTAATTATTCAGTTGTACATTTTGCGTTCACCAGTATTGTATATATTGTTCAATGTAACATTCTAGAATTTTCTTAGACGAATTCTGCGTTGCGAGCGCACGCAATTGTAAATTTTATATATATGCGACCGTGTTTAACCCAGAGGCTCAGTTACTTGAACGATGTCGTGTAAGTACAGTTAAATTTTATTTTCTTTGCTGTCTTTTTGTAAATTCATTTGATTTTAAAAATGTTGTTCGTTTAATTTGAAATTTTCTCATCCTTCAAGGAACTCGTTTATAATAATCGTTATTATATTATTGTCTACACAAATTAGGTATAAGATTCGTTATTATATTTGTTCTAGAAGGTGGTATAAGTTTTTAAAGAGTTTAAAAATTTTCCGTTTCTTAGTTTTCAAATTAGTTTTTTTTAGTTAATCACCTCTGTGTAGGTGAAAAGAAGCATTGTGCTTGTGTTTAAATTTCAATTTTATTTGCTTGTTTTGTCCACGTTTGAATTAAATTAGTGTGTTTTAAATTTTGAGACCACGTGGATTTTTTTTGTGAAATAGGATTTTCTTCTAGAACAAATTTACCTCTTTGCTTTGTTAAAGGATTTGAATTGTCCTTTAGTAAATTAGATTCAAGCAGGTTTTGATTTTGGCCAGGACTCTCAGTCCAAGGTTTGATTTTTCCTGTGTTAATTGTAATTAAATGTTTTTTTTTTTATAAAAATAAATTTAATGATTATTAACGTCATTCAAAATTTCTGTTCTTTTATTTTTGAATCAACCATTTCAATTGTTAGAGTAATTTTAGAAAGTCAAATTTTCAAACGCTCACATTTTACTGTTCATGATTAGTTTAATTGTGAGGGTAACCTTGAGGTTAAGTATTCTTATGCGCCCTTTATTTTTATCCACTGAGCTAGTTAATTTAATTTTTCTTTTTTTTTTTAATTCATTTTGCATTTATGCTGGTACCATCAGTACACAGCAATACGTGTAACCAAAAAATACTTTCTGCCACATTCTCCCATACATCTTATTATTATTTATTATTTGAGAATGAATAATTTAAACAAAGAAATTAAATTTATTGTTGTATTACAACACCTCATCATAAATTTAAATATATATAAATAAATTCGATAAAATACATAAAATGCATATGCTCAGAGTTTGAAAGATTGATAACAATTAAACTATGTTAACAATCTGTCACTATCAAAATATCATAACTGTGAGTATATGCATTTTCTGTATTTTATCGAATTTATTTCTTATTGTTTACTCGCACTACATAAACAAATCCACAAAACTGTCATTGATAAATATTAGGTGGCAACAATTGTGAAAATAACCGAATCAATTACTTTTTGCGGAAGAAGTCTATCCTAATTGAACCCTGACTGACGGACTGAGATTGAAACAAAAAAAAAATACTCTCCACCATTCCGGTTAAAGAGAGGCAAGCTAACTCATAAATGTAAAGGATATAGAATTAAAATCTTTGCTGACCAGAGTTTTATAAGAAAAAGTTTTTAAAAAATAGTCTCTATAGATATAATAGATTTATGGTGATATAATAATACCACCCACATTTTACTCTTCTATATTTATTGAATATTTCCGATAAGGAAACGGGAGCTTATTTTTGGTTAAGTACGAAAGTCACCCTTTTATAGACTAGACGGTTTTCTTTTTTGCAGTCCGCCTGTACGAAGTGTTTCCAGATAAGCAAAGTACATTTTAGTAGTGGAGATGCGGTTATATTTGATCGGATTTCGATATCATCCAGTTTTGTGTGTGGTGGTAGATGTTTCGGAGTCACGAACTCGTATCGCTGGCAGTCAAGGACAGTAAAGGGCCGAATGTTTATTATTTTTCAAACATAAACGAAGATTTATATTGTTTGCCTGCATTTACTATTAACTTTGCCATAGAGGATGAAAGATAGATATATTTGTTTGCTACGTGCAAAGCACGACAATTTCGATATGAAAAACGTTAATTTAGTTTTTGCAATTAATGTTCTCCATAAAATATGTGACATTATGCGTTATCGAAAAAGATACTCTCAAGATCTTTTTGAATATATCTAAAATTATGAAGTATGTTATAGCAGTCGTACTTTCGAAAATAAAAAATTAATTAACAGAAAGGACGGTAGAGCAAGATGGTAACACTAAGGTTTAAAACACTGTATTAGGATTGCAAATTGAAATGCAAGGTTCTGGACAGGCTTTTTGTAATCTTTAAACAATTATCTGTTGATGGATGTATTTACAATTTTTAGACCGGCATTCCTGTGAGAAAATTATAAAACAAAATATCCAGGTGAGGTAAGAATGGGTTGTGACATAATATTGGGTAATATATAAAAAAAGATTTTATTCTTAAAAAACTGTACAAAGAAAGTTAAATTTCTTTAAAGCAGAAATATTTAAAATAAAAAGATGCCATAACGATAAGAATAGAACTCATCCACATTATTCGCACACTGATCGTGTATCCAACCTTGTCATCCATGGCACTGTAACCATACTTTTCCTTCGGTATCTTCACCGTACTTTCTGAAGCATCTTTCTCATTAAAAGAACTTAATCTGTTCCTTTGACATTTTACAGAAATCTTTCTCTTTGCTTTCCTTACTGATTTCGGCTTCTTGCTTTTTTTTGTTTTCTTCTTTGCCACATTTTTTGCCTTCTAACTCTTTCTCTCAGCTCTCCTAGTTGCTTTAAGGGTTCTTCCGGCTTCTATTTTCTTGTAACAGATTTTTATATGGAGTGCTTGTAAGGAATGTTGTCTTTCCCTTGTTACTTTTGATTGAATCTATTCTCAACATGAAGAATAGGCATTATGTCTTTGAGAGAGCATAATGAAGATGCTCCATCAGTAGCTAAACATCCAGGAACCGTAACTGGAGTTCATGGAGCCAACATCAAGAGGCTGGAAGCGATGAGTGCAATGAGGCAACCGTCAACAAAACAACTCAATGCTCTCTGTAGTATAATCGATTCGTTTTATATTGCTGGCGATCCTCTCGAGGCTCCTACAAATCTACGAATTTCTCAAACCAGGAATAGAAAATATTCTTTTGCATCCAACCTCTTCAATGAACTTCAGCCCATGCTCTTGGAGAACAATTGTTCATAAGGTCTGGATTCATTCTATCCCGTGGAAATACAAGCAATGGAGGGTAAATAAGCTTTCGTTGCACTAAAACATAATTCAATGGTAACAGTAGCTCTCCGTTCTATCGACGGTAAAACGCCTACTTGTTTCCTGCCTTTGCAAACTATTGTTTTGGGCTTTGTTTTTTTGTATAATTGATACACCGATCTTACCACAGTTACAAATTTTGTTAGCGGTAAATTTATGCTTATCCAAAACTTTGCCAAGCAAATCAAAAAATTGTCCTACCGCTATTTTATTAAAGCCAATGGCGCTTGCGGCTCTTGTCCTTTCGGGTTTTCTAATTGATAAATCCAGCTGAGGTCTTATAAATCCCATCAGACATTTTTTTCCAGCAATTTTTGCATATGTCCAACAATGAACTTTTATTTTAAATAATAATTTTTGGTCTTAGTGGTTTCCTAAGTTGAAGAAGTCCACCAAGCTGACAGGCTTCTTTCACTTTTCTTTCTAAAGTTGTTTGTGGTAGGTACCTCATACTCACTCGCTGCTCTTCTGTACCCAAGACGTTCCTTGAGGCTAGAAGCTACAGAGTGTTGTATATTTTCGTTCAGCCACCCTCCACGCGCGGTTTCTTTTTCCTGTAAGTGCGAATCACAATATATTGCAAGCAACGAAACGCTTTAATTGTATATTTAAATATTCAACTATATCCAGGCATATTGAACAACATGGAGGGATAATACGGTGATGTCCCCATGTTGCCCTATACTAATAGTCCCATCTTGCCTCTATAGGACATTTTTTGGGTATGTTATCATAATATATTAAATATTTGAAATAAATAAAGATCGCACAATAGCAAATACATTCATACATACACGCAGGTAATAAATGTCGATATCGTAGTAAAAGATATTGAAGGTTCAACTTTTATCAGTAACCACTGCGAGCACTTCTCCAGGTAGGTGATCTGCACCACGCACAAAAAAAATACTGCTATAGATGTACCCTTAGTTATTGAAGAGACAGTACCGATGTGCTTGCTATTACATTGGTGAATTGGAATAGTTGTGAAAAACAAACAACATATTGTAGTGATATTAATATTTTAGTCATTTAAGTTATTAAATTTAACTGTAATGTCTCAGGTTTCCTTGACAGTCACAGATTCACTGTGATTCACCACACCTATGATTTTACTTTAAAATTTATTTAACATTATGTTGTAACGCACTTTGTAAATTAAGAAAACTCGTTGAAATTTAAAATTAGACTTCTTAATTAATTAATATCTTTTTTATTCGTTATTGGAAAGAAATTTTAGCTGTCACTCACCGGTTGATAAACAAATTTAAAACTGATCTACAGTTCGTTAAAAAAAACACGAGACCGCTGGATAGCGTCGTTTATGAACAAACGAGTTTAGTTTTCGTTAATTGCTCTGAAAACACAGACCATTGTTGAGGTTTATTTTCACATTTTTTGTCTGAAATTACTATTCCGTGAATAGTTTTCCATCAGAGTAATCGCAAAACAGTTTTTTTTTATATAGAGCTTACGATAGTAGTAGATTTATAATATCTACGTTATATTTAAATAATTCCATAGTTTAAACTAAATTTCAAAATTCCAAGATAGTGATGTAAAAAAATCCCAGAAGATTTTTTTCATTAGCTCTTTCCTCGAAATTCCCAGTTGTTCCGGCCACCTGAATTCAAGAACTTGCCGCTAAATTTCAAGAAAATTATAGAAACGGATCCCTGAACTTTCTCCACTGATTTAGAGGTTAGATATGCTTATTTTCGTTAACGAACTTCATTCCTAGTTTAATTAAAAACAAATATTAATTTACACACTTAAATATTCCGATATTAGGACTTACTCCTGCTGTAGGAGTATTGATGAATCATTATTTTCATTTACAAAAATATCCAACAACTACCAACCAGTTTTCTTGAAATAGTAAATAAGATGTTTAGAGTCTAAAATAGTTTAAGTCCTGATCGTGACCAGTTAAATACAGAAAACTGTACAGGAAACTGTGGAATTGCAATTTGTTTTTTTAATTCATTATAAGAACTGTTTATTAAACATTTACTGTATGTTTTGTATTGATTTTAACAAACTAAAAGTATCGTTTGTATTATTATTGTCAAGAAAAAGGTTTTATGTTTTGAATGAATGTGGCGTCGACAACCCAATTTACGACCCTGTAAAGCAAGTGTCAACCACTACAATGTTTTTAGAGGACATGTTTATCATATAAATTAAAGGCTTTAACACTAAACTAGCAAGTTCTTTTAAAATGCACGAATTTTAGTTTTTAGCTCGTAACGTGCCGGAAAATAATTTCATTGATTTTCCTATATTTTCGGTAGCATTACAAGCCGACGCGCGTATTAATTTTTAGCAAGTTTGTTTCACCGCATCCCACCTGGTCACACGTTCAACGCACACACGCTTGATTCCCTACGTGTGTCGCCTATGTGGGGTTCTCTTGAGCCTATTTAAGAGCACTCGTTTGAAACGATCGAGGTATATACCCGCCTATGGGTGACATCACATAATCTTCCATTTTTCTTCTACATAGCTAGAAACTATTGTCGTCCTTTGGGCTAACATAGCCTGGCACACTGTCTGTGTGATTAGAAATTGTAACCGTTCCCTGAGTGACACGACATAGTCTTCCGCCGCCTGTTCAGCCAGAGACTGTTGTCGTCCTTAGGGGTGACACGACGTTACCTCCCCTAACCATCGTTGCATTTTATTTATGAAAAGTTAATTACAATTCATCCTAAACCACGCGCTCACACCTAAAGGTACTACACGAAGCTACCTATTCTAAGCATTATATAGATTCTGTAACAATGAAAATGTTTCTACCCCAATTAAATAATTTCTTAATGATTATTAATAATAGTAACGAAAATATAATAAATCAGTCAACTATCGGTTGTTTGTGCCCATGGGACGACTTCGCCAAGAAAAAGGAAAACCAAGGAAAAACCACTCTGGTAGCAGGACGTGCGAAACAGACCCACTGATAGCCAGCAAAATATTATTGTTACCCTTCTGAGTTTGGAAGAGGTGTACTTCAATTCGAATAGGTGTGTCGCTTCCAGGTAGCTTCTAAGTACTTCGCGCGTCAAGAAGCTGTCTCTTCCAGCAGCAGAAGGATGGACCAACCTAATGAACCGAAAGAAAATAAAACAACAGCAGTACCTATTTTAATATTTAACAATAATCTTAATTACTCTAATCAATAGTAATTCATTAAAAATTTAATTTCTATTTTAACTATTGTACTATGCTATAATTTTAACACCAATTTACTAAATATTCAGGAATAATACGTACTATATTTAGTTTGGCATGTGACAACTAATTCATTTCCATTGAACGATATATACACACACGATATACAGTGAGATCGTAAATGTCCCCCCCCCCCTCCCCCCCCCCCCCCTGATAACTTTTGAATAGTATGAGATAGAGCAATGAAACAAAACCAAGTGAAATTAGAGATATTTGTGATTTTTTGCCTATAGATATCGCACATGCTTCTGATCTAAAATAGAGGGCGTAGCTACCTTTTAAATTTTAAATAGGAAGTAATTTCATTTAGAAGCTCATTTGGAAGATATTTCTATTACTTTTTATGTAATGCAAACAGTTTACGATTTCGAAATTTTTACCAACTTATCCAAGATTAATAATTGGAGTATTACGTTACTTTTCTATAGCCCTCGTATTCGCTTTTTGGATATAGTGTACAGAAACCTGTAATTACAGTAATCTGTAACATAGACACCACACACATGGACACATACCACTGACAGATAAGACACTTTTGCTAAATTTTTGCAAAAACGTCATATTGTAAAATATGTCATATTTTACAGCAATCGCTTCCTAATCACATAGAAATCACAATATTTATACGAGGGCTATAGAAAAGAAACGTAAGTACTCCAATTATTAATCTTGGATAAGTTGGTAAAAATTTCGAAATCGTAAAACTGTTTGCATTACCATAAAAGTAATAGAAATATCTTCCAAATGAGCTTCTAAATGAAATTACTTCCTATTTAAAATTTTAAAGATAGCTACGCCCTCTATTTTAGATCAGAAGCCATGTACGTATCTCTATAGACAAAAAATCACAAATTATCTCTAATTTTATTTGGTTTTTGTTTCATTGCTCTATCTCATACCATTCAAAAGTTACCAGGGGGGAGGGGGGACCATTTACGACCTCACTGTATATACCGAAATATATCGTCATAATACGCATTATTCAGACCTAACGAATTGAAACATAAAAAATCAAAAATTATTAATAAATGGCGTAAAATTTGCCCTGCAAATTAGACCGTACGAACCACCTTTGCATAGGTTCGTAGAATTAATATTACAAATGTGTGTGAGAATAAGTTTGTATAGATTCGGTGTACTACCGAAATTAAACTACACTCGATCTCGGATTATTGTTCTTCCAGTTAAAAAAAAAATTAGTAGGTATATTTAATATTTTCGTAGAATCATTATGCTATAATTATTCTAATATATACTTTATTATAATTCAACATCTGTATTTCCCTAAGAAAGGAAGAGCGTATTGTATTGAATAAACAGAGGAACCTGCGGTCGATTGATTATTGAAACAATTGTGAATGTTTATTACTTTTATTTTAATTTCGTTTGATCTTTAATTGCGTATAATGACTAGAATCTTGAAAGGGTTTTAAAAATATTAGGTGCGGGCCCACTACAATTAAACAGATTTTTTCAGGCGCTGGTATTATAGTCGATATTTCCTATAAAGCGTGTCGAACCGCGACGCGACCAGACTTTAACAAATCTATTTCCCTTTCTCAAATATGGTGTAATTTATTTGTTTGCCATAAGTTTGCAATACAGTATTTATTTTTGTTTTGTTTCCATTACAAAATTTTTCTACTTTTTGTTTTTACAATTTTATGTAGACATACGTTTGTGCGCTCACTGGACGAAAAGGTTATTTACGTTTAAAAGCTAGTTTTCATTGACAGTTCCATTTCCTGGATTTCGCCACATTTTCACATGTTTATTCCGAAAGCCATATATTAAGTCCATCCGCAGATTTGTGGTTAACAATAGCTTCACATTTGTGCCTGTGTTTTTTACTTTCTCTTTTTATACTTTTTATACTTTGCTATTACTGGAAGACTAACTGAATATAAATATAATCTTTATACTAACATAAGAGAAACATTTAAGCAATGTCAAATCAGGATTGGGCAAAAATTAATTATATGATAATTGGTTTAGTAAATGATTATAATTTAATATATTTCTATTTGTAACATCTCAGCCTCGGCGGTGTTAGGTTAGGTATTTGACCTCCCCTCCATTAAATAAATATATCCTAGACGACCTAACTAAATTACTGAAGATGACAAGGAAATTCTCGATCGCCGGCTTGGTTCTTTTCAAACGTACGGAAACAAACTTGATGCACTTGAAGCATGTTAGTGTTGATAAACCAAAACTTTTTTCTCCATGGGCAGGTGTAAAAGTTTTAGCCCTCTCGCCCAGGTTGCAGCCTATCAAAAAACTTCGCAATCTGGCTACGAGTTAACTTAACGACTCTAGGTTCGCCCAGCCGATCGACCCTAAACTGTGTGTGCCTCTCTCGGTCCACTGACCGGCCAGTGTACAGGAAGGTGAGCAGGAGTTTCTTCCGCACTCCCACACTTTCTACACAGAGGAGAGTTTACCAGCCCCATGCGATGCATGCGTTTATTTAGTGTGCAGTGCCCAACTAAGATCCCTGTGAATGATCTCAAAGACTCCGTAGGGCATGTCTTTATGATCAGGCCACTTTAAGTCACTACACCGGGGCTTTAGTCATGCTACAATTATTGTTATTCTTTATAAATAAATATTGTAGTTATATAAAAAAATATGCTCTACTGTTCTCTTCTCTTCTAAATGCAGCCACCAATCTCATCGGAGATGCTGGTTTGGCATTTTTACTTTTTACTAAGTTCAAGCAGTTCTTTGATTCTGATATGATTAGATGAGATACACTCCTTCCAAGCACCAAAACAGGTCACTGTTAAAGTACTGAAGCAATTTTTGATTTGCCCAGATTAGATTAGCCAGGCCTATGTTGAACATATGCCTATTCAGTCTACAGTGACCAGTCAGTAGATCTACAATCATTTTGACAGTCTTCCTGTATTTATTCAGTAGATCTCTCGTGAATTCAGGCCTCTGCTTCTCGAGGAACTCTTTTGCCTGTCTTTGTCCCGGTGATTTTTGCAACCAGTCTCTGGACTGATTATGTACCCATTCATTGATGGATTTTTTAATTTGCGATTTGGTAGTGCCGAAAGAGGGGTCGCCTCCAACGAATGACCTTGACGGACCTCGCCTAGCTAGCTTGTCCGCCGCCTCATTTCCTCTCACACCCAAGTGGCTAGGGACCCAGGCCAAGGATAATTTCCATTGGGTACCCACCTCGTTTAGGGTGTTTACACAGTCCCAAATCAGCTTAGAGTACACGCTTGTAGAGCTAATCGCTTTAGGTGTGGACTGACTTTCAGAGAAGATAGCGACGCTTTTACCTAGCTCGGTACATCTTTCTATTTTTCGAACACAGTGGTATATTGCAGCAACCTCAGCTTGGAACACCGTCGTGTCTTTGTTGAAGCTTACCGAAGGAGCCTTTTTAGGCTTCTTAGCGTATATTCCCGCTCCAACGCCGTAGTCTGTTTTAGTGCCGTCTGTATACCAGTTTGAGTCCGCTCTTACTGGAGTGCCTGTCTCCCAGTCCTTATCTGATATTATAACCTGATATTTTCTATCTAGGTTAAATTTTTGAGCCATGGTATCACATGGCATTCCTAAAAGGGGTACCTCCTTGAGTTCATCTAACAGTTTCTCATAGTCAGCACCGTGCGATTTACTTATCGGTATTTGACTATGCAAAAAGCCTGTGTACTGTGGACCTTGCGGCTCCTTGTATATAAAATATGTGTTGGTGGTAGGTTCAGAATTGCTTCAATTGCAGTGGGAGAGGTCGATCCCATCGCCCTCGTGGGGCACAAACACACCAGCCTCTGCACGCCACTCAGTGTGTTGGCCGCCCCCACCTGCCGCACATCTGGCCACCATACTAATGCTTCGTACGTTATCATGGGTCTAATTACCCTTGTGTATAACCAGAGAGTCATCTTTGGGCTAAGCCCGCAATTCCTTCCATACAGCCTCCTGCACCTACCTAGGGTAATAGTGGCTTTGCTGGTCAATTTCTGGATATGTGAATTCCATGTATATCTTTGATCAAACCATACCCCCAGGTATTTCGCTTCTTTGACATATGGAATCCTTTCGCCTCCTATCACTAGTGGCTGTAAGCCTTCTAGCGTTCGTTTTCTGGCGAACGTGACAATGTGTGTCTTTTGAGGATTGACTGATAGTCGCTCTTGTTTACACCATTTGTCAACCGTGTTTAGAGGGTTTGCATACGCTTCAACAGAACCTTTGGAAACCGCCCTCTGATGACTATCGTAAGGTCGTCAGCATATCCCAGGCAATGGAATCCCTTTCCGGTCAGCTTTCGGATTAGGTCATCAACTAGGGTAGCCCACAGCAAGGGGGAAAGAACTCCACCCTGCGGGCACCCCTGATTTGTCCAAAATTTGATTTGCTGTAGGTGCTATGCCAGTGGCAAGTTCTGGTCCCTCAAATTTCTCCGCAGCAGTTTTTCCCCAAGGATGTGGGCTTCCTCATTTCGGATAATGAGTGCTCAGGTGCTCAAACTAGGGATAGATTATAATGGCCACCCTCAATGTATTTAGAATATGCTTACAGCTCTGAAACAGCTTAGGGTTGTATTTAAGCGCCTCTGGTGGCTTCAAGCACCGTCGAACTGTCACTATTTTTTTTATTGATTTCCGTTTGTAATTTTACCAAAAATCTCTCTAGCACACATTTCAACGGCATATATTTCAGCCTGAAAGATCGTTATGTGTTGTCTATTAGATCTTACACAAGTGTTACTTTAAATGGTATACTTCTGAGGACACCATTCGAATCAGTTTGTATAAGCATATAATTTGCCGACGTAAAATCTACGGCCAAATTTTCAGCGTCATGGACAACACCAGAAAACAATGCATTTTGCTTTTAGATAGTCTGCGCAAGACATGTACGATTATTTACAAATGACTTCAAGATATGCATGTAATGTTTCTTAATGATTACCTTTAAGGATCAATATTTTGGTTATTTTTTTATTTATTATGTCTAATACATTGCAACGAATACACTGTTTTCCTTGTTTAATAGTGGCTGATTAATCTCTTTATCTTGCTCATCTGTTGATCTATTCTGATTGTTTTTTAGCTTTTGCCCAACTTTTCGTTCTTTTAGTTAATTTTGTTAGTTGTGTATTTCTAATAGTATAGAAAACCGGGTCCACTTGTATTTCTGAGCACGAACAACCCAAATAGCTACCTAAATATGCCGTCCGGAGAATTTACTTTTAATTCGCACAAATGTGTAACTTTTTCAAATTAGAGCTAAATTTACAATAAATACAGTTTCGCACTATGCAAAAATTCCTTTTTTTGCAATCCATATTTCTTTTTAAAAGTTAAGACAGGATTTCTTAATTTTTTTTATATACCTAAAGTTTTTATTTGTGAATCTGTGGATTGATGTGGTTTAGCCAAATGTGATTCAATTAGGCACGACTGAATTAAATTGGCTCTCTGTCGAAACATGCGTTTTGCTGTACTACAACCACAGTAATAGCAATCTCATGAATAAAGTTGAATTAATTACATGTGACAAAAATTTCAAAAATGAAGTAGGATTACATAAACAAAAGCTTATTGTTTGAACAAGAAGAAAAACTGCCTCAGTTAATGCACTATCGTTTCGTAAAATCAAGACATTAAGACAAAACTCATCCTTCATATTAATTAAATCAATTTACTTACCCTACCCATAACGATTCACCAAGATTGACACTTCCACTTTACAGGAATCGCTTCATTAATATGCGGGTTCCATTGTTTTGGGATTCAGACGGCCTTGCTTACCACTTTTGTTAGCTAAACTTTAATGGACCCCTCTCACGCCTAAATATGCGAAGCACACAATAGGGATTTGTATCTTGTTTGGCAATGAATGCAAATTATTTTCATAGTGTCGGTTACATCTTGACGTGTTGTTGCAATAACTGCATTAACATTCTCGTATTGCCTTTATATTGCATCGCGCCGTGCGAATCGTAATCCACACCATCCCGAACCGATTCTGGGAGACACATATGCGCATAGAAGCGAAAAATATCAGTAATGTCGTCCAAAAGTTGAACTTCAAGAAAAGCGAAAGATTTACGACGTGTTAGAGATTAAATATTTCATGATACTAAAAATAGTGAAAGCGATACATCAAAAAGAACTTCACGGGTAGCACACACACATAAATTTTATGATAATGTAAATAGTTGATTTACCGCCTTAACAATAACTGAGAAAGAAAGCGTTGAATTAAAGTGTTCGTTCTTTGTTTATTTGTTAGGTTTTTTTTTTTTGAAAATATGGAAACTAAACATTTTTCCCTGAGAGTTGTCCTAACATTCACAAATACAAAAGAAGCCCCACGCAATAAAGTATACTAGTGTTCGAGGATGATGATTTCTAACATAAAATACGACTCACGTAGAATTAATACATTTCTCTGAATCTTTAAACGTTTATTTAAAACCTGATTTATTCTTAGTCGGAGAAACAGTTCATTGTTTAGGTGAGAATTTAATTTCGAAACGTTCAGCAAAATCAATTTTAAATGATGTCCGATTTATATATATTTATGTATGTCAGCTTATATAGGAGATGTAATGATAAAATTAATTATCAGATTATACATGAGTTCATACCTATGTACACATACAACTCGACTTAAGATTAATATTACACAAGATGTACTTCATATACAAGGTGTTCCAGGACTCTGTAACCACACTCTAGTGCACAGACGACGTCACTAACAAATTTAAAATTTTGTAGGTATTGTCACGTGACTAGGTAGTGAGGGATGAGCATAAAGATAAGCACTCGTCCGGCAAGGTACCAACTAAATGTTGATTTATAAAATAATATAAGAAATTAGAGTGATACTCGGGTATTCGGTCTGTCAATTAAACTAAATAAATACCTTGATATTGCGTTATATTTTCATAACATCTGCAGGGGGATCTACAAATATACATATGTAAAATGAAACAAAAATATAAAATTACAATAAGTAATTGCGTACAAAGTTGTAGGGTTCAATGAGAGATGACAAAAGACAAATAGGAAGAAATATAATAAATGGTAAAAAGATTCAAATGCAAGGCAGGGCCAGACGTATTAACAAAAGAAAAATATCAGTATACATATAAAATAAATAGAAAAAATAAAAAAAAAATATTGATGTAAAATATTGCAATATATACAACTTAATTGATTTGTATCAGTTTTAAAATTAATAGCATTATTACAATTTTTTACATTTACCATTTCCAAAACTAATCGTTTTTTGTGGTTTGGTTCTAATTCAATAATGGAAATACCATCATAATCAAAACTATATTTAATATCTTGGGCACGAGATCAAGGCACATAAACGTTTTTATGAACATTTATTTAATTTAATTGACAGACCGAATACCCGAATTTCACTCTAATTTCTTACGAAGCCGGTAGCTATTGCCTCTTATTTTTACAATAATATATATAATAATATTAAACTAGCCAACAAATTGTACCATAAATTTAAAGAAAATTAAAAGTTTTAAATTTTAAATAAATTAATTATTTAGTATAATGTAATAACTTTCATTTAAGTTTAATTTTGAGATTCACCCAAGAAATTGTTGCAAAAGGCGCGAAAGGAGATGAATACAAAATTTTCTCACTTTTCTTATTGCGTTATTAAAGTAACGAAGTTTTACTAATTTACTAGAGGTAAAGTTATAGGAAAAGAACTTTACAGGGAAAATATTTCATTTCAATATTTATTAACATTATTACATATGTTTCTAAATTAATATTTTAATTATACCTATCGAAGGAACAGTGAATATTTTAAAAATTGTTTGACAGCTTAAAATCGCAAAAAGTAATGCACTACAAATATTAGCTCAGCGAACAATTTTCGAGCTTAGTTCATGTACATTCTTCACAGAAAAAATCGGGACACCAACAACTCAGAATTTTAAAATTTCTTGATTGTAAATGCAACTTTCGGAGGACGTATTCACTTATCAAGCCATAATTCACTTCATTATGTATATTACTGCGATCAAAGGTAACGACTAGAAATTTAAACAGAAAAATAAATATATAGAGAGAAAAAGGCTTATGTATAGAATAAACAAATCGGAGTTTCGGTGGCGGCGTTTCCTTTAGAAATACCAATGAAAAAAAAATACCTAACAACAAAAAGAATTCTTGAATAGACGGCTTCATTTAGAAATATATGTGTATTTAACTTGTTTGATGTTATGTAGAGATCATTCTTTTTTAAGAAAACATGTGGTGATGGGATTTTATTATTTGATATTATGTTACTTGTTAGTGCTGCTTTGATATTAGTTACTTACTTCGATTTATGCTCACGAGTATTAGTTTAGCAATAGACAAAAAGTCAACCTACCTCCTCAGTTTTGGGATAATGTGATTTTGACAGATTTATTGACTACACTATTATTGATGTATTAATTACTATTGTTGTTTAATATTCTTAAATATTGTATTACTATAAAGTTTTCTTCTATCTATAAAAAATTACCAAAACCAGGTTTAATATTATTTCAAAATTCTTAAATAAAGCAATTAAGATCGCAAAGAAATTATTTATTTTATGAACCCTCCGTTTATTGTATTTTCAGGAAATATGTAAAAGTTATCTATCGCCTGTGTAATCTGACGTCGTTGATCTATTTTCTTGAAATATAATTCACACTGGGTCTCTTTACAAACTGTCTTTATGTAGCACAGGTTTATTAACAATTATTTAAATATTATGGGATTTATAATATATAACAAACATTGTAAGAAAGCATATTGTTCGTCAATTTCAGTTAGTGCTAAAATATTTATTTTTGAATTTGATACATTTAATACTTTTTCGTTGCTACTGCCCGAAGCTGTGTTACAGACCAAAAGTGTTGACTATATTTCAATAAAATAGAACGACATTGGATTGATTACACAGGCGATAGTTAAGATATATTTCTTGAAAATACGATAAACGGAATGTTCATAAAATAAATAATTTCTTTGCGAAATTAATTGCTTTAAATCTTAAACTGTTTTGGTAATTTTATAATACATAGAAAAATATTTTGTAGTAATACAATATTTAAGAATACTAAACAACAACAATAATGAATACATCAATAATAGTGTAATTAATCAATGTGAAAATCACATTGTTCAAAAACTCGGGAGGCTGATTGACATATTGTCTATTGCTAAAGTATTATTTGCGGACATAAATCAAATTAAGTAACTAATCATCATTATAATTTTAAAATCCCATCGCCATATGTTTTCTTAAAAAAAGAATTATCTCTACATAACATCAAACAAGTTAAATACATATATGTGTATTTCTAAATGGTGCCGTCTACTCAAAGGCCTTTTAGTTTTATGTATTTTTTTTGCGTTAATATTTCCGTATTCGGTATTTCTAAGGAAACACCGCACTGAAATTCCAATGTGTTTTATTAATGTATAAACCTTTTTCTCTATATATTTATATTTCTGTTTAAATTTTTAGTCTTTACCTTTGATCGCAATAATACACACAAAAAAGTGATTTATGGCTTTAATAAGTGCATATATCCTCTCAAAGCTGCATTTACACCCAACAAATTTTAAAATTCCACGATTGCTGGTGTCCGATTTTTCCTGTGAGAAGTGTACGTTATCTCTGGCTCAAGAGAGTTCAAATAAGAATCATAACCTGCATAATCTAATCGCTGACAAACTATGAAATAGATTTTCTTTTGGTACACGAGAGTGTAAATAAAAGATAAATGACTATAGATTGCGAACTAGTATTGCACTTTTCTTAAACTTTTGTAAACCATCCCCACATTTTGTATCCAATACGTCACGCGTTTTCTGGCAGGTTCTCCAATATAGAAATTAACTTGGGTGCATGCTGTTCGGAGAAGTGCACATATGTGCACATCTGTTTACTACACAAATAGTACAAGCAATACGTATTTATCTTTCACTTGTTATTTTCACTTGAATTCTTTGACACATAGCCCCTAATAGGTATTCTTATAAAACCAATTCGGTTCATTTCACTAGCAATAAGTAAATACACTCGAACTTAGCGCTAGTTGTTCCCTTATTAGGTTAGGTCAGAAGGTTGTTTTGTTTTATGCTGTGCGTCATTTTTACCGTAAGATTGTCTTTACAAAATTGCCAATTTAGTTGAGTACCCTAACCTTTGTAATGCCGAATGTTACCACCAGAGGCAGCACTTCCGAATAAACTTTTTTCGTATTTTCAATAGTACGGCTTTATTCGTATTATATTTTTAATTTTTATTTATCAGAAATATTTAAAACGGTACTTCCAGTTTTTGTAAACCGTCCTATTTTGGTTTTGCGACATTATGCGACATATACTGTCTTCTAAAAAAAAAACAATAAAATGCAAAATGGCTGGTGGTGTACTGTTTACAATTTATGCGGCTACGAGCAGTTAAGGACCAGCGCTTCGACCCTACAAGGGTACTAAGGCCGTCTTTATATGGCATCAATCCTCTATCACTTACTTCTTTAGCTTCCATACGTAATATTAACATGGGTCTGGCTGCCAGCTTCCAGATCACTAATGGCTAATTTTGCATGCAACTAATTTTAAGCTATTTCAATCCCACGAGTAATGCCTCGTCTATGCGCCAAAAAAATAATATAAGTTTAGCATACTTGGTAAAGGGAGTAATCATTATAAAAAATTGTAAAATAAAAATGTAATTTATTACGAGCGTAATATAAGCGCAAACACGTAGAACGAAATAGATTAACTTAAATAAGTAACTCAAGAAATTGTCATTTTATTATTTCTTATAGAAATAAATGACCTGCATTTTTCATTTATCTTTATTGCTCCCTATAAATTTCTATCTTCTGGGCTACTAATAAATAATGATTATCTCGTCGATTATATATTTCAGAACAAAATGTTTTTTACAAATATTTTTTGACGAATTACTTTCCTTTATGTCCAAAAAAATTCCTGTGGTGATACTTTTTGGTAATGGCAGGAGTAGCTTTCTTAACAGATTCGAAATTTTCACAAATATGTGTGGAAGTACACTGCAACTTACAAAAATTACTGCGTTTCCTCTCCTTGCTGCATTCACAGCTAACCATCCGATCCTATTTTTCTTAATAACTTCAGGATATGGGAAGGATCCAGGTTAAGTTCATTTAGCTTTTCGATTTCTCATGATTCCAGATGCTGAGAATTTCAGTTGCACAGTTTGCGAGTAGATATATAGGCGTTTTGTCATGTCCACAGAATCTGCATTCGACTTCCACGCGTACTCAGATGTCCTTTAAATTTGGAATGGTTGTCTCTGTTAATATACGAATATCATAAAGCCGTTTACTTAGGCAGATGCATACCTTGGAGATTTTCTCAGTTTAGGGTTTTTGCTGGTGTGTTTCAATTTTAAGTCTTTCCAAGATTGTATTGTTCCTTATCGCATCGCATAAAAAGGTGTGGCCCATAACACTTCTGTTTCAGCTCTCATTTTAGCCATTTCCTTCCACCTTGTGTACCGGAACACACACAAGGATAACCTTATCCCTTTTGCCTAGCTTATTTAGTTTTCTAGACACACGGAAGCAACCATAAAACTGATAACATATGAGATCAGCGCTGTACTCGACTATGAGACATTGTGATAAACCCTTGCTTTCGATAATTTGTTGAATGAACTGGACATATCTTTTACAAATGTGTGGTTGCGCCTGGAAGATACTCTGATATTTGCTCAAGCTTTCGAAGTTATTTGACCTGGATTCATATATATACATAACTGCTAAGCTTTGTAGTATATTCTCACAGTCTTTTTCTTTGCATGGTGTCCTGGCATGTACCAGGTTTACTCATCTTTAGGAGAGGCATATGCGTAATGGTTTCTCTTCTAATCATTCTGCATGATCCTTTTGGCTGCATTCTCCAACAAAACGTGAAAGGGGACACAGTTTAGTATCACTTCGATAGCTATCTATGGGTAGGTTCTAGTTGCCTTAATTATGATTGCAATACTATTTTGAATATTTAAGAGTTAATTAGTTCTTAATTCCATTTTCTCTTGCTAAATTGTAAAAGGCTCTGAAATTTTTTGCGATAAAAGGTTTTTTTTACTCAGTTATTAAAAGGTAACTGTACCAACATTTTCAGAACTTACAAAAATAACAAAACCTCAAAGTTCAGCCGCGAGGCTTAGCCTAAAAGCTAAGCATGAAAGTTCAGTCATAAAATTCAGCCTCAAAAATCAACCTCATCGCTGATTGTCAAAGCTCGGCCTAAATAAGAAGGCATTTTTTTTTTCCTATGAACTGTATATGATAAAAAGATGCAATATTTGTATTTGGATTGATTCGTATTTATACTTTAGGCATTTATTGCTGTCAGCTTCCCATTATTTTTAATCCCTTTCTGAATTCTTTATCACCAAAATAAGAAAGTTGATAAAAACTGCTGCTAATTTCATTTATATAATTTACTTTTTATGGCAGAATACGTCATCTTTTTTTTTTCAATTTCCCTCTTGCGCTGGAATTCGCATACCTTCCAATAAAAGATCCTATAAAGCACGACAGCAGTGAGTGCGTTCCAGTGATGTATAAGGGCACGTACGCGGTATTTTACGGAATTGACGTGCAGGAGTACGCAGAGTCCGTCGACTTGATGGCCGACTGAGACCGCCTATCCTATCGAAAGGTCTGACTGTCAGCGCCACCTGTGGACATTTGAAAACCACCGAGACCCGGGCCCAATATAATGACATTAATTGACTGTTCACGTGGCATAACGCAGTAAATGACGCGTTCCAATACGCACCGATAAAT
Organism: Protaetia brevitarsis; assembly: GCA_004143645.1. Taxonomy (NCBI): domain Eukaryota; kingdom Metazoa; phylum Arthropoda; class Insecta; order Coleoptera; family Scarabaeidae; genus Protaetia; species Protaetia brevitarsis. Next base: position 1,477,337 of record RXPK01000101.1, on the reverse strand, counting down.
TTCTAATTTAGCCGGTGCTATATATGTCTGTGTTTCCGAGATTAATCGCTCAACGTGCGATGTTAATCGCTTAAATCTTATCTAACACCGAATACGTATTATTTACAGGATTGCGTATAAATCATCTACACTCATGACTGACAATGAGAACCTTTCGACCTGTAAATCGCATTCTAATGGAACTTTCTGAGTTTGTAGACCCCATGATGGGTTACTCACGGACACTGTTTGTTGCGACGGAACGATAGCGGCTACAATTTGACTTAGAAATTTGCTCCAAATATCGTTTATCCAAAATGATTTTTAAATGATGAAAGATAAAAATATAGTTCAACGCCGGACTTGCACCGTTCATTTTTTAGATACTATGGCTAATAAATACAGAGTGTTACAATAATGCTGTGCATTTAAATGCGGCTATCCATATGAACCATTAGAACACTAACAACACGTTGTCAAAGCGTACTGATCATCTTTAAGGCAATCATGCGACGCGTAACTCCCCTACACAACGGTCGTCGTTCAGTAGTTTGCCCTCACGAAAAAACCATCATTTCAGAGATTACTATTTGTACATTTATACTAATAATAATTGCACTCCATTCGTGTTACATGCTAAAGTACGTATTGCTGTGGTCTGGCACCCGGGTTTCCGGAAATTCAAATTTGTATTTTTATTAATTCCAAATCATCTTTATCAATGTAATGATAGAGTTTCCACAATTTTAATATTTTATTTTGAAAAGATTTTGTTAATAGAATTGTTTGTTAAGTTTAATGTAATTGTTCGGTTGTGTATATTAATTTTATTCTATTGTACATATTGCCTTCTTCAGTATTGTATATTTTGTAGTTTATATGCTAGAATTTTCTTTGCATTTTATGCGCTGCATAGCCACGCATCTATTTTATATATATATGCGATGTTTGGGCCCCTAAGAGGTAGTTCCTTAAACGATGCCGGAGTAAGTACAAGTTTTTATTTTCTTTGATGCCATTTTTGGTAAATTCATTTTTATTTAATATGTTGTTCGGTTTATTTGAAATTTTTATCATCTTTCAAGGAACTCATTATATAATTGCTATTGTATTTTATTTGTGTACACATGTCAAATATAAGATCCGTTATTATAATTTCATCTAGAAGTTTTTTTGGTTTAAAGAGTTTAAATTTTTCCGTTTCTTAGTTTTCAAATTAGTTTTTTTTAGTTAATCACCTCGGTTTAGGTGATAAGAAGCTTTGTGCTGGTGATTAAATTTCAATTATATTTATACATTTGTTTTATCCACGTTTAATTTAATTTTAGTGTGTAGAAATTTTGAGACCACGTGGATTTTTTGTGCGAATTGGATTTTCTTCTAGAACAAATCTGTTTTTTGTTTGTTGAAGGATTTGCATCGTCCTTTTTAATTGTAGAGTCTAATGCAGTTTTTGTTTTCGGCCAGAATCTTAAATTCACGGTTTCATTTCTGCATCATTGTAATTAAATGTTTTTTTTTTATAATAAATTTAATTATTGTTACTGTCATTCAAAATTTCAGTTCTTTTATTTTTGATTACTTACGCCCACATTTTATTTTTCATGATAAGTTCAATTCTGAAAATAACCTTGAGGTTATTAGTTCTTTTGCGCCCTTTTAAATTTTTATCCGCTGAGCTAGTAAATTTAAATTTTCATTTTTTTTTACTTTTCATTTTGCATTTATGCTGGTACCATCAGTACACAGCAGTATGTTGTAAATATTTATAATATACTGACCTAATTGATACTTTTTCTTTTTCATACTGGGGGTTGTGGGAAAAACTAACCGCTGTAGGAAAAAATATTGGGATTTTATAAATATATTTAAATATCCAACTAATTAAACTTTCGATAACAATTAATACAATTCAAAAATTTGCACAGTTCTAAAATAAAATAAAATAAAAAAAAAGAGAAAAGGATTCTTACGATGTAAATTAAAAATATGCTTCTAAATGTTAAACAAAAAATGAGATTATAAGGGAACCAAATAAATATCTCCAAGAAAATTAAGAAATTTTCAAAATCAACTAAACCCTTTAACTTAATTGGAAGAATAATTTAATGAGAATTTAAGACGGAACTCTCATTAATTAATGTGAAGATATTTGCTAAATTGTCGATCTGAAACTACAATATGTATCTGTAAACGATAACAATAATTGTAGATTTTAAAGCTTTAAATCTTGACCATGTATATATAATTGAAATTGAATAATTATTTTGTTCTAGAATATTTTTTGCTTTGTTAATAGTATCTGATCGAAAAACTGGACTTGTTAATTTTATTGCTCTTATAAACAAAATTTTTCAACAAAGAATTTTTCTTTTTCATAATAAATCAACAAAAAATATAAATAATACTCAAACAATTACAAAATTCATAAAAATTCCTTATGTTAAACATTTATCCGAAAAAATAAATCAATTTTCAAACCATATAATTACAAATTGCCTATCAAAACACAAACAAACTACAAAACCAAATCTATTCAAATTAAAATCAAAAATTGAAAAAAGTAAACATCACACATAGTTTATAAAATAGACTTCAAAATTGTAATGGTGTATATATAGGTGAAACCATGCAATATTTGGAAAATAGAATAAAAGGACACAAATACAATAAAAATCTTACAGCTTTAAAAAAACATGAAATAACTCAAAATCACACCTTTGATTTCAACAACGTAACAATTTTAAACAAAGAACAACATTTAAAAACACGTAATATACTTGAAATAATTCAAATTTATAAACATAAAAATGCAGTCAATGATAAAACCGATATACAATATTTCACAAAATTATATAATTTAATTTTATAACTAAATAAAATATTTGTAAAGAACTATTTAATTACAAATTTTAAAAACAAATAATAAAAAGCTATTTTAAAAATGCAATCTTTAAATAAAACATAATAATATATTAAAAATCATAGTAAACACAACAATTTTGTCACTTATGAAACAAAAACTTTTTATTTACAATTTACAATTTCTACATTTATTTATATATCTACTTGAAAAAGCTTTTTAATAAAGCGAAACGTCGTCGTCGTATTCATTCATGTTTTAATATTTAAAGACCTAAAAACCAAGAAAAAGGAAATCAAATATTAATAATTGTAGAACGACTTTAAGCCACTATACATGCTTTAATTAACTAACGCTTTAATAATTAGGTCACATTAAAAATGTATGTAACACTTGGTTGATATTAGCATACATACGGAAATGGAGGTGTATAGGTCAACTCCATACCAAAGGGGGATGGGGATGCTAGATTCTCTGATAACCTACCCAGGCGCAGCAAGAAACAAGCTAAAATCATTACTGGGCTGGTAATTGGACACTGTCCCTTGAAAAAGCATCTATACAACACAGGTCGAGTAAGCGAACCGTGGTGCAGAAGATGCGAATTACAGGAGGAAACGAGCTTACATGTACACATCTGCACGTGTGAGGAATTGAAAGTACTCAGGCATAAATATTTCGGGAGAGATCTATTGGAGCCCTCGAAGGTTCTTAAGTTCCCACTGGGCAAGATACTGAGCTTTACAGAGAACACCAAGCTGCTCGAGTGGAAATAAGAGACTTAATAGAGATGGTACCATGAGCTCCTAGCTCAAGTGCCCGGCCTTAGGTGCCCACCCTAATTTAATGAATGAATGAATGAATGAAGGAATGAATAGCATATGTATGTTTCACCTTACCAAGGATCTTCAGTACTGCTGGTCAACCTAATATATTATACGGAGAAATTCGTATATATACTTAATAAATGGAAGAATAATTGAATAAGAATTTAAAATGGAACTCTCATTATAAAGGTGGTTATAGATACATATTGTAGTTTCAGATCGACAGCTTAGCAAATATCTTGACGTTAATAATGAGAGTTCTATTTTAAATCTTCATTCAACTATTCTTTCACTTATTAAGTACATACAAGAATTTCTCCGTATTATACATTAAGTTGCCCAGTAGCACTGAAGATCCTTTGGTAAAGTGAAATATATGTATGCTAATATCAAGCATGTATTACACACATTTTTAATGTGACGTAATTTCAATTTAATTGATTTAATTTTAATTCAGCAACAGATATTCATTATATCTATAAATATTTACGAGCCGATATGGTTGATGGCCTTTATTTGGCAGAATTTCAGAAATTAGTTATAATCATTCTATTTGTCATCGGATAATGTCCCTGCACCTCATCATGAAATCCATCACCTTCTATATATTATTTTGCAATTCGTTTGACATGTTCACTTTCGGCCTGCCACAGATCTGGAGTATTATATTCTTCGAATGAGTGACGTATTAAAGCCTCTGTATTAGTATCTGGATCATTATTATGACCTGCTACTTTTCTTTTTACCATATTCCAAACTAATTCAATTGTATTTAAATTGCATTGGCAAGGGAGTAATCTTAAATTAATCTATATTGAGCACATATATAAAAAGTAAGGTTATATCAGTGCGTGATAAATTCCACAGACAAACATGCATAACTTGAAAATTTTTGGTGTATGAGGAAAATTATAATTTCGTGGACAGCCTGTGTAATTATTTAATTAAATCACCTCTGTATACATTATCCGGTGACAAATAGAGTGGTTATAACCAATTTCTGAAATTTGATTAAATAAGCACATCAGCATATGTCATAATAAGATACATCATCGCATTAAATATTTATTTTACCATTTATATACTTTTTACACGTTCTGCCACATTATTCCCACTGACAAGTAGTTTTAAATGTTACCCGTACTTCTAACAGGCAAAAGAAAAAAAAAGATTAAAATAAAAACACATTCAGGACATTATAAAGCCACATCCTGGTTAAAGCAAAGCCTTTTGGATTTCACGGGCACTTTGCTAATATGAAATATTTGAACTAAGAAGCAGAGTTAATTTAAGGTGACACAAAACCCCTGGCAAATGTATTCTAATGGGAAATTAAATTTTTCTACAAATTATTTTATTTCAAAAAAATTATTTCGTTTTATTTGGGAATCGTAAAATTGTAAAACTAAAATAAGCTAATTTCAGAAATAATGTAAACACTCTACAGTACTCATGTTTTTCCGAGGTTTTTTCGACCTTTGACATATTTTTTATTTGTTTTGAAAATTTATTACTGTAAGGATAAAACTAAACGTAATTTATACATGGCAGCTTATTTTAATTTTGACGTATTTGTGTATAATCCCCTTACAGCATGCGTTTCCAGTAAATATTTTACGCTCAGGAAGCTTTACAGGGAATTTATTGTAATTTAGTTGATATTATAGGTACCTACTCATATATAGCTGTTAATTGTAGGAAATGCATTGGTATAACAGTTTATTACAATATGGAAATTATATGTTGTACCGTGATTGCTCCGAATTCAATTTGGAGGTAATATACAAGTTTTCCTAATATTTAAAAAATATTTTTTTTAAGTGGAAAAGAATGTCTATAAGTTTTAGTAGCCAGTATTTGAATAAAAAGAAATCGGTTCTTGTAGTGGACATGTGGCTTGTCCTTTCATTAATTAATCAAATAGTGAAATACACGTATTTACGTATCAATTGAACGTTTCAACTATTTAAATAGTCTTCATCAATAATGATTTTTTTTGAAAATAGTAAGCATACTCTATATTACGGACAATATAGATGAAGTAATTAGCTTCATTTGATTTTGAAAACACAATTAAAACAATTAAAAAACACAATTAAAAGACATCACGATAATGTTAAAAACAGAATATGGGCCCATACAGGAGCAAAGCAAATGATAATTTTAATTTAATGATCTATTACTTCATCTATATTGTCCGTAATATACAGTACACTACTATTTTCCAAAAAAAAATCATTACTGATGAAGACTATTTAAACAGTCGAAAGGTTTAATTGACATGTAAATATGTGTACTTCACTATTTCATTAATTAATAAAAGAACAAGCCACATATCCACTACAAGAACCTGTTTTTCTTTCAAACTTTTTTATGTAAAATCTTTAATTTTGCGAGATAGCAACTTTAATAACAGGTCCGTGTATTGTGGCGTTACTTGCTCTTCTATGTCATTCATTATCTTCTAAGGAATCTCTTGAGAAGTCTTGATTCGAAATTACGTCAGATTCAAAAGCAAATATTATCTTTCTTCAATTCTTGACTAAGATCCATGGTATTATTAATAATCAAGAACACAAATTGTTTGGTTGAAATGGTTTTGAGCGTTTAAGAGTCTAAAGATTTCGTTTTTTATTGAAATTTTGTGAAACTATCGAAGAACTTTAAAATAAGTTGTTATATTAAAGTCTCATATTATTGTTTGATTCTGATGCAAAGTTTGTAATTTAAGCTTCAGCTTACCAAACCTTAATTTTTAGTTTTTATAGTAAATATAAATCAATTTCATAGTAAAAAATACATTATTTTGTAAGAAAACTAGATTCATATGTTTTTTTGACATTACAAATATTGTATAAATTGCCCATTATGTTTCATTCTTTCGTCAACCTGTACACCAGAACTAGATGCTACAAATCCTATTATCGGTGTTTGTAGTACATAAAAAAAGGATGCATCTGACGTGTTGGCGAACTGACATAATTCTCAAGATGCGCCACTTTAATTGGTATGTACAGTGGTGGTCTTAATGAATATCTTTCCTTATGACGGAGATGATATCAAAACTACGGTCCCTGCACTGAAAAGCCGATTTATTTGATAATACCAAATTTTGTTTAAATTAACTAAATATTGAGTTAAATATGAGCAAACAAATATTTGGTTAATTCAACCAAATTATTTGTTCATTTAACCTTTATTTATTTGAATAACGAAATTTTGTTGAATTAACTAAATGTTCATGATAAAATTTGTTTGAAATTTTGTTGCCCCGAACAAATTGGTTTTGCCGTGTGGGTATCACAAATGTTAAGCACTTAAAACCTACTTAGAGAACATAATAGAAGCGTCTTATTGTTTACATGCACTATCAATTTTTTACTAATTCTCCATCATAGGGCCCACCATTAAGCCCACCACTGTACCTGCACACCTGGAAGAAACAGATTTTTAAAATACTCTTTTAATTAAACGATTTCCTAGGATCCCAGTCTCAGATTTATTTCAATTTTACCATTATAATTTATCTTTTTTTTATGTTTACCTTATTTCATTCCAGATTTTTACGGTTTTTTTTTGGCTTTTACCAAGCCAATCATTGGTGTAAAGAGCGTTGAATCGAAATAATACTTATAATTACACTTGCACACACATCTTTATTTATTATTTATTATTTACTCCGTTTCACCGAAAATACGACTAAAGGTGCCCTCCAGCAGGTGTTAGTGCAGGAACTCCCAGGATTTGGCAGTTTTCAGGGAAGATACTCGCGCTCTAGCTAAATAGTAAACAAATGGGTCCTAAAGGACAACCAAATGAAAAAGGTTATGGAAAAATTGTGCTTACCAACGATCTAAAATCAGGACTATGGCGCAATGCCAACGAACAGGACTAAATAATCCTTTCACAAAAGCATCCTTGGAAAGAAAATTTCTCCTGGTAATTCAGGTCACACGAAGATTCAAAAGATTTAATTGTATTCCTCACAGTACTTTTGGAGAGATATTTTTGCAGATGGACCGAAGGGTGAGGGTGATATATCAAAAATGTAAATTAGGGGAGCACTGCAATATTTTTCGGGCAGCATTAGCTGCAATAAGTCAGGCAGTACGTTATATTAGATGCGAGTGGAAATTTCTACGGTACGTGCGAATTACATATAAACAAAGAGCTTATCTGTATTAGGGAATTTAAAGAAGAAAGAAAAATATCTTGGAAGCACTGTACACAGTGCATGAAGTGCTGCAGGACCAAGAAAGTAGAAATGCATGCGAACAATACAAAAGTATGTACAGGAAAGCAATAGACATGGCAAAGAAAGACATAAATACAGGTATCATAAACAGGGCAACCAACAAACAGAAAGCTATGTGGTCAGTGATAAAAAATGAAAGCGGTGCAACAAAAACAAAGCAAAATTCGGACGCATTAATAACTGCCCATGAATTAAACGACTTTTTCCTTAAGGCCGGAGAACAACATTTTAATAATAATGACACAGGGTATCTGGAATTACTAAGAAATAAGAAAATAAATAATACTGGATCGATATATCTCAGTGGAACAACACCAGAAGAAATTACGTACATAATAAATAGGTTGAAAAACAAAACAACCACTGATGTATACGGTCACTCAATATCGTTATTAAAACAAGTAGTAGCAGAAGTGGCGGAACCAATGGCATTTATAATTAATAAATGCCTAGACGAAGGCATCTTTCCTGTTTGCATGAAAGTGGCAAAAATTACACCAATCCATAAAAAAGGTAGCAGGGATCATTACTCCAACTACAGACCCGTATTAGTACTACCCAGCTTGTCAAAAGTGTTTGAAAATATCATAAAAGCTAGACTATTAAATTATTTCGACAAATATGGTTTCCTGTCGAAGGAACAACACGGTTATCAGGCAAACAAATCCACGGTTACAGCAATGGTGGAATTGATGGAGGAAATAACTGAGGGTCTTGACAATCAGATAAGATTGCCGCAAACTTCTGTGACCTCAGCAAAGCCTTCGACACAGTAACCCATTCGATTTTATTGCACAAGCTGAGTTATTATGGTGTAAGGGGTATTCCACTTCTGCTTCTAGAATCGTATCTTACGAACAGATACCAAGAAGTGCACTTTAATGGGGTGCGATCCGAACGTAAAATGCTAGAATCTGGAGTGCCACAAGGGTCAATATTAGGACCCTTGCTGTTTATAACGTACATTAACGACCTGCCAGAAAATGTTCCACGATCCAGAACTATCCTGTTCGCAGATGACACGACTATAATAACAAAAGCAAGATCTGAAGAAGGCCGAGAACACGCGGTGCAATGTGCGGTTGAAGAGGCAAATTATTGGTTTACAGCTAATAATCTCAAGTTAAACGAAGATAAAAGCAGTTACTGATAAGAACACACAACACGCAGGGAGAAAAAAACACCGTTGATTTCTTGGGACTAAAATTAAACGATCTACTTACGTGGAAAGACCATGTGGACCATGTAATATCCAAAGCCTCAACAGCGATATACATGCTCAGACAATTATACCCAGTCTGTGACTACGACGTGCTACGAGCTGCGTACTTCGCCAACTTCGCCAGCGTTGCAACCTATGGAATACTGATATGGGGAGCCAGTTCGGAAATGGAAAACAGCAATTCGGGCCTTGTATGGTATCTGGGATCAGACACACAGCTGTAAAGATCTCTTTAAACATAGTGCCATACTTACAATTCCTTGTGTGTACATACTTTCTTGTATCAAATATGTCCTGGCAAATCGCAATAAGTATACAGACCACCAACATCACCTTCATGACACCAGGAGAAAGAACAAATTAATGCTGCCATACCACAGGATGTGTAAGAGTGAAACAAGCACAAACTGCAGCTGCATAAAACTCTATAATAAGATCCCGTTCAGTCTCACATTACACCCGCCCGGATATGTTCTGCGATGGTTGAGAGCTTTACTTATAGAGAGGACTTTCTATTCAGGAGCAGAATTTTTAAACTGTGATTTACATTTACATTAAACTCTTAAAATTAATTATTTATTATCAAATTTTAACGTTTGTGTTTGTCTTTCATTCATTACTTCAATATTTAAAACAATTGACATGTACGCTATACACGAGATATTTTACTTTTACTTATGTGTATTCATATATATATCCTGACGTTGTACTTACTAACTGTAATTACATACATTATATATACAATATACAATATACAATATACAAAAAATCCGACTAATTTGTTATTAGATCCTTGGGATATATTGTGTGGGGGTGTATTTTTTTTTGACTAGGGCTTACGTAGGCACAGTCGGTAATGATAGAGCGGATCAATTAGCGAAAGAGGCAGGGTCTACCGGGGATAATGCGATAATTAGATATGGTTTAATTTCGGCTAGCGTGCTTAAAACGCGTTTAGGGATAAACTTGATAATGATTGACAGGGTAGGTGGAGTATTATTTTAAATGGGAAGTGAACTAGTAAGTTTATCGGTAACATTAAACGTTGGAAAATCTACGGTTTCTAATAAAAACTACCTAAATAAAATGATCGTAATGTCGCGGGCATCCCGAAATTTATCATTCATGAATCACAAGAATAATTTTAACTCACTACGCTTATTTATTCTCTGTGGTTTTTAAAGTTTACTAGATTTCGCTAAATATTTTCTTATATGTATGCATATGTAAAATATATATCTTCTAGAAACGTAAATACCATCAATACGATCGTAAAATTAGTTGCTCGACTAGCGCCGCTATAACCATAAATTATGGAGATCATCCGGGTCAACTGTGATTTAAATGGATACATACATAAGCTCAACAGTCGCTAAATGCTGCATTCAATCCATCCTTTTCAATTTAATACAAATGGTATTTCACACTTTAATTATAGAAATTTAAATAATTACAATTCATCCTAAACCACGTGCTTTACCTAAAGGTACTATGCGAGCCTACTTTATTCTAAGTACTAAGTATATGGATTGAACAATGAAATGTTCCTACTGCATTTTCGATATGATTCTTAATAACACCAAAAAAATAATGAAACAGCTGTCAATTGTTGTTATGTTTGCGCCCATGGAGCGAATTAAGTTATTTTCTAGCATTCGCCGAGAAGTAAGGGAAACCATGGAAAACCTTACTCTAGGAGCAAGACCTAGGAAGCAGGTCCAGACCCTGTTATTTTTTAGCCAGCAGATTATCGTTACTATTATTTCTGGATTTAAAAGAGGTAGCCGCCACGTCTTTTCAGTTGGATAGTTATGCCGCCTCCAGGTACCTCCATGATTCTTTGAAGAGCATTTAGCAAAGTATGAAACTCTTCGCCATCAGCAGGAAAACGGTCCACCGTAATGAAGTGAAAGAAAATAAAATAAATGGTATCCCACAGACCGCGATATCGAATAGGATGAGCATATACATGGGTACCTACTTGGCAAGCGTAGAGAATTCGTAATCGGTTAACTGCGAACACATATTCGGTTACTACTATGACCGGTTTTATTTTTCTTTTTAAACCAAATATATTGCTATGGAATCAGGCGTATGAAAAATAATTTAGAGTCATTAAAACAGGTTTCAAAGCCGAATGAAGAAGTAATTGAAAGTTAAAGCGCGTACTCAGTTGCCTACTTTACAGGCAAATTTTGAATTTGTTAAGAATGACTCTAAAAAATGGACCATCTTAGCAATAGGTGCTAAGTATAGGCTTAATTATAATGTAAACTTCATTTTCTATGTTAATTCAAGCTTACCTGGTATATTTTGATTTTTTATTATATTTTGCTCGGGGAGATTTTTCATTATTTGGGATGTATTTAGTAACGTTTGCTATATTCCCCTCAAACTAGAGTAAATAACGGTATTTTAATGTTAGTTACTGGTATCTATTGAAATTTAATGTTGGCTTGCCTGATAGCGATAACAATCGAACACTGATTACTGGTAATTTAGTTTAAATCCTCATTCTGCTTATGGCCACGAAAGACAACGGTTGATATTGAACTCCTATAACGATTTTTATGTCACACTATCAAAAATATCACAGTTCCACGAAGTGTTTACCTAACAAAGTATCAACATTACTCCTGAATAATTTAAATCCTTATTTTTACCTGTAAAATTGTCGAGAATTTCCTATAAAATTTCATACGAAGAATCCCGGCCAGAATATCATTCCATGCTATTGACCGATACGGGGGTTCGTCGAACCGCAAGTCCAACCTGTACCCAGAGAATTGCCTGTCCGTCCGCTTAGAGTGTGCCTGTCGCAGTCAAGTTAGTATTTCAAACAAGTATATCCGACCTAAAAAGAAAATAATCAATTAGTTTCACTTCATTATTAAATTAGGAAGTAAATATCATTCCCTATCACTTTATACCAGCACTCCCTGTCTATAATAGATTTGGAGAAGCTCTGAATTGAATTAATGTCAAAGTTATGACTAATTATAAGCGTGTGCATTTCATCGTAATTACACTTTTTTTATGTGGTTTCAAAACTTTACTTTATTTTTGTACTTTTCAGTTTAATATTTATGATGTTCTGCTTAACACATTATTACATTTATGAATCTAGAGTATATTTAAAGTGTCGCTGTTCGAATAGTTGTTTCTATTTATTTTAAATTTAACAAAAGTGTGTTTAGGATGATATACACTCTCGTATGGTTACTCAAAGAATAACACATTAATCATACTGCGGGCAAGCTACAAACATTTAAAGATAGGCCTACTTAGATTGTTTAACAAAAAGTCGCGCATGTGTCAAAATCTGTTAAAGCTAGGTATAGGGAACACTGATGTTAAACGATAGCGGATGATATTTACTGCCTAATTTAGAATTAAAATACAGGGTGTTCTATTTAAAAGAAGAAAAAACTTTTTTACATTCGAAAATATGTCACTTTGTTTCTCAGTTTTGAACGCCCTGTATGTTAGAATGTAAAGTGAGCGTACCGTTTCTTAGAATTATATCTACGTTCATAACGCTGCAAATTTGGAGTCCCTACATATAGAATTAACCGAGATATACATTCCTGAATTATGCAATGATTATTACTAAAAGAAGAAGAAAATCTTAAATAACTCAAAAAAGGCAACATGTAGCTATAGGAATAGCTAATAAAGACTGACATATTTATGGTCGTAGAATCCAAAAATGTAATAACAATGGTCAATTTCCGGTCAACTGGATGTGATATTTTGGTTAAAGTGTAGTTCCAATCGAACAGATAATGGTGCCAAAATCTCAAATGTAAGTAAATAGCAGAACATCATAAACTTGGAATTAACCACTTACGTGAAATAGCCTGTATTTTAATTTTATCTCATCTAAGAGCAGAATACGGATAATATCGTTTGGAAGCAATTTGTAAGTAAGAAATAGTCGTTTCTATCATTCATAAGCGAATCATTAATTAAGCACAACAAAAATATCACTCACGAATGAAAAACACTATTGGATTTTATATTACATTCCGATCGTGAGTGAATTGTTTTTATAGGTACGGTTACTGAATGATTAAAATACCTTTGTTAATTATATGCGCCGGCATTTTCGACATCTCCAAGATTTATAAAGCCTGTTTGTATATTTGAATTTTATGCTAAGAAAGGCCAAGATGATGCACTATTTAAATATTAAATTTGTATTACACTATTTGAACTATTTTTGTTCTTTCGCATAAGAATCCCATACAATCATGATTCTTATAATGTAATATTTAGGTTTTGATGACATTGGCACTGTAATCGAAGTTTTTCTTTGTCTCTTACAAATAAATTGGATTTTAAAACGAATAAAAACGCGTTTTCTTTTCTGGAGAAAAAAATAACAACATTCTCATTTTTCTAGATATTACACAGTTGGACGCCACTCTACATCTTGAAAGCTGGTTATGGTGAAAACAAAGCCATAATTTTAATCTAAAAACCAATTTCACCTAGCTTTTATACAGCGCGCTCCCTAAATTCTATCGCTTTTCCTCCGCGCAGCGTGTTTCATGAAAAGAAAAAATGTTTATCGTCGACAATAATTGCTTGCCGCTCCGAAACTCGCAAGTCGCTCTCCACTTGGAAATCCCATAGGCTTCGAGTACACTTCAACGAAGTCATCTATGAGTTTAGCAAACTTTAATGCGATTCCGTTGTACAAAATTGATCATTAGAAGGAAGGGCGCAATATTGATTTGCATTTAGATACGTATTTGTTGTTGAGAATTCGAAATTTTCTTGACAATCTGTGATGCATGCGCGGTCTAATCAAGTTTAAAAATAGTACATGTATAGTAAGACAAAAATATGCTTGGTCAACGCAAAATTCAGCTGTATATAAACAAGAATAAGTTGGATTTATACAACCCATAAAATTTTCGATAAACACTGAATATTTTAATCGAACACGATCAATTGCCGCATTAACACAAATTATTGTTGTTTATATACAAACCAATTTTGCGTTATTTTTTTTTCACAGCCCAGAGGTAATAACAAACGATAACAATGCAGACACAAATCAATCATATTTATTGCAACATTTTACATAATATCTAGTAACATTACCTTTTTGACAAAAATATTTTTCCGACTTTTTAACAATTCTAAATTCCGAAAAACTTTTAATCATATCATTATATTTAAATTTATAAGTATTATTTCTATATTTTCATTACTATTGCTTCATATCCTTTTATAATATTGTAGAATTCCTCCTGAAGAAGTCACTAAATAAATGACAAAATATTGAGGTCACATAAAGTAGTTTTTATTAAATAGACCGCATTTTTTTTTTTCTCCTCCATGGGCGGGTGTAAAACCCGAGGAAGGCAGCTCGGCCAGAGAGACCTATTGTGCCCCCATGTCCATATTTAGCCCTCTCGCTCAGGTTGCACCCTATCAAAGAAGTTCGCAATCTGGCTGAGAGTTAATTTGTCAACTCTGGTTCGTCCAAACCGATCGACCCAAAGTGCTTCTGCCTCTCCCCATCCACTGCCGAGCAGTTGAGAAGAAGTGAGCAGGAGTTTCCTCCGCCCCCCACACCTCCTGCACAGGGGAGAGTCCACTAGCCCCATGCGGTGCCTGTGTTTATTTAGTGCGCAGTGCCCAGTTAAGATTCCTGTGAGTAATCTCAATCTGTCCCTGCTCATAAAGACTGCTTTACGGAGTCTTTCCTGATATACTGTTGAAAATTTTAACACTTTTTTGACTAATTTAATAGTCAGGAGAGGTCCACACTGTTTTAGTGTTATTTTGTCGAGAACTATAGAAGTTTAAATTTGACGAACAAAGATAGTCAAGTATTGTCTATTGCTAAGGGGTTATTTTGTCCAACTAACACGTGGAATTATGATATACTTCTAGTCACATTTTATTTGATCTAGACTAGACAAATTTACTAGCTGTTTAATTAAATGAATGCGATCTACTGGATGAACACCGTTTTCTAAACACAACGTCTTTTTAATATGCAACTCCTATATCTTAGTGCTATAATATTCTCTCTTTAAGACGTTTTCTCAATTATAAATATACAGAACCACTCATTCAAAAGTTTTGGTTTCAACTAAACGTACTAATTTTAAAATGATTTTTTGAGAACCATTATAAAATTAAGCGAATGTTTATGTTATTTGATTTTAATCTGAACTAATTACGTAAATAGTTGTTCCCAATACATCTTTAAGATGTTGAAATTTTTTATGCCCACTGGAATTAACGTTTAATAACACAAGGTTACACTTTGCAGGTCAGTCACATTTGGTGGTTTGTTTGGATATGTTAATACGCAGAAACAAACTCGAAAACAGATACACGCGCAATGCAGGTGGTGCGTATAATGCAATACTGTATTAGATTAGGTGGAGTTTCTATATTTCTATCCGAGGGAAAAATTCTGATTGGTTGTTACTTCTGAATGTCTAGAGAAAATAGTAAATCCTCATATCTGAACAAAGAATTCACACCAAATTCTAGTAATTTCTGTTCTACTAAACACATATAGTCAATTCGTCTGGCAAATTTTGTAAAAATCAACACTAAAATATTTGACTAGCGCAAAATTAACGCCAACACCGTAATATTTTCAACAGTGTAAGGTTGGAGTCCTAGGGATTTACAGTGTCTAGCGCCGGCAAGTCTATTCCAGAGGAAACAGTGCCTAGCAGCAAGTTGGGACCTGACAAACGTTTTGATCGCCCCATACGAGCTACCACACGTCGGTTCTGGACCCACGAACGGCACCTCGCTGGCGCCCCCAGCTAACGTGTCAGCGATTTCATTGCCTCTGCTCCCAGAGTGACCTGGCACCCATCTCAATGTAACGTTAAGATGTTCCGCCAGCTGTATCAGTATTCTGTGGCACCCCAGTACCACTCAGAGTCAAATCTGACAGCCCGCAAAGCTTTGAGGGCAGCTTGGCTGTCGGAGATGATTTCAATCCTTCCATTTTTTGCGGGGGCAGTTTGATAAGCCTTCAGCACAAGTCTGAATGGCAATGATTTCGGCTTGGAAGACGGTGGGGGAGGTCCCTAGGCTGAAAGCCTCCCCGTCCCGCTCGCAGTCCCTCCAGATTCCAATGCCCGTGCCATTACACGTTTTCGAGGCATCGACGAACCAACGGGATATACCTCGATTTGGTTTGCGGATGTATGCAATTGCAGTTTCTCTGCTGGAGATATCTACCCTGTATCCCCCAGAGAAGCTGAAAACGGGCGAGATCTTATCTGCCTTTACGGACAGTGGTACTGTTTGTTCGATGTAGTTGAAGATGCTGGTATGATCTCCGACTTTGCTGGAGAAGCCCTTGCATCCACTACATTTTGCTCTGTAGACCCCTAGGACTGCCTCAGACCACAGCACCAACTGCAGCGGGGGAAGCCCAAGAATGGTCTCCATAGCAGCAGTCGGCGCCGAGGACATGGCTCCCGTGATCCCCAAACAGGCAATCCTCTGGACTTTGCTAAGCGCACTTATAGCATAGCCTAGATTTGCTTTATGCCACCAGACCAGCGAGGCGTAAGTTATAGAGGGTACTATGACCTTCGTGTACAACCAGTGTACCATTGAAGGCTTTAGCCCCCACGCTTTACCGAACATACCTCTGCAGGCCCAAAAGTTCCTGATGGCTTTGTTCGTCACATGTTCTAGGTGTGATTTGTACAGCAGTTTGGCGTCCAAGATATAATATATATAATAGACCGCATTACCCAAATATCTAATTTTATACCTTAACGAAGTCCGGTGGTACTACTTTCCAAATGGTAATAACAAATATAGCAAATACTGTTGCACAAACTTAATTCTGAAAACTGAATAAAATCTTACGCATAAACATCAAAACTGCAATACTTTGTAAAACAACTACAGCCCATTTGGAAATTATACTTAAAGTAAATTCTAAGTAAGATTCTTTCGTTAATTAATTCATTTTTGAGAGGATTCTAACTAGTTGATTATGTAGTATCTTTTTCACATTGTGAATAGTTATGAAAAATTAAGGCAATCTGTTGCTAAATAGTGAAGCATATCTAGCGAACAGGTAAGACAAAGCTGATACCTCTGTTGGCGCCTTTGTGTCGCTAAAATACTACCGATGTCGGTATTACATTATTTTAGCACCAGATGTCCCTGCTCTCTTCTTTAATTTTCACCAACCATAAAGAACATTTGTTTGAGGGGGAAGCGTAATCTAAACTCAAAATAGCGATAATTTGTCATCTGTTGGACCGAGCGAACCTCCCTCTTGCGTGAAATTTGAATAGTAATAAAAGGATTCATCATTAAATAACAAAACGGCAACAAAACTATCAAATTAATTGAATAGCAATGCAATCATTGAGTTATTCCGAGAATATTGTTTAATTATTCCTAGTTAAGAAAGCGAATGTTCCTTATTACAGCTGTACCACAGTATATTTCTGGAATTCGGTTTCTTCAAAATGTCATGTGTATACATGGTTGCCTACTTATTGTACAGCAATTAATTTTTTTTACATTGTAAATTTTACACAGTAATGTGTTGAAAATTTTTAAATGTATTTTTCTCATGATCTAGAGACACCTACCTTTACTTCATATTAAATGTAAGGTGATTCCAGAATTTTGTAATAATTATTTATTTTAATTTGTGTAAACATTCCACAGTCCATTGGTCACATGGACATTCTCATGTATTAAACATCTTACTTTCCCCTCACTTCTATGAAATTAACGGACTTTCTGAGACAGTTTAACTCCCTGTCGAAAGACAATCGCTATCAAAGTCTGTTAGAAAATTCCAATTCGAAAGGATTCACTAGCCAACCTCCGTGAGAGACAGACGTGTCTCAATTATTTTCCTAAAAATTTAACGGCTATTTTGATAAAATCCAATTTTATTCCAAATTCAAACCTAAAAATGATTGTTAATTGTTAAACAAAGTTTATCACGTTAATTATATCCAAATTTTACCAATATTCTTTAGGTAATTTTCTCCAACGACGATTTTCCTGAGATATGTTACGATAGTAAACAACAACATGCATTCAAATAAAGATTTTAATTGTAGTACGCATTATTCTTACCATACACTTCACAGTTAACAATTTAGTTATGGTAAGTAAACTCAATTAGGCAACAGTAGTAAATCATTCGCTGTAAGTAATACAGATATTTACATGAATTAATACACAGCAACAAATACCAGCAGAGTAAATGTTAACTCTAAATAATGTAAAACATTTGGGATAAATAATGTTTTTCATTTACTAGTAATATTAAAGTTATTTAGTGCTAGCCATCATTGTTAGAAACACGACTTTACTTGCTGTAAACGATATGATCGTTTGTCACATACACACATGAATTTAGTTGCCAATACTAAATTTTCACTTACGATTAGTCAAAATTTTTCTCAGTATTATTAGTCATGTAATGTGATGAAACATTTCTATTTGATTAGTTATGAAACCGCAATAAATTACATCAATAGTCAGTAAATAGAAAAGAAAAGCTAGGTTAAAATATTAGATCTCTGCTTACTATAGCAATTAAAACTATTTATTATGTTAATTTCATTTTAATTTGTTTGCAATGCATGATATCTA
This sequence comes from Protaetia brevitarsis, assembly GCA_004143645.1. Taxonomy (NCBI): domain Eukaryota; kingdom Metazoa; phylum Arthropoda; class Insecta; order Coleoptera; family Scarabaeidae; genus Protaetia; species Protaetia brevitarsis. The sequence continues at coordinate 1,458,558 of RXPK01000101.1, read as the reverse complement.
CACAACGAAAAAATAAGTCTTAAGAATTTTACAATTTTGATGCTGTTGGATAGCATCAAATTATATTTTAATTAATTAACTTTATCAGATAATTATGAAAGTAGATTTACAGTTTTATATAATAGCATTAAGAGTCACTTTTTAATGCTTTCGATATTTTCCCATTTTTTAAGTGAACGAATGATTTAATTCTATACATATCCTTATTACAACATTATTCAAAGTTTTTTAATTGCAGTTACTAAACGAATTACTTGTAAGAGTGCGGAACAGTTGTTCTATACTTACAGTCGCGAGTAAATGTTATAGGCACCCTAAATTTTGGGCGAATATCACAGTAAGAAATGAGAAAATAAAAACTTGTAGGTAATACATTATAAATATGTAGTATTTTAAGGGATCTTATTAATTTGTTGTATATTAGAGTGTTTTTAGTACAGCTATAATACTTTTCAGATGGGAGGGGGAAAGTAACATCTCGAAGACTTGAAAATATATAAAAAAAAAATAATACATTTACAAAGGGTATCTATAAAGACTATTGTAACCATAAAGAGGATTATATAAACGTTGAAATAACTGTCACAAAAAAATAAGGCAAGAAACATGAAACCCATTAGTTTTGTCAAAGAAGCCTATAACATTTGCTCGCGACTGTATACCTAATTGTTCCTTTTTTATCAAGCAAATGTGAATACGAAAGAATTATATACACACAAATGCAATTGTATATCTTGTATTCTTATATTACTTTATTTAGGACGAGATTCATTCATAAATCTCGCTCGTAAACCTGAAATATGAGAGCAGGACATGTGTATACACCTGGCTGTATGACGTACTAAGGCTAATTCAAACTAGATTAGCGAATATAGATCTTCTCGACGAGTTTTTTATCACATCGACGGCAATTAAAAATTAATAATTTCGCATTAAGCTACGACCGCTCCCAAGACGTCAAGCCTGAAATAAATATACTTGATAAAATCGATCGATTCGACCATTTATTCGGATTCAGGTGACATTAATTAGCGTAGGCGAAGTAAACATGCCCTTAAAGATTCAGGTTCTGGTACTATTTTCACTTCACAAGGATATTTGTTGTTTGTTTCTGTCTTAAGGTAGATTCTTGCAGGTTCTAATAATTAAGTAATTCAAGAGTGCTACTGATATTCTACAAATTTTCATGACTAGTGCAGTGATAAATGTAGGGCTTTTTCCTGAATCTTCTATACACTCACAATGAAACACTTCGGTTTATTCCAGGACAATTGATCAATATGAGAAACATTAACCTAACGAACCAGTCAAAGAAAATAAAAATGAATACTAGATGATTGAAAATACATGCTGAGCTCTTGTTTTAAATTAAGTATTAAAATAGATGTAAATATTGTAAAAATTAGGTGAGATAAATACATCTTTTATAGTTGTTAGAGATCAATCAACATAAATATCACTTATTTACACAAAATAAAAACCAAATGAACGATTTTGGTTGAATTGTAAAAAAATAATATAAATAGTTCATTTCAAGACATAAGAATGACACTTTTAAGGTCTGTAATGATTTAATTTTTATTTGAGAAGAATAGATTTGTAATACTTTGCTGCGAAATTTAGTGTGATAGTGATAGACCAGGTTCTGTATCATTCGCGACAGGTGGGGAGATTTCTACGAAATGTAATAATAAGAAGGAGTAAAGAATTTTTAGAAGTAAATGATTTATAATATGAGGATCATTATACAAAAAACCAATCATTATAGGTGATGAACAGAACAGAAAATAGGAAACATGCCATTAAACACGTTATATGAAAAAATAAAGAATATACGCACATGTACATTTAACTCCAAAAATAATTGGAGGTTGAAATCCATTGAATATGGTTAGTGACAATGTATATATAACCAAGACTATCTTGGTTCCATATCTGTTGATATTATGTCTCACAATTTTAATTCGTTGTTGTGTTTTGTTAGTCACCGTGTTTTACTTTGAATGACTATATTCGACTTTTCAGTTTCGAAATTTCCGATAGGCCGTTTAAATCAGGAGAATAGGCAACAACTACAAATTTAGAACAACAATAAAAACGACAAACACCAACAAATCAACCTGCAAGCACCAAAAATTGGTTCGACTGTGGGAGAAACGGATAAGTCTCGCTTGACTCAACATGCATGGGAAGAAGATCACTGGATTGAATAGAACGAAACGACAATGCTGGCAAGAGAGGACAACACAAGCCATAAGCACACCAGGCCTGAAAACCAAAGATGTCTGGTTACCAACGATTAGGGATACCCTAAGCAGAAACTAGCAACCACGATACCGGAGACGGAATAGTAATAATAACTACGCATGCAGACTTGCGCAGAATACTGCGCATCAAAATCTGCGCATACTAATGCGCATCACGTTCTGCGCACATACCTGTAGCTTAAATATAGGTTGTTTTAGATAGCAATATCTGTCCCCCCGATTGGCTGAGTGGTTAAGTGTTAGATTAGTTCGAATCTCCCATAAAGCAGAAAAAAATGGTGCACGGGCAAATTAATTGTAATAATGAGTTTGGCAAGAAACAGCCTTCTTCAGAGCGCCTACCATGATGACGGCAGTGGACGAACTGCCGAAACCTCGGATCATGAAAATCTCCTACAAACGATGGAAATAGCCCAAACAACCACTCAAGTAAGTATTCATCCATCGTCAGCAATCTCTCGTCATGAGTTTATCGTGTATTAAAATTCGTCTTTAGTTTTCCTTATTAATATTTGAATTTACTCAATGAATAGTTTCAGATAGTAGCAACGTTGTGCTAGAAACTACAATTTAATGCGAAAAAACATCGAGATAGGACCAGTTTAAAATATTGATAGCTGTTAAAATGTTAAAATCTATTAGTTATTATATTAATTGCTATAACAAATTGAAATAAGGACTGAAAGATGAAATTGTAAAAGCCGTACCTTTCGGCATGAAAAAAATAAATAATTAAACAATTTCATTTTCGAGGAACTCTGGAAATGAAAAATCCATCCTCCACCAATTTCAACGTAACCTCAAATGGATTTGATTGCACAGGAAATAAGTGAAAGTGGGTAACGGTTTACAGTAGTCTTTACGAAAACATAATTCAGAAATATCTACATTTTTCAAGAATTTCAACTTTTTCCTCAAGAAAAATTGGATTCTGGTAGAAATTACGAGACGACCTTGTATCCTATTTTTGAGACCCCCTTCGTCTCTAGAAATAAAATGCTAGTCAAACAAGTAGGTATTTGTATACACAGTGGAAGTGCTTAAATATAAAAGGCTGAAGTAATTCAATAGCGCTATTGTTGAAACTTGAGGACGCGCCAACTTTTTACGGTATGCTCCTGGAACTAAAAACTTGATTACTACTTAACGTCTGTTTCCCGAATGCAAGATGTTTTACGCAGTAAGACTATTAAAAGAAAGCAAAATAATATTTCCCGAAGCTTCTATATATCTCTAGAATTTGTGAATTTTAGAAAAAAAATTTAGAAGCATCATAATATATATACCGCACATAAAGATCCTAAGCGCGCCATCTAGTGAACAGATTCTTACATGTAAGCCGCTATTGCTGTAGCTGTACAACCCGCATGAAGAATTCTACTTTGCTTCATTCGCTTGAGGTTACAGTTTACGCTAATTCTAAATAGAAATACAGCTACTAATTCACAGGACGATCTGATAATTACCAAGTATATATTTATTACATACATTTATCACTAGTGTTATAATACCTAATTTTTATGGAAAACGTACATCTTTAGTGTAGTTATTATCCAAACTGATAAACAACGATCCTTTAAAAGTTGGAGTATAAACCATCATAAAATTAGGAAAAATAAAGCTCTTATTTTTAAATTAAACTTTGAAAGAGTTATTAAGACTTTCGTTTTCCACACTTATGCTTTTATTTTTCAATTTCATTTAGATAGAAAAGTTTCCTTTTTCATTCATTCATTTCTAGTATTTAATAAACAATTTGTTTATTAAGATTGAAGTTGTACAGCAATCAAATTTATTAGTTATTAATAATAATAGTTAGCTTAGTGTAGACCTAATAAAATCTGATTTTTGGTAGAACAAACTAACAAATATTTGTTACCTCAATTTTCAAAAAGAAGTTGTTGAATGTTCTAATTTCATGTTAAAGATAACAAATAGTTTAATCAATCTAAATACAACTTCCGCAAAACGAACTTTCCTACCCTCTACAATGATCTGCTCAGCATCGACTGGTCACATTTGGAAACATGTGCTGATGTCAACGTTGCAGTCTCTTCTTTCTGCTCAACTTTGCACTCAGTAATCGACATACATGTGCCGAAGTATGTAACATCATGTCGTAAATATCCCGCTTGGTACGATCCATCAATAATTAAGCTAACTAAGCTAAAGGAATATTACCACAAGAAATGGATATCCACCATCTCGTATTTCTACAAAGCAGAATTTCGAGAATGCGTAAAACTTATCAAGGAGGAATCTAGAAGGCTTTACGATGCATATCTATCCAGTATGGAAACTCAAATTTCTAGCGATCCGAAGGTTTTCTGGCAGTTTATTCGGCAAAGATCAGGTAGCTCTAGAATACCTGGTTCTCTCAAACACGATGACGTGGAGTTGACCGATGCTAGCCCAATTGTTGAAGCTTTTGCCAAAGTGTTTTCTGATGCGTACCAACCCCGTGGAATTTCTGTAACTTCTGACTATGTAAGAAACACCAATTATAATTATTTTCACCTAGACTCCTTTACCTCTGACGAAGTACTAACAGCAATTAAACATCTCAAGAACGATAATGTGTCAGGTTATGATAGTTTACTTAATTTTTTAATCAGAGATTGCGCTTTTATTCTATGCTTGCCGTTATGTTATATATTTAACTTGGCCTTGCGTACTTCTACTTTTCCGAAGAGTTGGAAGATTACCTTGATTAATCCTATACATAAGAAAGGAAGCAAGTATGACATTGCTAATTACAGGCCGATTGCTATCTTATGCAGCTGCTCTAAAGTATTCGAGCACTTCCTTTATAACAAGATTTATAATAGCATCCGATTTTATCTCTCTACTCAACAGCATGAATTTATGTCTAGTAGGTCCACATTAACCAACTTGGCCGAAATTACGCAGTACATAAGCGTCAAGAACAAGTAGACGTATTATATACTGATTTTGCTAAGGTGTTTGACAGCATAGACCACAACATCCTTATAGCCAAGTTAAGCGCGTTTAGCTTTCCGCCCGTCATCACTAATCTGATAGCGTCGTACCTCGATAACCGATCTTGCTACGTTACTTACAACGGTTTTCACTCCAGTGTATTTACTGCCTCTTCTGGAATTCCTCAAGCATCCAAGCTTGGGCCGCTGCTATTTAACATATACATTAACGACCTACTATCAACCCTAGAATGTCAAGTCCTGGCATACGCGGACGACCTTAAAATCTTTTCAAAGATCACATGTATTGCAGACTGCGAAGCTCTTCAACGTGACCTGCTTGTTATTTGTAAATGGTGCTCTGAAAATAATATTAAACTGAATGTAGGGAAATGTGTCGTTGTTTCCTATACAACTATCAGAAACCTTATTACTTATATTTACACTGTGGATAATTCTTATATATCTCGCCATACGCAATTTAAAGAACTGGGTGTCCTCTTCGATCATCCGCTTCAGTTTTCTGAGCACATCTTTGCTGTCTGTAAATCTGCGTTCAGACATACGGCTTTCTAGTTAGGTCTTGCAAACCTTTGGGAAATGCAGATATACTGAGAACGTTATATTACTCACTTGTAAGGCCTAAGTTAGAGTACGCGTCGATAATATGGTATCCCGTATACCTATATCAGCAGCTACAACTTGAGAAAGTGCAGAAAAGGTTTTTGAAATATCTGACCTTTAAAACCTCTGGAAACTACCCACCACAAGGAACAGATTATGACGCGAGAGATTGCTAGCGCTAGCTTTTTAATTGATCTATTTAACAATAAAATAGACGCTTCAGAATTACTATCATCAGTATCAATAACGATACCTTCGTACGGCACACGCTTAACGGACACTTTCTTCATTCCAACTACAAGAACAAATGTTTTGACTAACGCTCTCATTACACATATGTGCAGGAATGCTATCAAATTTTACTCTGACCCTTTTCACTATTTCCCTATTGCTAGTTTCCTTTCTCTTCTTCATTTCCAGCTTCTTTATCTTAATTCAAATTCATATATTTTTTTTTAATACATATTTGAGGTTTTTGGTCTTAGTTTATTATTTACGCTACTTCTTGTTTACTTAACACTGTACTTTGTTATGTTTATATGTTGTCCTGTAAGTGGATATTATATCTGTTGGGCACTAAAGATTATTATTATTATTAAATCGATTGTAATTTAAAAATTATGGAGATTTTACATTTTCAAAATGGATATTCTAATATATAAAAAACAAACATCGCTCCATTTATTTAGCAACTAAGTATAATACTAATTATGATAATTCTGCCAGAAGCGAACCCTGTTTAGCAGCAGTAACGAACTCCTAGGCAGTAGATATGCTCTTATATCCCTTGCGGTAAATATTGCCAAACTTAACCCTCATATAACCTAATCAAAACTTGAATGAATTGGAAGTTATTAACCACATTATTATCAATCATGTCAGATCAAGATGATATCATGGTATCTATTAAAAAGTTGAAGAACAAACATACTGCGGGTGATGATCAAGTACCTGCCATTTTAATCAAGGATTGTGCCGGTGTTTTACCCGTACCACTTGCTAAAATCTTCAATCTGGCGTTGCAAACTGCAACTTTTCCTAATATTTGGAAAATCACGAAGATCACGTCTATACTCAAGACTGGTGATGCGACAGATATAGCCTAACTACCGTCCAACTGCGATTTTATCAAACTTCGCCAAAATATTTAAAATACTGTTGTACAATAGAATTTATCCCAGTGTTAGATTGCTTACCTGTATATCAGCATGGCTTCATGGAGGGTAGATCAACGATTACAAATTTGGCAGTGTTCCATCAGTATCTATCACAGGCATTGGATACTCAAACATACTCAAAGAACATAGCACAGTATGTACATTACAAAGGCTCTAGTTAGGAGCCCTTTATTGCTACCTCAGATGTACCACAGGGATCCAACCTAGGTCCTTTACTATTTATAATTATCATTAACGATTTTACGAGAGTGATATCGTCACACAAACTTCTATTCACGGATGATTTGAAATTATATCGTTGTATAACTGATACTGCTGAATGCGAAGAACTTCAGTCTGACCTGGATAGAATTTTCTTGTGGTTTTGTGCAGCAGTCTTCCAATAACCATAAACAAGTGTAAAATTATGACCTATACACGAAGGTTTAATCCAATTGATTATAATTACGCTATCGATTCTATTGATTTAAAACGTACTACATTGTTAAAGATTTGGGGGTACGTTGTGACCATAAGCTGTCGTTTAATGATAACATTCAAGTCATCTGCACACAAGCAAGAAAATCATTAGGATATACTAAGCGCTTTCCAAATCCTAAGGTACTCAGATGCCTTTATTTTGCTTTAGTGAGATCTCGGTTAGAATATGCTTATTACTTTAATCAAAAATGTCATCGAAAATATTTGTGGTATCAAGTAGATAATTTTTATCCGCCTAGAAACTTTGATCACCCCATGTTATCCCGCTTTTTTACATTTATTATCTGTTACGTTTTATTTAGAATTTCCAAAAACCAATATATTACTAAAGTCACCATTGTACGTTATGTGTAAGAATTACAACGTGGTTGCTGAAGTAAGCGATACTTAGTTTCAAAAACTGAGAGACTAAAAAATCTATTTAGGAAAACTTCTACTAATATAACCCTTAAGATTCATTGTGAATGTATTATCTTTCTTGTTAGATTTAAGTTATAGTTAATATATAGTGTATTATTGTGTATGATATGTAACTCGCACTTTACTTTTTGTTATGTATTGTTCTGTAATTGGAATATGTTTAAGATTCTGTTAAGCAATAAATACGTATTATTATTAAACTTTATCGCGTAGCGTCACAGCATTTCACCGCCATTAAAAGTTTAAGTACCAAGCAAATGATTTAATTGTTTACTATGGAATACAAGTTTACGTAAAAATTGTAAACGTCAATTCCCTAAATTTTAACCTGATAGAGGCTCTTTACGATTACTGATTAACAGACTACCAACCACTCGTACAATAGATGTCAAAATGATATAGAATAATAAACCAATACGCTCAAGTACAGATACAGTACAAAATTCAGATACGCTTTTTTTATGATTTTCTGCCTAATGCATTGGTTTGGAAGATCATTACGTTTATTCTTGAAAATCTTCAACATTTTCTCCTGATATATCTTAAAATAATAATTCTATCTCTACAATCTCTACGATCAGAAAATCTTTCCGCTTTACTACGATTGTATTGAGAGGGGTGATATTCCCAAGATATTCCCCTACATTCGCTGTAATTTGTGTTGCCTACATATTAGAAAACTATTCATATACATATTGCGTATTTTCTCTTTTAAGTGACGTAATATTATTTGAGAATTTGTGGCCTTTTAAACGTATTTCTTATTTTACAATAAATTGCTTTGCATTTAACATACATTCATACAATATCATTTCAAAATGAAACATAAATTTAAAAAAGATTTAGTAAATAATTTCAAGAAATTAAAATGTAAATTCTAATGAATTTAAATAATTTCAAAGTTTGAAAAATCAAAAATTTTGATTTTAAATTTGAAAAATGGGAACATAATTATGAATTATAAAAATAATTAATTTTCATTTTTTAACTCATTCTCTTCTAAATTTTAAGACAAGAAACTAATATAATTCCATTCTCATATCGCAAAAGTTAAATATTAATATTATAATATGGATGATCTCTGGACATAAGCGGATAAGTCATTTTGGTGATTTTCAGGAAAAATTAAAGTATGTGACAGCAAGTATGATAAACATGCGTCTAATATAAAATAAATCATTTTTGGTTATATCACCTTAGAATTATTATTTAAATAGGCCATTTTTGTAGCACAGCATATCTTACTTGTGATAAAATAATGACTTGTTAAATGGCTTATCTGCTTATGTCCAGGGATCATCCATATAAATAATTGTTTATTACAGATTAATGTCTTTTATTTAATTTTATTTTGAAGAAAGCAAGATGTATACATCTACGAAACGTCAGCAAAAATAATAAGCTTCAAAATTATTTAGATGATTTTTATTCCATTTCCCACAATACCAATATAACCAAAAATTAATAATCAATCCAAAACGGTAAGGAAAAACTTCAAAGAATCATCGTTACTTTGTCCAAGTCCTTGTAGCAGTTTTATATACTGCATGTGTTTGTTTTTGTAATTGTGTAGAGCCTATTAATTTAATGCTAAAAGGTCCTTCCCTAAGTGCTTTTGTATAGCGGAGACGAATCCGTTGATGTTCTGTTGGCAGGATAGGTTTTTTTTTTAATTCGATGGTTCTTCTAGCATTACCTTATCCATTCCCTAACAACTGGTAGGACTGTTCAATTATTATTGTAATTTTTCAAAGGAACAATAACGATTATATATAATATATTATAATAATTACAACGATAAACAACAAGAAAAAGTATTAAAACGTTTTATTAAGTAAAAGATACAATCGAAGCACATTTTTTTCGTTCAAAATATCAAGAAAATTAAATAAATATGCATCGAAAATACAATGAAATTAAATATTGTGTTATCAAAAATACTACAAAACCAAGTGACTAATAAAATAAAATAAAATAATTAAAATAGTTTTTATGCAGTATTCAAAGCAGTCCGTTAAAGTTTGGAAACAGTAGTCTATACTACTGGATACTACTATCTTGTAATATTTTTTCATTTTAAATACTAACCTTTCTCAAGCATCCATGAATTATTGGAGTTCAGAGGGGTGGAAAAAATATCAACTACGGAGACGAGGAGTTTTTCTTTCGCAGCGATATTGAGCAATATTGGGCGAGAAAAGAAAATTCCAAAACCAGTTCCTCATTTTTTTTCGTGTTTTAATTACTAATGAAGTGGAAAAATACTCAGAAACATTGTCTCTGTGCATAAAATGAATGAAAACAAACGAAATTAGATTGTTAATCTCACGATAAATCTATCTAAGCAATTTAGAATATAATTCGTATTCTGTGATTCTCTCGCCGTATCGACACACAATATTAATAATGTATGATTTGCTTATCAACTTCATCGCTTACGAATTTCTGTTTGAGGAGATATATCGGTTAGAAAACACATATCACGGAAATATTTTCATTATACATTGAAAAAGCAAGTATTCCAATTAGCACACAGAAAGCGCACGATTATGAAAATTAGTGAGTGACCGCTAGATATTATAAACATTTTCTTTGATTAGGTAAACCAAAATATTTCATTCATAAAATTAATTTCATTCATGAACTATCAAGTGGTTTACGAGATAATACGCTCTATATAAAATCGTAGTACAAAGTTGCTAAGATGGAATTTGTAGCATCTACTTATGAATGAATGAGCATGACTAACGTCAATGCTACTTACGTGCAATATACACATATTTATTGTGATAGGAATAAAAGTGGCATTTACTATACAATAATTGTCATAGTTTCAACAATGGCCAGAACAGAAGTTAGATAAGATATTCCGGACACGACAAAGTCCAACTAAACTGTTTGTGATTCGGTTACTATAGAAAAGGCTTTGCTTTATTCGTATGGATTATTGTATGGATTCGTTGTTGATTTACTGAAGAATGTACTATTTATTTTCAAGTTTATAGCATAACATTGAAGGCTATCCATTCATACTTTGTCCACGTAAAGTAATTAGGTAATCACGGAAAGTAACAGTAACCTGTATAACATTTCCTAAAATTTACATAAATAAAAACTATATAAACATAAGTAAAGCATGGTGGCTAAAAATGACGACGAAATTTGAAATCTGGTATTAATTAAATTATTTTATTTAATGTTACAAATAGGATTTCCATGACAGAGAAAATTTCATTAAAGCAAGACTTAATTTTCAGCCTTTTTGACCAATTGGGTGATTCTAAACAGTTTGCTGCAAAAAAAAAAATAAACGAAAGAAAATGGCATAGTTAACATGTCGCAATAAGATATTAAAATAAAATAGGTTTGTTATACGAATCTTTCGCTCTTGATTTAATTTTTCAATAAAATAAGAAAGTTACGCACGACTAAAATTCATAAAGTTTATCCTAGATACTGGAACATTCTGTAGACTGCTGAACGACGTTGAATATCGCATTCAATCAGCTAAAGGATCTGCTATTTACGGTTTTCATTTCACTTCTCTAAATTAATTCGTTTCCGAGATACTAAACTATTTTTGCAACATTGCATTTTTAAACAAATTGAAATATCTCATAAACTATAAAAATTAGGCATAGGGAACCTTGAATAAAAATTGTTCCAGTTTTTTAGTGTACACTTCAAAAATGCCATAAAAACAGGGCATTCCATTAAGAAAAACATAACTTTGATGTACTGCTAAGTTTTGGAACACTCTGTTTGCTACATATATCCTAATATACAATATTTCAGAAATTATTACCATTTGGCCACCAGAGATCAGGGCGTTACCGCTGTTACACCCTGTATAATAACTAGAGACCGGATTATATGCAAAGAAAAACTGGAATATATGCGCATCGATTTTTGAGAAAATATGCATAAACCTGGGGCATATATGCAAAAAAAATGCGACAATATTTAAAACTTTTACATAAAATAAATAAGAGCAGAAATTTGAGCATTAACTTTATTGTACAAATTTTTTTTCACAACATATTTCTAAACAATTTATAATTATAAATGTTTTTCAAAATTGTGTAAAAGAAAGTGTTGTCTTCTATCAGAATACATATGTTTAGAAATAGAAAAGCTTCTTTCAACATTCACAGATGTAATTGGTGCATTTTTTAACTCTGCAATACATTCTAAACTAAAATTAAATTCGAAATCTTTTACTGTTTCACCTTCCAAAATTTCCTTAACTTTCTTCAATTTCAAATACCCCGCATTTTTATTTATCACTTTTTTAAATTTATCGTACATACAATTACCTATTGTACCCTTAACCTTCTTACATAGCATATCAAATTCGTCTACGATTTCGACTGATTCCGAGAGCATCCCTTACGTTAATATACAAAAGGTTTTGTAGCAATTCTGTTGATGTTACTATCTTTTTACAGTTTTCTAGAGCAATGCAGTGAGCAGTGATTTCAAGAATTATATTTTTTATTCCTTTATTCGTAAAAGTGCTTTTAAAAATACTTTTTTGACATTTCTAATTAAATCATTAATCAAAGGGAATTGATTCCTAATGTCTTCGGCTACACGATTGAACCCATGAGCTAAACAAGTGGTATGAATAATATTACTATAAAAAAATTTTAAATTTTGCGCGGCTTTTATCATGTATGGTGCAGCGTCGGACAACATTAGTAAAAAATTTTCACAAGGTATACTTCCAGGTAAAAAGAAATTTGATAAACCTTCTTGAATGAATTGGGCAATTGTCACATTATTTGTTTTTTGAAGTTCTTTACTGTAAATTAAATATGATTTGCCTACAATATCTTCATGAAGAATTCCCTATTAACAAATTGGCAATATAACCGCCACACTTATCCGTACTTTCATCTACCATGATATAAATAAAATTATTCCCTACCAATTGTTGAATTTCTGCTATTGTTTGCTGGTAACAAGATATGACATAATTTTTTCGTAAGGTACTTTCGTCAGGTATATTATGTTTGCAATATTTTTGCAGAAATGATTTCTAATTAACATTGTTTAATCTTGCTAATGGTATGTTAGACGAAATTAATGCGTTACACAGATCCATATTATATTCTTCTTGTTCTGAGTTTCGTGGAGTTGAAGCTACACATTGACGTATAGATTGCTGCACACATGCGGATCGCTTTAGTTTATCACATTTTCCAATATGTGATGGAGTTTTAGCGTGTTGATCAATCAGGTATTTTCTCTCAGAAGACACCTACAACAATTCTGAGAATTGTCGGTTGTCGATCTACATTAGGAGTTACTAGGAATTTTTACTAATAGAAAGGGTAAGAAAAAGCTTAAATATGCAATATATGCAACCTTTGTAAAAATATACATAGAAATGCCTAAATATGCAATATATGCAATCACTAATTAGCGCTAATTAACTTCAATTAGGGTAATACGTCTACATATAGACTATAATTAAAGATATGTAAAAAATAAAATATATGCACTTTGCATATAATCCGGTCTCTATTAATAACTATACTACAATACAGAGTAGCTAATTCCAGGCATTGTCAACGACAGCAGAAATTCAATGCATATATTACGAAAATTACTGTCTGTTTTTTTTACACTAACTGCTACTCTTACCTAATTAACTAAACATCGAATTATTAAAAGAATATGTAAAAAAAAGCTAAAAAAAATAAGCAAAATGAAATATTGATTTAATTTCGTTCTATAATAAGGGTGTTCCACGGCTTATATATTCAAGTGAAGACATGAGGGGTATATGTACCACGTCAAGCGACAGGATCAGCTGGTATCCAACGCTCTTAATATTTTCTGGAATTAATTCTCATTTGCCGTAATTATATATGTAATGTTCCATTTAATTTATATGATTTACATGTATTAAAAACATATGTATATAATTACCTGAAGAAAAAAAGTAATTTCCTAACAAAATCGCTTAAGAGCTAATAATATCGAAATTAATTTATAATCGATAGTCACGCATCCAATACCCTCAGATGGATACCAAAGACACAGATTTAATTTCAATAATTACCTACAACAAAAAAAAAGGAAAGAAAGCGCAATGTGTAGATGTAGATATATTACAGTAATTACTACGTTTAATAATAGGGCGCGTAGTTACTGTTATGTGAGAAATTGATTATAACTTCTCGCTTCCATACTGGGGATGTATCCCATCTAACAATCATTGATTTATGTATTAAATATGTTAATGGCGTAAATTTAATGAATACTTATAGCGGAGAGCGATCGCTATACCTGTAAGATAGTATTTTCATAATAACCATTTTCATATTTCAAAACAACACATAAATTTCTGAACGGTAATACGTAGGTATAGTAATATATTTGAATAGGATAGGACGAGAGTTTTCGAATGGATCCGCAGGACCCATAAATCAAGAGGTTGCATGCATGTGTATTATTAAAAAGTAGGTGTTCGGATTGAGGGATATACGTGGATATTATGTTACATTAAGGAATTGCGAATGTGGGACCTACAGCAGACTAACTATGAAATGGGAGATGTGTAGCTTCTAAACCATGCCAGAAATTTCATACGCTCTTTACTTTATGAAACCAAAGGATAAAACGAATAAAGTTCTTTTCAGCTCAAAAATTATCTACATGTCTGCACATATGTGTTTCTACTGCTCTTTCCCGTTGCATTACAGAAATGATTCCAGGAATGCAACTACTTATATCTCCTAAATTTGACTCCTAGAGAAAATACGGTTCGTTTCGCAATAAGTTGTATTCTTTAGCTTTAATAATTATCGAATCTATTTAAATATCAAAATTGTGTTCTTTGCATTAGTTAGAAAAGTTAAGAGCGAGAACCAATTGACTCTCGAATATAGGAGATATTGCTAATAAAAATATTTTTTAATAGGAAGTAAGGATGTTCACTATAATTAATTATTACTAAAAACATGTTGTGTACAGTGTTGGGAAATAAATATAAATCGGGCAGTATGTTATAATGGGCGCGAGTGGGAATTTATACGAGACTAGCGAATTACAACTGATAACTTATCTATATTAGAGGTATTATGGAATTTAAAAAAAGTCGACTGACTTGTTGTTAGATACTCGGCATATGTTATGTGAGGGGTTTGTAAAACTTTTTTGAATTCACGTAGGTACAATACTACTTAGATACTTTTAAATCATTTTTATATAGAACTGGGAGGGTTAATGATTCGCATTGTGAATGCGGTGGGGTAAATACAGCGAGGTTAGTTTTATTGTGAATGTCCACTCACTGATGAGTGGCGGTCGCGTGTGGAACTTAGGGCATTAACTAAGTGGTCTAATTGACCGCCACACGGAACAAATATTGAAGACAACGAGTCGGTCGAATGGTGGGAATTTTTTAGTTGTGCTGCTAAAGAATTACGTAGGTTACGATGATATTTAGATAGTTAGTAGGGAAATATGTAGATATTTATAAAAGAATATTTCATCCCCTTTAATGGTCTGAATTAATGTGAAATTATAGCTATTAGCTTAGTATATTTAATTAATTATAAATATTTAAAGTATAAATCTTTAGTTTAATTTTTTTTTTTTTTTTTTTTTTAAGGGGTGGTAACGCCTAAGCTATATGATTAGCTTATCAGGCCCCCTCAGAGCCAAATCTCCCTCCTAATCAACATTACGACCCCGGAAAAAACCGATTATCGTAATTGACCAGAGCGAGATTTGAACCCCGGACTCCGCACTGATAGCCAAGCGTGCAAGCCACTCGACTACCAGCCAGGCTTAATTTAAATTACTATTATTATTAAATATTAGAATAGATGTTGTTGTTTTATTAGTTTTTGAGTTATTTGATCCTTTCGCAATTTCAATTTTAAGAGGGGAACGGGATATTGAAACTTGGATTTTAAATTGTAATAAAAATGGGATAGAGAAAGGAATTCGGAAATGGAAATTAAAAGGTGCGAAATATTTTCCAGCCGAGGAGATACAGAAAGAGATCAACGAGAACATCATGCAAGCAAACAGGTTACAGGTTTACAAACATAAGAAAATCTCAAACTTTAAGAAGTTGAAAAGTTACAGTAATATCAAAAGTGCAGGTAAAACTTAAAAAGATATGCAACAATTTAAAAGAAAATTAAAGATATGCGACGCCGCACACAGGTCAGCACGCCAACTAGATAAGTGAAAATAAAACAAAAGGTTAAATTTATTTAAAAAATTAAATTAGATAAAAAGTTAAGTGTTTAAATAAGAGAAAAGTGGTTTATCAAAAGTGCCTAACTGATCATTTAGTATTTATAAGAACGTTTATGTTTTTCGATTTCAAAAATTAATTTCGATTTTTTTTTGCATTTACGAATAAAATTGTACATTCTCAAAGTCCTGTTTCTATTTTGTGTTTATAGATATCGGATGATATTTGATTATTATGTTCGTGTATTCTCTTTTTCCCGTCTGACCTAGGTATGCAGAGTTGCAATCTGAATACCTAATAAGATAAACACCACTCTCTTCAAAAATACTGAAATTATTTTTAGAACTATTTAAAAGTAAATTTTAGTGTTAGATTTATAGGAAGGGATAATATTATATTTTGATAAGATGTTTTTAGATTTTAAAGCATTGTTGTTAAAAGGTAGTGATTTATAGAAAGTTTCAGGTTTATGTTCTTTTGTATGGAGCAAGTCGGATTTTTTGAGGATGAAAACAAGTAACATTTATCTAAAATGTGCAGGAGCAATTTGTTTAAAATAGCAATATTTTATATGTAATTATGTTGATTAATTATTTAATGGTAGTCGATGGGGTAAGTGAAAGCTCTTCGTATTAAATAGTTAAGTGAAGACAAATGATGAGTGAAAGTGTGGAAAGAGTCATAAGGAATAATGGTGGGAATTGAAATCGGTTTTCAGACCCATACTCATAAAGTACTCCCTCGAAGATTGAAATGAAGTTGACCAGGTATCCAGAGGTGTTCCTCCTACGCAGTTGTTCCACAATGAGTAGGTGACTGGCCGAGTTAAAGGCGTTCTTAACATCGATGGTGATCAGGGTGCACCATCTGGTGTCGCTCCCCCGTGCTGCTTGCAAGGCAACCCTCAGTGCCCGCACAGTAGACCTCCGTTTTCGAAAGCCATACTGATGATCGTATAGGTCCATGCCCTTCTCTAGCTCCTTCACCACCCTGTTTCTAATCAGGATCCCCAGCAGCTTACTTGTCGCTTTCAGCATGCATAAAGGCATATATGAGCTAGACAAATCGGTAGATTTTCTATCTTTTAAGATTAAAATTACCCTGGCTATTTTCAATTCTTCAGGGAACTTTTGAGCTACTAGTAGTTGGTTCATGGCTGCCAGTAGTAGCTCTGGCCGCACGTTGGCCATTAGTTTGATCGCCTCGGGCGGTATTCTGTCAATTTCAGGCGCCCTTCTGCTCCTCAGACTGCAGGTCGCACTATACAGCTGCTCAGCCGTAAACTTCTGTATTTCGGTGTTCATCTCCCCGACTCTCCATTCTCCATATGCGGGTGGGAAGAGCTCCATGACTACCTGTTTTTTCTTGGCCATGTTGAGTTCGTACGGTGACAATGGTTTAAATTTTTTGCGACTAATCTGCACGCCTCTCCCCAGATATTATTGTCGAGTTCTGCGCAGATTTCCTGGCAGCACTTTCTTTTGGCATAGTAGATTAGCTTGGTAAATTCCTTTTCAGTTTATATGTTTCAACCGAGCTGTTCTGGTTACTGCTCTTCTAGATTTGTTGCACAGCATCCTCTGCTCCGCGATGTTATTAGTCCACCAATAAGTATCGCAACTGATGAAGTTCATGCTGGCCTTAAAGGCTTGTTTAATAACCTTGGTACAATAATTATAGGTGCTTCATTCATCGCTCTTCCCTATTATTTGGATGGTGTTTACAAACGTTTCCCAGTCCACAACTCTGCGCGTCTTTACAGAACTCCTCCTCTTGGCACTTACATCATGGAATTCGAAGTAGATATATCTATGCTCTGTAAGGGATTCGGTATCAAGGACCTCCCACTTTGCTATTTGCTTGGCTACGTTGTTGGTTAAGAGAGTAACGTCAATGTAGGAGTCTGTCTCCCCTCTTACGAAGATCGGTCTGTTTCCCGTGTTATGTATTATCCATGCCATATCTATTCCAGCCAGTAGTAGTCTTGTTCGTCTTGGTACGGCGATCCCTAGTATGGCGATTTGGCATTGAAGTCTCCAAGTACAATAGCTTCCTGGTCTTGGACGTTCTCCATCATGTAGTCAACCGCGTTTTTATAGTCGCAGACACTTATGTTCGGGGATATGTAGCAGCATATAAAATTCACCTTTTCAAAGTAACTATGACGTATCCTTCCACCGCCTTGTGAGTCAAGACCTCTAAACCCCTGTTGAGTAGTAGCACAGCTACGTTCATTTTATTATCTTTCAGCCATTTAGGTTCGCTGACTCGATTCTTGTTCGGTTCGCAGATAAATAGTATATCTGCTCTCAGTTTGTTGGCAGTGGCGTACGTCAGATCTTGGCCAGCGTACGCTCTTTCTACATTAATTATAAGTATTTTCATGAGAAGGTCCTTTCTCATCAAAGCCTCTGTACCCACTGGCCGCTGCTGTAGTCCTAGTCCTTTCGTTGGTGAGTTTCCTGTAGTGGGTGCATTTACTTTATTCCGCCCGGTGCCCTTCCTTTTGTATGTTATACAAAAACTGGCATTTTGGCTTTCCTTGCCCTTATGTCCTTCTTTCCCACAGTTTATGCACACCATGGATTTGTCTTCATTTCTACAAGTATTATATTCAAAGATATTGTTATTATTAGTAATTGTAAAATCTAAGAAATTGATGGCGTGATTTGCTTCTAATTCAATAGTAAATTGTAAGTTATTGTGTATTTGATTTAAAAATTTGTGACATTCATGGTGGTCATGACTCTCCCCACAAAACACACAAAGTATGTCGTCAGCATGTCTAACCTATTTAGTAATAAATTTACAATTTACTTTTTAATAACCTATATTTTTGTATTTTATATTTATCCTTACATTTTAACTCGCTTTAACTTAACATTAAAAATATTTTTTTCTACCACTTCAAATGTTTAAATATCTTATATCAATAACTTTATTTAAAATGGTCTTAGAACTGACTGTTGACTGTAACTACTTATATTTACATATTTATATTAGGGTGTATTAATGTAGATTCTGGCTGAAAATGGCAATTCGCCGAAACCAGTTCCCGTGTAAATTAAATTGTGTAAGGATTAAGAGCATTTTATTCCTTTGCCTATTTTAAAGGATATTATTTGCATATTTTACATTGGATGTAGCTGATGTGAAATGAGAAACAATGCCGCGCGTTTTACCTCACTAGAGCGGTAAAAAAATATTTTTACATAAAAAAAATATTTCAGAACCTGAGCCTTCAAACTTATGAAAACTAATAATATCATAACCACATAAAAGTAATCTTGCGATATAAAGTATTTATATTTCAGTTAAGTGGATAAGTAACCATAATAAACCATCCACAGGTTAATGTACACCCTGTATATCCCTGTATGCATGTATATAGAAACTTTTACAAAAGCATTTATCTTGATCGCTACAGTACTACCATTTATAGCCTCTATAAGACTCAGCCATCAGAATTAAGGACGAATATTCTCCTTCTTCTGATTATATCACGTTTCTGTTTAAAGTTATTAACAAGATATAATGAACCATTTCATGTAGATTGTTAAAACACCTAAGAAAATCGATATTCTATTTAAAAAATTCACGTCTAAGTGGAAAATAACATCGATGCTTCTAAGACATTACAGCCGAGGATATTACAAGTATTAAATATGCTACATTATAAAGGGAGCAAAGTGGAAGTGACGAAGAATCGATTTTTAGGAGCATTAAGCTGGAATATCACATAATAACAGGATCTTGTAATAGACAACTCATTAAAATACACAAGCAACGAACTTCGGTCTTAACACAATATCGCGAAGATCCATGGGTAAAAAATCTCATTCCAGACTTTTTACACTTTCATCATCACTTCAGCGTTGTATATATATAATTAAAGCATTACCTTAATGTCCATATAAATAAGTCAAAAAAGGTGTATTCAATATAACACTTAGTTACAAAATTACAAAAAATAATGATACAGATAAGGGAAGGATAGCTGAAGCGCAACGCTTAACACACTTATTTAAACAGATGTGTGCTGCTATTTAATCCTTTCACCCCGCTATTAAATCACGTTAGCGGCGCCTTTCGCTTCCCAACTTGATTCGAGAAGACGATACGATACAGGGCGTGTAAAAAAAATGAAAAGCAACCTTACAATAAACAAGATTCACGAACAAGTTATGAGACCGCAGACTAGTATACCTTATATAAACTGCACGTGATTTCACAGAGATGGCGCTAAATTGATACCATGATCGTGAAATTATAATTTATCCGAGGCGAAAACTATACGTTATATGCCTTTTTCAATCTTTACCGGTGAAGATATTGCAAAAAAAGCAACGTTTAAGTGTTCTCTTGCACTGATTATGTCCAGAAATCGATCACATTTTAATTTTCTGTTGAATTGTTAATACGGCATCCAGGTAATTAGGCTATTACGCAAACATGTTTAACATATAATGTTTCGACAAAACTTCTTAAAAGTAAACGATACCAGTTGATCAACTCGACAATCGCCAGGTGAGCACCTGATGTCTTCGTTTCAATATGTAAACCTATAGAACTGACTTCTACTAGTATCAACATACATACATAGTGTCTGGCTTTGTTACATGAACGGTATAATTGAAGAATTAAGAGGGACGTACGTATTGCTGGCACCCCGGTTTTCGCAATTGCAGATTTTTTCTTGTTTTATCCGATCAGCCTTTATCAATGTTTAGTAAGAGTTTCTACAAATTCAATTGTTTATTTTTATATAAGATTTAGTTATTGAGTTAATTGTTTAATTTATTTATTTAAATGTTCAGTTGTTTAAATTAATTTCACTCTTTAAAATGTTTAGCATTTGCTCATGTTGTTCAATGTTTATTATAGTAGTTTTCTTCGATGTTTAGTGCGGTTGCGTTAGGGGTAGCGCGTGAGTAGGATTTTTAAATGTATACGACTGTTTAACCTTGTAAGAACTAGTTCTGAGATAGACGTTTGAGCGTGAGTATACATTTCAAATTTGTTTGCTGCCATTTTGTTAATACTTTTGATTTAGAGATTTGTTTCATTTAAATTGATTTATTTCGTCCATCAAGGAACTCGTTTAATAATAATTGTTATTATATTGTTGTGTACCCAATTTAGATATAAGATCATTTATTATTTTTGTGCAGGAAGGTAGATATTAGTTGTAATTTTCTCATTATAATTTTAAAGAGATAAATTTTTCCGTTTTCTTTGCTGTTTCGGTTTTATTTTTTTTATCACCTCGGTTTGGGTGAATAGAAGCATTGTGCTTGCTTTTAGTTTTTATTTTTGCAAATTTTTGGTGTTCTACGATTTTATTTTATTTTGATTTGACACCACATGGATTTTTGTTAAAAAAATTATCCTCCTGAACGAATATATCTTTTGCCTTGATATAGGAAATAGCATTGTCCTATTGTAATTTAGAATCTTGAGCAGTTTTTTTTTTTTTTTTAGTTTGAAAGTTCTTTATTTGACAAGTATGTATACATTTATATAACAAAATTAAAAGATGAAAAAGGTAAAAATATATATAGTACATGTATACAGTCATGCCTTCGTGTCCGCTGTTGGCTTCCCGCTCTCTGTCCTCATCCAAGGTGGTGAGGCTGGCCTGCCTCGCCTTGGACTAGCGGTATCGAGAGCGATGTTGTAGGTCAAGCAATCCGTCAACTTTTCGGTTTTATATCTTGTGTTGCATTATCATGGTTTTTATTGCCTTCTTGAATCTGATGTGTGTCAAGTCTTTAATTTCCTTTGGTAGTTTGTTATATTGTTTAATGGTTTCATTATTTGGGGTTTTTATGAGTTTATTGCTAATAGTTTTTTCAATTCTTAAATGAGAGCGTCTTCTTATATTGTGTGTGTGTATTTCTGTATTTTTTACTAGTCTAGAGTCAGTTTTTACCATTTTCTTTTCTATTTTATGTATTAAAGCCATATTATTTAATTGTATGATTTGTTGTATATTCAGTTCTTGTGTTTTTGTATATATTTCTGCAGTTGGTGTTCTTCTCTCCATGTTATAAAGTATTTTCAGTATTTTATTTTGTTGTCTTTGTAATTTATTTAAATTTTTGTTGCTTGTGTGGCTCCATATATTTATTAGGTAGTTTATGTTGGATGTGAATATAGAATGGTATATTGGTTTCCTCATATGTAACGGTAATATGTTTCTTATTTTACTTATCCCTGCTATTGTTGTTGTGTTTCTTTTTATTAGGCTGTGTATGTGGGTATCCCATTTTAAGTTGTGTTCTATTATAATTCCCAAGTATTTTGTTTGATGTGTTTGTCGTATGGTTTGATTTTTTACTGTAATATTGAATTTGGGTGTTTGTCGTTTCCGTGTGAAGACCATGTATTCCGTTTTGTTTTCGTTTATGGTTATTAGGTTATTGTAGCACCAACTTTCGATTTTCTTTATGTCGTTGTTAATAGTGTGCTGCATTTGCTGCAAATTTTTATCTGAGTAAACTATGCATAGATCGTCTGCGTATGCGTAGATCTCGCCTTGAGTTTGCACGTTGAAAATATCGTTGGTATATACAATGTATAACAGTGGCGGTAGATTACCACCCTGAGGTATTCCATACTCCGCTTTTAATCGTGAACTCTCTGTTTTGTTCACTATAGTCGTTTGTTCCCTATCCGTTAGATACGTTTTGATCAACATGTTTTCTGTTCCCTTAACGCCAATACTATCCATCTTTTCAATCATTTTTGCTTTAGATATTGTGTCAAACGCTTTTTTCATGTCTATGAAAAGCACTAATGTGGTGTTGTTTTTTCCTACTTCGGTTTTTATTTTGTTTATGAGATCGTTTGTAGCTGATGTTGTTCCAGAGTTCTTTTGGTATGCGTATTGCCTTTTGTTTATAATATTGTTTAGTGTTAGGTATTCACTTAGTTGATTATGTATGATTTTTTTCTAATATTTTGTTCATTACAGATAGTAAACAAATAGGTCTGTAATTCTCCGGGTGCAGTTTGTTGTTTTTTTTTTATATATGGGTATGATTATGGTTTGCTTTAAGTTTTTGGGATATTCGCCATTCTTTATTGTGTTGTTGGTAAGTTTTACTAGTAGGGGTGCTAATTTGTCTCTATTTTGTTTCATGATTTTTGTAGTTATTTTGTCATAACCTGGTGCTTTATTGTTTTTCAGTTCTAATATTGTTCTGAGTATCTCT
Organism: Protaetia brevitarsis; assembly: GCA_004143645.1. NCBI lineage: Eukaryota > Metazoa > Arthropoda > Insecta > Coleoptera > Scarabaeidae > Protaetia > Protaetia brevitarsis. The sequence goes on along the minus strand of RXPK01000101.1, from coordinate 1,435,212 downwards.
TCTTCGGTTACGGGCCTTAGTTCAAATCTTGCATTTATATTTTCAGTCACCGTGGTCTTGGGTGGGATATTTGAGAGCGATAGTTGCTTCTCTGCTAATAGTCTTCCTATGTTTGCGAAGTATTTGTTCATTTCTTCAGCTATTTCTTTAGTGTCTCTTGTAATAGTTTTATCCTCTCTTTCGATTGCTTGTATTTCTCGGTTGTCTTTTTTCTTGCCTTTTAGTTCGGTAACTATCACGTCCCAGTTTTCGCAGCATCGTTTTTGTATTTTTCGAATTTTTGTGTGTAATATTTCCTTTTTGCGGTTTTCATCATATACAGCGTATTCTTTTTTTCTGCAAGGTATTCGACTCTATAGTTTTCATTTTGCGGGTGCTTTACGTGTCGTTTGTAGTATTTGTTTCTGTTTTTAATTTGCTTTACTAGGGTTTCGTCTATCCAGGGGCATTCTTGTCTTCTTTTTATTTTTTTCGTGGTTTGATTGTCTTCTATTAGTTTCTGTAGTATGACTGACATTTCTTCAAATGTACTTACTTCATTATCTATTATTTGTGTTATTTGTTCATTTAGTTTTCGGTGATTTGTTAGGGTTAGCTCGTAGTATTTGTACTTTTGTTTCGGTTTTTCTATTTTCAGAGTAGTTCTTATGGCATGGTGGTCTGATAAATTTGTTGGAATTATTTTTATTTTTATGTTCGCTTTGATATTTGTTATAACGTGGTCTAATATGCTGTGATTTTCGGTGATGTTTCTTCGGGTATGATATTTTATTGACTTTTTGTTTAATAATCTATAGTTGTTTTGTTTAAAGGTGTTTTCGTAATCTCGTGTCGTATTGTCTCGATTTAGTACATTTATGTTGAAGTCGCCCATGATTATGTGCTGTTTGTTTTTGGTTAATATGTTATTTTTAAATACATTTTTTAGTGTTTTGAAGGGAACGTGTGGTGGTTTATATACAACTGTTATTGTAATGTTGTTGTCTAATGTAATAGTTATTATTTCAATGCTGTTTAATGTCTTATTGAGCAAAACTTTATATTTAATATTATCCTTTACGTATATAGCTATTCCGCCTCCTCTACCGTCTCTAGAATTAAACTCTGCGTTGTAGTTTGCCAGTTGGTATAGGTGTTCGTCTGTGGGAGACAACCAGGTCTCCGTTAGAGCAATTATGTCAGGGTGTTTTTCTATTTTTGGTATTGTTTCTATTTCTATTATCTTATTTCTGATGCTTCTTATGTTTTGCATGTAGAATCTATACATTGATTTTTTTTTATTATTTTTTTTTTTTTAATATTTTTTTTTTTTTATTATTTTTTTTTTGTTTTTATTGGTAATTTGCGAGGTCAGCTTGGGTTTTGATTTTCTTTTTCTGGCTTGATTCGGTTTTCCTGATATAAATATTTCCGTCTCTGGTCCACGCGTATTTGATCTTTTTGTTTTTTTTCAGTTCTCTCGCTTTGTAGAATAGGGTGTTGTTCATTTTTGTTAACTGTTCGTTTATGAATATGTCGCCTTTTCCTTTGAGTTGGCAATCCTTCACAGTTATTCTTCCTATGCTTTTCCTTGATTTCAGTATATTGGTCTTAAGTTCCCATGTTTTCAGTTCTACCATGATTGGACTATTATCTATGCTCTCGTTCTTTCTGTAACATTTAATAATGCCTTTCTCGCAGTCTACATTTAGTTTTTCCATTATTTTACTCACTGCTTCATCTAGGTTCTCTTGTTTATCTATTCCATTGATTATTATATTGTTTTTAATTTTTTCTTTTTCCATTTCTTCAACAGTTATCTCTAGCTCTTTTACCCTGTCCCTTAGATTTTTGTTTTCTCTTTCTTCGTCTTGCAGCATTTTTTTCATTTCTCTATTTTCTCTTTGTAATTCCTCAAATTTTTCTGATAAGAAGTCGATAGCTTTTCTCGTTTCTTTTAACATGTTGTATATTTCATTATTAGTGATTTCTTCTTCTAGATTGCTTGATTCACAATCGCTGTCTTTAACTTTCTTTTTTTTACTTCGTGTCATATTCCTTTATTTATTTATTTATTTATTTATTTATTGAGGATGGAAGGGAGTTACTCTTCACACCAACGGGGTCCTTCGTGGTGTCTGACAGACAGAGAGGGCTGGACCGCGGTAGGAATTGACCCAAGAGAGAGGAACGGGTTTTATTTGTTCACTATATTGTTTTATATTCGGTCAGGATTTAAAACATATGGTGCATGTTTTTCGTATCTAAGAGTGAGAAAAAAGCTTACCTCGAGCAGAAAAACAATTCCGACGATATGTTCAACTTTGTTATGATAAACACAATAATTATGTATATCTATAATTGTATTCGTTATTAGTGACTTTTAAATCTTTGATTTAGACCAGGACCTTTTGTCCACGGTTTTTTTTTCTGCATAAATTTGTAATTTGTAACTTGTTTTTTTTATATATTAAAATTATTGATTGTGAATTTACGTCATTCAAAATTCTGTTCTTTTATTGAAAATTAAACCTTTTCAATTTTTGGGGTAAATTCAGAAAGTCAGGTTTCTTTCACCCACTATTTACTTGTCGTGGTTAAAGTCAAGTTTAATTCGCGAGGGTAACTCTGAGTTTAATTGTTCTTTGCGCCCTTTTAATTTTTTTTATCCGTTGAGCTAGTTAATTTAATTTTTTATTTTTATCAATTCATTTTGCATTTTCTTTGGTACATTCAGTACACAGCAGTATGTAATCGGTATAGTAGCGATCTATATTCATACATAAATTGGTGCATTTGCATCGCAGTAAATCATCTATTTATTTCATCAGAACAACTTAGAACTGAACTAGTTAATTGCACACTAAATTTTAGCGCGGTCAACAATTCTTGAGCTTAGTTCAGGAGAGTTCATGTCACAACCATGACCCTACATGAAACTCAACTGATAAGATATATTTTCTTCTAGTAGTGTACGAAAATGTAAATGAAAGAAAAGTTGTCGTAGGTTGCGGTGATTTTCACATTTTGTTATTGTTGCACACATACCCAACAGCTGATCACAGCTGCATTAAATTACATCTCCTTTAGGTTATATGGTATAGTTTCGGTTTCTTGCCTGACGCAAGTTGACGCACACACAACAGCATACACCGCATCTTGTAGTAAACATGTTTCACACAAATGGCTGCAACGCCCGGTAAGGAATTGTCTTTGGCAGGTTCACCAATATGAAAACTTTCATTTAAAGGATTCTTATTTGGAGCACACCTAATACACACATAGTACAAAATTTCAGAAGGTAAAACATTGCGGCACATTTCTGCAATCACATATGTCCATATCAAGATATTATTACCTTTTGTTTTGAGTTGAATTCTTTATAACATATCGCAAAAGGTATGCTTATAATACCAGCTCAGTCCATTTCACTTGCAATAAATAAACACACAAATAAAGTGAATAAGAAAGAGATACATTGCACTATTTGTACACAAAAGTTAAGTTTTCGAACCAAGCAATCCATAGAGCAACGTATAAAAAGAAAGAAGCATATTCAAAATCTAGCTAGACACTCTAGTACAGGGTGATTCTCAATATATGCGACAAACTTTAAGCGCTGATTCCTGGGGTTATTTTGATCATAAAAGTTCATAAGAACATATGTCCAAAATCGCTTAGTTCTAAAGTTGTACTATGTTTAATAGTAAGTTAACATAATTAATGTTTTTATTATAAATTAACAAAATAATTAGTAAAACAAAATTAACTTATACTAACTGTTGAAAATGACCGACCCCAACTGCAATACAAGCTTCTACCCTCCGTCGTATTGACTGGCGAGTCTGTTCTAAAATACCAGGAGTATATCGAATTGTTTGAAAAGCTGCGATAATACGATTTCTCAGTTCATCGACATTTTCAATGGGAGTCGTATAAACTAATAATTTAAGGTGACCCCAGAGAAAAAAGTCTAAAGAATTCAAGTCTGGAAACCGAGGAGGCCACGGCTGTGGACCTCCCCGTCCTCTCCACCGATCTGGATACGTATTGTCCAAAAACTCGCTAGCAACTAAACTAAAATGCACTGAAGCACCGTCATGCATAAAATACATTTGTAATCTTAATTGCAACGGAACTTCTTCCAGCAGTAGTGGTAGCTCCTCTTCAATAAAATTGCGCTATACCTCGCCATTTATCCGCATCGGTAAAAAATGTGGACCTATCAAGTGATCTCCAACAATTCCGGCCCACACATTGACAGAGAATTGATGTTAATGACGGGCATTTTCTAGTTCGTGCGGATTTTCTTCGGCCCATATGTGATTATTATGAAAATTAATAATCGCGTTTCTAGAGAAAGTAGCCTCGTTGATGAAGAATATTTGAGCCAAATAGTCAGGATTTTGTGTTGCATCCATTGACAAAAAGCCACTCTTTACGGAAAATCTGCCGGCAAAAGTGCCTGCACCTGTTGAATATGATATGAATACAACAGTTGATCTTTCAATATTTTCCAAACTGTGGCCTGACTAATGTTTAAAGCAAACGCATTTTTTTTCTGGTGCTTGTAGTAGGTAGTAGGATGTTCCTCAATTTCATTTAGTACCATTTCTTTAACTTGTGGAGTTCTCACTGTAGATGGATGCCCGTTATCAGTCGTCCGTTTTTTAAAATTTCGTTCGAACATTTCACTCAATAAATTAAATAATTTGTTTCTTGCAAAGTATACAAAAAGAGAAATTCCACATCTTTCAACAATTAGAAAATATTATATACCGCAGCAGTTTTCAGAAACAATTGATAAAATAAAATCGAAATTAGATAAAAAATACATCTGGACTAGTGCGGATGAAACAACTGACATTACGGGAAGATGTGTTGTTGATGTAGTATTGGTTGGGTACATTGCATTCCTAAAAGTTCCCTATATCATTTTTGATAGCTACAAAATTTAGAGCCACTGCAAACGCCGAAGAAATACTTAATATTATTACTAAGAGCTTAGCAGATTTAAGTACCGTCGACCCTACGAAAGTTTTGCTTTTTATATCTGATTCAGCTAGCATTATGCTAAAAACGAAAAAATTGCTTAAGAAAAGTTTTCCAAACATGCCGCACTTGTGTTATTCATGGTATACACAGAATTGCTGAATTAATTCGGACAGAATTTCCTGAAGTCAATTCATTAATTAGTTTATTTAAAAAAAATCTGCTGAAGACACCATTGCGAGTAGCGTTATATGAAGAACTATGATCAGATATTCGTTAACCACCAGAACCTGTTGTTGCGCGTTTGGGTATAGGTTAGAGGCTGCAATCTTTCAGGACAAGTATTTTCCTCATTTAAAAACGTTTATTCTTGAAAGATGATCTAGTAAATATCAAGTAATGTAAAGAATTAATTGTAAGGGAAGATTTGCTGGATAAAGTAAAATTTATTAGTAGATATTTTGAGAAAATACCAGCAGCTATTATGTATTCACAAAAACAGAATTTAAAATTTTGTGAATCGCTTGAAGAAATGGAGACACTGTTTGATACTTTAAAAATGACAAAAGGTCCTATCGGCCAGAAAATACGTAACTAACTTAATTCTGTCATAGAACGTAATCTAGAATTTAATACTTTAAAAGCTATTTCAGAAAACACAATTAACCACGAAAATATGAATACTATTTGAAATGCAGAGAAATTATTACAAAGGTGAAACTGTTTAATTCGCTTCCCTCAGTCTTAAAACAGGAAAGGAGTGTGACAATATTTAAAAAGAAAATAAAATCGATGTTAATCGAAAATAGTATTTATTCTGTTTCGGAATTTTTAAAACTATTAGGGGGTTCTTATTCTTAAAGACTACTCTGTTTTATGTTTTGCTGTTTGTTGACCATTTTAATTGTATTAAATATTTATATTATGTTTTTTATTCTTGTACATATTTACATTGCATTTTTACCTATATTTATATTATTTGTGTCGCATTGACGTATTGTATCCGTATAGGCTAAGCAATAAAATGATCTATATATCTATCTGTAATTTTTCTTGGAAGACTAAATAAAACTGCTATAGGCAAAATAAGACAATGATATTTTTTCATTTTTTTTAGATATCTCAAAATATTCTCTTTTCAAGATCACAATAACCCCAAAATTTAACATTTTTGGCAAATTTAAACCTATATTCAATAATAAGCTAGATATCAAGGATCAGATCGAAAATGAATCACCTTCTGTATCACTCGTACAGGGTAATGAAAGTTTATAAACTGATTTTCTTATGGTGTAATGGCTTCCAATACGTGCACCGATAGTAAACTGTTTAATTCACTTACCATACACAGTAAAACGCCATACGTCTTGGTATTTTTATTAAGTTACTGTTTGTCATTTTAGCACCATTATTGACGAAATTAACTTGAGTGCTTATTCGACTATTGCTGAAAAATGCCTGATTTGTTAAGTTTTATTTTTATTAATATTCATTTTTCTTCCACCTAATGAGGAAAAGCTCCGTAAGGCAGTCTTTATCAGCAGAGACAGAATGAGATTACTTACACAAATCTTAACTGGGCAGTGTGCACTAAATAAACACAGGCACCGCATGGGGCTACACACAGAGAAGTAATTTCTAGAATCAAGTGAGAATTTCTCAACTGAAGTACCTCTCGTTCTTATATATAAGCAAATGAATAATTTCTTGTACGAAGAAAATTATTTTCTCAATATCCTAAGAAATTAATTCCTTGTTTGAAGAAATTTAATGTCCTTAGACAAAGGAAAGCTGGTTACTTGAAACAAATAAAAAAAAACTGGTTTCAAGAATATCATGTATTTAATTCGAATTTATGAGAACTTTGAATCGAGAAAAAATAAATTTGATATAAAGCAGGCCTCTCCTTAAAAGAAATGCAAAGCGAGCTTAATATTAGTTTGTCGTGTTCTAGTGGTAAACATCTAATACCTTTAAATCAAACGTTATCTTTTATTAAACATGAAAACGGTACTTACTTGAACTGATCCTTTCTTTAAATCAAGAAACAAAATGATGTTTTTATTCTTAAGGTTATCGCACATTAGCCCGTCGCAGCACGGCACGGTGCGCCCCATCACAAAATCCAATAGCATTGCGGTTGGTTATTCTGAAAAAGCCAGCAGCATGACGAAATGTTACTCAATTGTTTGCAAACAGCAAGACCAAACCCAATACATTATTATACTTTGAATTATGCTATGCACCCTATGCAGGATTAGTTGCTTGATAATAATTTTCGTTGGCTAAAATAACATATTTGTATCTACTGATAATTATACGTTGTTTCTTACATAGGATTTGTATTGTTACCATGTAACACCACATACTTTAAGGTAAAAACTCGAAAAATTACAAGTATACATAGTTAACATATTAATAAAATTAGTTTATTTAAATTTATTTTGTGATTGTTAAATCGTAGGTAAGGAAAAAATACAAATCGAATAACTTTACAACTAAAAAAGTATTTATTTAAGATACTACATTTACAGTATGTTTTTTTTTTTTAAAGAATAATTCTTAGGTTATTGTTAACATCAAAACGAGCGAACTCTTCTTCTAATAGACACAAACTAATACTACATCGTGGCAACTATTTCTACAATTACTAGACTTGTAAGGGATTACATATTCATGCATAATGAAATAAATTATGCCAATGCTACACCACTCAAAATGGCCTTTTATATGAAGGCCGAATATAAAATTGTCTTCAGCATATCTATTTATAAAAATATTCGTAAACTATGTTAAGTATTTTTTTTTATTTACTAGTATATATACGCATTATATATTAACAATTATCGTTATTCAAACCACTGTAAACTGGTGACAAACAGATTTAGGTAACGCACAGGGCAAATATTATCGAAATACTGCGAAATATCTAATATCGAAATGCAAACTCGATCATACTGGATAAAACCAAGTTTCAGTGTATATCAACCCCTCCACATTCCAACTTTTTTTTCTATTCTGAATACAAGAAACTTATGTTACTTGCGTCAAGGAAATATCACTCAATATTAGAAAAATCGTAATAGAGTGAATTATTCCTTATAAAAATTGTATGTACTTGTTTTAAGAGAGATAACATTTGCCACAAGTAAATTTTGTTTTGATATTAGTAAAATTTAGAAAATAATTTATTATATTTAAGAACACCTATTAACTCGATCTAGTAAATTCTCTAGAATAAAGAAAATACTATCTTACATTTAGTAAAAATGTGTAAGAACACAGATGTACTTGACAATAGAAAACTTTTTTCTGTGTGTAGTGAACTCTCCCCTGTGCAGAAAGTGTGGGAGTGCGGAGGAGACTCCTGCTCACCTTCTTGTCAACTGCCCGGCAGTGGACGGGGAAGGGCAGACACACTTTGAAGTTGATTGGTTGGACCAACCCAGAGTGGGCAAGTTAACTCTCAGCCAGATTACGAACTTTTATCATAGGGTGCAACTTGACTGAGAGGGCTAAAATTGACATGGGGGTAGAGATGTATAATTCGCGAACGAACTAGTTCAAAGATTTGCATCTTTGCCATGACTCGAATGAACTAGTTCCGTAAAATTATCCTTAGTAGTTCGTAGTTCACGAACGAACTATGCGATATAGTGCGAATAAAGTGAACTAGCGGTCATTTAAAAACAATTTCTGAAGTTGGTAGTAAACATCAGTTGGCTGTCAACCGTATATGGCGTATTTGTGTGTAACATACAATTTTCTACAAATTTGTATTACATTAATAGTTATTTTATTGCCCTTACGTTTAATTCGGAAAAAAATGTGACGAGAAATTTAAATTTGCCTAAGTGTTAAGAATGTATGTTGCATATCTTATCTAAAATATTTGAGTAAATGATGCTGAGATGTTTAGTATCAGTTTTATAATTAATGTTGTTCATTAATTGTAAAACACACATTCTTAACAAGTTTCATTTGTTTTTCACCTCACTGTACCTTTCATAGGATTTTCCCAAGATGCGCTGGCCAATTGTTGCTACTTCTGACAACTTCAGTTGTGTTCGTCTTTCTGTGTTGTACTTTTCGGCTCCGAATTTTAATCTGTTAATATTTCATTAATCGACTGCATCAATTTTCTTAAATTTTGTTTACGACTTTTACTTCAATTTTTTGCAACCTGTTTATATTTTACATTTCAGTTTTTAACTTGTAACATAATAATAAATTTTCCACCCATGTGCGTCGTTCTTGCCGACATTTTGATCTCTCATGTGGGTTTTTTAAACTTTTGTTTTGTTAAATAATTTTGCTGATTGCTTTTCAATTGTAGTAATTCTCCTGAAGAAGGAAATAAACATTTCCGAAATATTGAGTATTAATAAATGAGTTTCATTTACTAATTTCTCCATTGCTGGAAGACCGAATTCCTTGATCGAAATGCGTCTCCCGAAAAAAATTTATATATACAATTATTTTTGTCAAAGTAACAATGTATGCTTCCAGGTACTATTACTGCAAAATATTTTGAGTCAATGCAATAGCAAGTATTGCTTTATTAACATGTTTTTTTGCATATTTACCTAAGCAAGGTTTTAATGAATTTCACAATAAAATAATGAAAATCACTAAAGTTTATGTCGTATTGTGTGTTCAATTCGAATTGGTAGACTGATAAAAGTTCTTTTATAAATAGTTGTGGGATTTTTTGCCAAAGATTGCACAGTGCTTGATTCTTCCACCAGCAAATTTTAATACACAGCGCTGTTAACTTAAGGTATTACCAAGGTTGACTACTAAGGGTGTGTACTTATCGTTTATCTCATGAGTTTTACTTATCATCCTTAAAATTATAGTGTAAACATAAATACAAAGATGAGATAGACTGATATTACAAAGAACTATTATAGTGTAATGGGTTAACTTTTTTTTTTAAAATGACATCTTTTATAAACGTGTTGTACAAACTTTATAAAAGCTCTTTGTCAGAGATCTTTATCAAAAAAGTCATATGGTGTAATAACCGTCATAGAATGGTGTACAATAAATTCACCTGATGATTACTTAAGATATTATCAATTCAGGTAAGTAATACATAACATAAGACCACATGTTTTTATTACTTTCATTTTTATAATATATTTTAAGCTCTCATTTTAGTCTATATTTCAGTAACTACATAAATTATTTAAATAGGTGGATTGTTGCAAATACAATTGTATTTTTTACGCACTGCACCATCTACCCTTCGCTACATACACAAACAAAAAGTCTGCCTAAATATATCAAGAAATGGTTTTACCAAACCCCAACCCTAGAAAGCGTAAGGCAATATAGTCAATATTGCTTGATTGTCAGTATTTCTGATGTGCAAATAACTATTGTAGTTGAAATTTAACAAAATATAATTTGTAGATCATGAAGATCTATGTACGATTTATTCAAACTAAGCAAATAAAAATCTAAAATATGTTACACAAACTCAGAAATCTTGTAAAATTGTAAAATTTGTACAAAATAAATAATCTTTATCTTGTCATTCTTAAAATTTTAACACAATATTTAGAGTTAAGTGAAAACAACTTCTATGTCTCTTAAATTTACAAAAATACCTTGGGGATGTATAGAGACAAAAGATTTTGTTAAAATTAAGAAAATACCTGTTACTGTCCTTATTAACCTTAGCTTTAATACCAGTCGACTTTTCTTAAATAGATGTACTTTGCCATTATAAAAATATCATTTTCTTCAACCAAGCTTGTACACGTCTGCGTTAACCATTCGATCTCGTGGTTGTATTAATAATAAGAACTGAATACGGTTTCCAATTAAACATATATATACAGACACATACATTTTCACCCTCAAGCGGCATCAAATTTTATATCTCCATTTAAGTTGAATTGCCATGGGTTGAGACTTAACTTAACCGCTATTAAACAAATTAGGACAAACATTAGAAAAACCTATTTTATGATAACTTGATTTGATATACCAAATTGACCGACAAACATTTGTGTCTCCTTCTGCAATTGTAAGTAAATTGATATGTTAAACAGTATATAAATGGGATGTCATGGAAGTATAATGGATGCATATATTTCGATAGAATTTCTTTGGATATTTCAATCTTCGATTAGATGACTAAATTTTTTATCTTAGTGCGCGTGAATGGTGGTCACAATATTTTAAGTGTAATTTAAGATCCTCAACAATACTGTACGAATGTAAGAAACGATGAACATATTTATTACACATCAGTAAGATCTAAAAGCCTCTATTTGAACTGATAGTTGCTATAAAATAGTAGACAGTTGTCATTAATACCGATAAAGAATTGAGTATGTTTAAGAGGACACATAGATATTTAAAACATCGAGTGAACAAGCGGTTAATGTTACATTTCCAAAAGGTCTGGGGAAGCAATGGAATAGAAAACAACGTGCTTAAGAAGAATTTCCCAAGAATAATAAGTGCTCATATCTTCTCTTGTCCAGTTTTTCTAAATCATTTCAGCAGACAGCCTATAGCAGACTTTTCATTTCATTAATAAATATAATGTTTTAAACATATCTCAGCTTGATTTTATCAAAGGCAAAAATACCGAAATTGCGTTGTCTGGTCTAGAACAAAGACAAAAACCCCTTGCGGTTTTATGCTTGATTTGTTCAGGGCTTTTGGCAGCATAGATCAACATACACTTTATTTATGAAAGGTTAAATAATTACAATTAATACGAAAATCCGTGCTCCACCTAAGGGTGCTACCACACGAGGCTAACTATTCTATATGGATACCACAACAATTAAAATGTTCCTGCTGCTAACTAAATAACTTCCCTGTGATTATTAATAATAATAACAAACATATAAGAGATCGGTCAGCTATCACATGTTATTATGTTGGCGCTTATGGAACGACGTTAGCTATCTCCCAGTATTCGCTAAGGAGTAAGGAAAAACCATGGAAAAACCTTACTTTGGGAGCAGGACTTGGGAAGTAATCCCAAACCTTGTTACTGATAGCTAGCAAATTGTTATTATTGTTATTATTGTTATCCTTCTAAGTTCTTGAAGAGATAGCCTTCACGTCTTCTCATTTCCTACACCCGTGCAGTCTTCATATAGCTGACTCCGGTCTTCGCACATCATGAATTTGAAATTGAAACAGCAGAAGGATCATAATGTTCTAAAAATAAATAAAACAACAGCAGTAACTATTCTAATAATTTACAATAACTTAATCCTATAATTATTCTAACCAATTTAATTAAAGATTTATATTTTAAGTATTTATTTCTAAACTAGCTGTGGTTTAACACTAATTCCTATCAGCAATATTCATTTATAAATACGTACATTCCCACTAGCTAAATATCACGTCGTACCCTATCAAATTCTTTGGCAGCATAACTAAGAAATTCCTACCATTCAACTGACTCTTTCGCCACTGTGTTTCATGTGGCGGAAAAATTAACCGCTTAGTTAATACCTTATTTTCGTACGCGACCGCCACTCATCAGCGAGTGGACATTTAAATAAAACGTGCTTCGCTGTATCTACCCCACCACGTTTACAATGCGAATCATTAACTCTCTCATTTCTATCTAAACATAATTTAAAATTACAGTGACCCGTTATTAATTCTACCGCCTGATACGACAAATTAACTCTCATTTCTCTAACACGTATACAGATAAATTTCCTAGTCCACCTCCCATTTAAAGTAATATCCTACCCTATCAATCACTATCAAGTTTATCCCCAAATACTTTTTTAACTACGTTAAATATTTTATAAAAATTTGAAAAAGGTATTAAAGAATACAATTGGCTAAAAAAAATCAAGCAACTAATTCTGCTTGAAAATTACTGTAACGATCCCCTAATTTTGATTATATATTGTAATACCCCTATTATAGTAGTAGTAGTAGCATCTATTTTGTAATGTAAACATTACACAAATTGTCCCAAAATAAATATGTTGCTTATAATTATAAGTAACAATGTCAATATAAATAAGAGAAAACACAAATAAATAAATACGTAAAGTAGTATAGTGAAGTATATGATACACAGATTACGATTGACAAACAAACTTAAAAAGATGACTAGAACAGCAGAAACTCATCAACCGAGTAGCACTCCCTCTGCATCAGAGTTCTCTTTACTTGCTCTTTGAAGGCAATGGATGGATTTTTTAATATCCATGGGCAAGTGATTATATAATTTAGCACCGCAATAATTCATTGACTTCTGGGCGCAGGTCGAGCAGTGGTAAGGAACCCTATTTCATTCCTCCTCTTGTGGAATAGGTATGTAGGTCACGACGTACAAAATATACACAGATGGTAGGGTAAGCATATTTTCGGCCGAGAAGAATGTTTTACAGCTTTGATTATGTTTTAGATTCTAAGCGCCCGTTTTTGCAGTAGGAATATTTTATGCGCCTTCGTCGCCAGTCCCCAGAAAATGACTCCATAAGACATGAGGGAATGGAAATATGAGAAGTAGACAACTTTTCCGGCTTCCAAAGTTGCTGTATGTTTTATGATATAAATAATAAAAGCAATTGCTGTACAACTCCCGTCCTTCAACCCATCCATAAAAATTTCTAAACCTTTCCAAAAGAGCCTATAAATTTGTTATAAATAATACTTTTTAATTCTGAATTTAGCCCACTATATCTTACTCGTCTTTCTAAATCGCCCGATTCTAATCTAATCCCTATCTACTGTAATTAAAGCCTCAAACCCTATTTTATTCGCATCCATAAAATTTAAATTCCCTCAAACGTAAATCTACTGGTGATATACCCAAAATAACGCACGCCGCGTCTGCCGAAATAGATGACGCGTTCGTAGCTCTAACCGTTAACAATTTTTGCGTCCCGATTAATTTTTTTTGTTTCTATAATTTTGCAAGCGTCCGCCCATATCTCGGAAGCCACAGGAGGGTTACCTTGTTCCTTTTGTATAGCTGATTAAAAATTATGTTAAAGCAATATTCACTATTGCATTGACTCAAATATTTTAAAGTAATCGTATCTGCAGATGTACGTATATTTTGACTAAAATAATTGCATATTAACATGATAATATTTTTTAACAAATAGGATTTCTTAGTTACAGTGGAATAGGCGCCGTTTTTAGTTATGTTTGTCGATAATAGCGTGAAAATAGCAAAATATAACTTAATGTTATTTTTTATTACTGAGCAACAAGCAACATCTAAAGACATACATGTGCAAAGCAATGAAAAACCAAAGGAAAAAATATGTAACGAAAGATGCAAGAACCGACGAAGCTTTTGTACTTTAGAGTTGTAATAAATAAGCTTGTGGAAAAAAAAATATTTGTGTGGTATCTGCTTGCAGCAAATAAATTTCTAAACAGTATATTAACATAGGTATGTACGTACTTGAAGAAGTTTTATTGCAAAATAATTACATGTACCTTCAATATAATACTTCCAAACGTAACAGTATTTCGCCCGGTAGGTATTTATAGTGCAGTAAAATCTCTAAATATCTTCCTACTCGTGTGTGGAGGAAATGAACACCAATACGAAAGCAACTGGATTGTTAAAACGAAGTGTTTTAACACCGTGCCTACTATTAATCATAATCAATTCAACGCTGCGGCTACTCATTATGGGTTGTTATAGATTGTTGTTAGTCCCGTCTACCGCACAACACCTTCCCCTCGACATACTATTGGAATTTCAGCACGATATTGAATCGCATTCACACAGTACGTGGGCATCCTTTGATTTATTGGTTTTATTTTTCCATACCGCCTAGCACGTACCGCACTGTTAAGTAAATGATAGCGTATTTTGTCCGCGTCTATCTCCACAAACTACAGGTTCCGTAAATGATTTACTAGCACTGGCTTTTAATTTGAAATTATAGCCCCAAGAAAAGGGATAGGAATGATTGTAATTGAGAAGGAAAGATAAATTTGTTAATTGAATATCGCACGTTAATGCAAAATTAGAAATAGGTTTCACTTTGGATCTATTCATATTCGACTTTCTACACCCATATATAAAAACTAGCGTTTGCATATTGTTTAGTCACCATGAAATTCTTATTTTCATCTCTAGTAATGAAAATGACAATTATACATACATACTAGATGCGTATCTCATGGCAATGTATGATCTTTACATCCAATGTGGAGGTTTTCCTCCAGGAGACGCGAGTCTAGGTACTAGGGTTGCGGCCCGTCCTCGTTTCGCGAGGACAAGACAAATCCTCGCCTGGGCTCATTTATGTAAAACCAACATTACATTAGGGATAAGAATAGGATATAAAAAAAAAATAATGTGGTGACTTAAAGATCCCAATTATGATTGAATGAGGAATGACTCCATTAATTTAGTAATTTCAGCCTGATATCACCTCCCTCCCCCAAAATTTGTCCTTGTGGAATACAATATAAAATGTGTCAACCAGTGGCGGTTTCTTCCATGGTTTGCAGGTTTGCGCAACCACCAAAAATCATAATAAAAAAAATTTAATTTATACAACGAAAGAAAGGGTGATTCTACATTTTAATATAATAATAACCCAACACTACAGGCCTTGAAGGCCCTTGGTTTAGGATGCCGGAATACACCGAGCCGCTGAGAAGTTTTGTACAAATGGTCACCCAACCCGGTTGTTGGTACCGCATATTGCTGCTTAATTCATAAGATTGGCCATTCTTTCTCAGCTGTACTGCCGGCAATTCTACATTTTAAAAATTATAAATTAAAAATTTATACTACACAGAATAAATTAACTATTTATAATGTAAATTATTCTGCATATTATTTCCTTTTGGTTTCTAAACATGTAACGTAACCTAATCTTTGATATCGGGTTCGATAGGTTAAATAAATGGAAAGAAAACGCGCTTGGTTTGGAGCGCGTATGCAAACCAAGTATATACTATGGTATATGGTTGAAGGGATTGAATCTAAATTACAGGCATTTAGAACGGGTTTACAAACTAAATGAACAAGTGATTTAAAAGTGAGGCGTGTGTTCAGTTGCCTACTTTACAGGCGAATTATGATTTGTTAAAGATAATTATTTAAAATGGACAATATTAGCATTAGGTGTTAAATATTGCCTTTATTATAATGTAAACCTTATTTACTATGTTAATTCAAGCTTACCTGGTATATTTTATGTTTCTTGTTATGTTTTGCTCGGAGAGATTTTTCATTCTTCGAGATGTTCTTTTGGTGAGGTTGGCGTATTCCCCTCAAACTAGAGAAAATAACGGTATTTTAATGTCGGTTAGCGATATCTTTCAAAATTGAGGTTGACCGGCATGTTAGCGATAACAATCGAAGGCTGTTAACTGATAAATCTGGTTTGAATCCTCATTCTGTGTGTGGCCACAAGAGACGACGGTTGTATTAATTTCCTATAACGATTTTTATGCCACACTTTCAAAAATATCAAAGTTCCAAGAAGTGTTTACCTAAAAAAGTATCGATATAACTCCTGAATAATTAATTCCTTATTGAATACCTGCAATTTTTCAAGAATTTCCTTTAAAATTTCCTACGAAAAATCCCGACCCGATTGCTTTTCCATGCTGTTGACCGAGACCGGGAGCCCGTCCATTTGAAACTCCATCCCGTACCAGAGATTTGCCAAGCGTCGTGTCCTCTTCAAGTTAGTATTACATTGAATTACCTCACCTAAAACAATTAATCTGTCTCCTTTCAATATTCATCGAAAATTTAGATTTTTATAATTTATTTCACTATACGTCAATTTGGGGTTAGATTTATATCAACCGCCTTTTAGTTAGTTATTTTAGGAATTTTAATATTTAAGGGTTATATATAAAAATCACTGAGTTTTGGTCTGTGATAAAATAGCTATCTTTAACAAATATCGATAATCACAGAATATCGTTTGCTATAAAATTTGCTGTTTACGGGTAGATGGCGCCGCTATTGAATGAAATTAAATTGTAAGATGACATTTCCCTAACCTCATAGTCTTTTAAAATGCCAGGAAAGTTTAAATATGTGTTTTTGTATTAAATAATTTGTCTTATATAGTATTTACTGATTCCAACATACGTACCTTGTGATCAAAGAGTCTAAATGATGAAGAAACCTAGCATTTGGTAACTAAATAGAAATTTAAGCTTGTTTTGGTTTGAAACATTTCGTTTATTCGTACAGTTAGTGTTTTTACATCGATTTTCGATAATTACTTATTTCAAATTTTAATAATCCGAGAAGGGGCTTTGAGGGTGCGCCCGTTAGGTGAGAAAATTGCCAATTCGTTAGTAAGCGTCCGGAGTTTGATTTTAACAGACGATCTGGTGCCCTTTGAAGCGTCCCGTATCATCTAGTAGGTAGGAAGTCACTTTCCACAGTTTTCTTTCACTTATCAGAGGGGTCGCTGGGTGTGTTGAAACCACTATTTTATTTTAATTAATTTTTATTGAAAAAAAAAGAAAAGAAAAAAATCGCAAACTGGCAAGCTAAATAATAATAATAATATAAATTGAAAATATAAAAGTAAATATAACAATAAATTGTACTGAACTTTAAAAATTAAGTTTTGATATCCCGGGCATTTTGTTCTGAAACAACAGAGCAATACATTGAATGTATACCTACACTTTATTTATGAAAACTAAATTATTACAAATCATCCTAACCCCGTGCTGTATACCTACAGCCAACGAACCTTGCCAAATGTCTTGCGGGTGAGTCTCCATGTAGTGCAACGAGGTTGCAGCTTCGGTGCAAACCAAGCGGTCGTACCTGCGTGTTTATATGTGTAATGTGTAATTTAAAAAGACTGCGTTACGTCATACAAGCTAATGAATCTATATATGTACCTTAAAGGTGTTTCTACTTTTTTAATTTTAATAATATTAATCAATTCGGTGGTCAGTGCAAAGTTTAATAGGCTATCCGTTCGATAAACGAACGTTTGCCAAAAGAAGATAAAGTAACGCGGTAGTTTAGCAGATGTATTTCGAATTTAAATCTGAGCAATCGATTTCAAGTAAAACGCGAACTTTTAATGGACTATTTTACTATTTTGTTATTACTAATCTGTATATTTATAAAAAAAAAAACATATGTGACTGTAATATAAAAAATGCATTATTCTATTTTCTTGTTTACTGCTTGAAAAACTATGGACGCAAATAATTGAATTTGAATATCTATTTAATTCCTCATCCACTTTTTCCTTTAATTTTTAAATCTAACTTCCCTTTATTAACGGTAACTAAATTTTGAGAAGACACATTTTTATATTTAGTTTGTAAATTCTCCATTTCATTTTGGTTATAAAATCTTAATTTTCAAAATTCACATTAAATTCTTGTAAAAAATTGCGACCAACTAATGCGGGATCACCATTTTTAATGACATAAAAATCTAAATGTTTCTCCTTATTTTTGTACACAATCGGAACTGACATATTCCAAACGGAATAATTTTAGTGCCTATATAGCTAACTAATTGAATATTGTTTTTCTCTGGATCAAACTCTGGTAGTAAGCCAAATGTTGCCATGATCCTCGTCGCCAATTGTGATATATTTTGAGAAAAGGGTACGAAATGACGCGCACGCTTTGACTGTTTCACATGTACTCTAGAGCACACTGGTCGAAGTATAACAAAAACAATGATACATATACAAAAACTGTGGAGTGTTTTCCATAGTAAAACACACATATCTTATACATTAAAATTTAGGTACCCACTAGAGTTTAACGGACGAGATAGAGGCCTATTACTTCCGTTTACAAGATGCAGTAATAGAAAATAAGATCGTGTCGTTGCAAGGTACAATAGGAAAATGTAGTTTTTTAATTTAAAGAGGTGATAAATTTTCTTTTATAAGTTTTCATATTTGTATCATGATTTTGATAAACCAGAGATAAAATGTACATGCATAATAAAAACAAAAAGATAAAACTCGCATATTGTGTTTTAATATTATTTATTATTAGAAAGAATGGTTAATAGTTCTGCTCAGCACGGTAAACGAGATTTCCATACAGATCTCAGGAAATCGAAGCCTAAATAAGCTAGCTTGCGTTAAACCCTAGGTAGCACCTAGCACCTACTAAGCTTATATTGCAACTAGCAAAACCACTGCTCATCTAAATATTTTTAAACTCTACTACTTTATAGTTAAATTTCCTATAAAGTTGTATATATTTGGAATGGTGACTTTAACGTGGTAGTCAACTTTTTGGTTAAAGGTACTTATAGTCTCCCTAGGAAGTAATGATTACGTAATTGACAAAAAATGTCTATAACTTTAGTAGGTAATATCTACGTGCTGCTCACCTCAATTCTGCCAAATGTATTACTAGTCGGTCATGATTACAATAAGGTCAGGTTTTGGTAGCATATGTTAGTAACGCCGACTTATAATCTGTAACTATGTGCACGAATTACCTAACTTTAGAGTGATTCAACAAGTAAGAACGACGTAACAATTACTATTTTATTAGCACCATAAAGTAATAAACCTTAAAGTAATTCATTTGGTAGCCACGACGTAACTGCGGTATAAACACATTTGCATAAACATTTGCAGTTGAAGAAAAAAACCTTTTTAATTATTTTTAACATCTGATATTGAAGTGGTCATTTTATCTGCTATAAAGTAAATCATTGTACATCCTATTGTTTAAAGATGGACTGATTGACCCAGCGAAATATGTACCAAAATATCAACTGGAAATATTAAAATGGGAGGAAACGTTATTTCATTTTCTTCGTAGTTAATAATTAATAATTCGAAAGAACAGAGGAAGAAAGTGTGCTACCTTTTGGTTCATAACAGGCTCAATTTTTTAAGTACACAATTTCTTATTTCGTTTTCAAAGTTTTCTAAATTTTATATGGTATGGTCCCTGAGTCATTTCCGAACAAAATAATCCGTTGAGTTCAGATCAGACCAGCGCGGACAAGTGGAGTGCAAACTCCTTGACATTCATTTCAGTATAAATCTTGCCATTAAATATTTTTCAACTGCTGGTGCACAATATATAGATGGGCCAGCATGCCTGCAACAAATTGGCCTTTTTGTGTTTAGTGGTAAGTCGTCGATTTAATTCTAATTGTTCTTAATTGTTTATAAGAATTGCAAATATCTTGGAAAAAATAAAGTTTATTATTTATCCATTGTAAATCATTTATTTTTCGAAAGTATTGACTTTCACGTGAAACTTTGAAATTTATATTTTCACACTACGCCATATGCAGTAAAGTTTGTTTCATCCATAACTATATGTTTTAAAAATATCTATTTGCTTCAAATAGAAACCTTGAAACCAGTCATTATTCGAAGCCTTTGAAAAATATAGGGATAATATTTATGACTAACTAAATGGTTCTGCTCCTACTTGCTTTAGTTTATATCCATATTTTGCAGCCATATTGGAAGTAATAAATAACTTATCGCCAGTAACCTACATACATATATTTCTTGCCTCATCGTCAAGCAACGATTTTATCGCCTTCATTTCCTGCGTGCTATAATTTGGAAAATCGTTTTAGATGCATACAAATCTTAATTATATAAAACAGCTTCGTAGCCTGTAAAATACATCCACTATTTGAAGCTGTGTATTTTCATCACCAGCGGTTAAGTTTGAATTACGAAAAGGTAAGTGGTAATTAGCATACGTAAACAAATTAACGATTTATCTTTTTCAAGAACGCAAAGTACACCACAAGTAAGGTAATACCAATAAATTACACTAGTAGATTCAGAAATAAATCAGGTAAAGGGCAAGATACATTGCTCACATGTTTAACGTTATTTTTCCGTGTATTTAATGCTGGATGAACGTCATTAGAGCAAGACATGTAGAGAAAATATTAATATTTTATAACACTGTTAAATCATAAATAATTTAAAAGTGTTTGCATTCTTGTCTCGTAAATTACCATAACCCATCGAGACTTATTTGTTTAAACAGGCTACCAGCAACCATTGGAGCCGATTTTACACTTTCGAGAACCACATCTTGTGAGTTCAGGATTAACTGTTGCCACCTTGTTATAATTTTTCTGGCTCTATCTAATACATTATGCGGTATTCACTACGATTTACATAAGCAACTGTTGTATGCTAATGACTGCAAGGAGAAAATATTTAAAGGAATGTGATTATCTAATTAGGTGAGAATTTATTAACATAACTTCTATACCGCCGGATCTTTAAATAAATGTAACGAATTTATAGGCACTGTGTCCGCTTGGCGAGTTACAGTTAATTGGTTTCGGTTTCGCGAAACTGTTTTATTTATACACCTTAATAAATTGATTTTTGGCAGGCAAAATAAAGAACATAACTTAAACAGCACGATAATTATTCGCGCGATATTTTCGGTGGATGTTTCTATTTTCGTCACGATTTTAGTACGTTATGCCGTGTATCGATTAAGACAACACAATCTCACTAATGTAGATAAATAGTGGCTTCTTATTTGTGAGTAAGCTCTACTATACACCGAAATCACTCAGAAGCCTACATTAATTTAACAACAAAACCAACAATAGCAATCATTCTTGAGAGTGCTACTAACTGTAGCACGTCAGTATTATGTTCTAGAAGCATGTCAATCTAGCTCGCTTTAAAAATGTCAATGGCTTAAGGCAACTTATACCTAATCTTTAGTGCTTACGGAGCATGTCACAATGAGAAGACAAGATTGCTGCATTTGAAGCTCGGTAGTAAAAGCAACTTACAATTAATAGAAGAACTGCACAAAAATTTACTCCAAAATAAGGGAGATGTTTCAAACGCATTGGAGTTATGCAAGGTTTGTAAGAAAAACTAAAGGCTACTATGGCTATAGTTAGCTATACCTTGGCTCGAGCATATGCACCTCTGTGAAGTTAACCTCACATTTATAACATTTAAAAAATAATTAGAATTCCAGTTACCCCCAAAGAGTTTTAAAGGTCTCTATTGGTTTTATAAATAGTTCTGGCATCTTAAGTAGTCAAAAGGCTATTTAATTGGGGGGCCAACTTCACACCGCCTGCAATTTTCATGAGGCAGAACTCTATTATTTCAATTCGAATCGCTGCAGTTATAAGAATGATTTATAGAACTCTTCGGGGTGCTACTGGAACTCTAAAAAGCTTTGTAAATTTGACAAAAGACGGGTGTTAATAGGGTGAATTTAACAAAATATCTTGTGAAAGTCATACAACCTCTCTTTTGTTAATTTTACGAAATTCACTTATGGACGGACTTCAAAAAAAAATATCCGAACGATCCGAAGGGATCCCATATCTTCTCTCTCTCTCTCGGTTAGACACACATTGTTCGCACATAAGTGTACTACCTACTCACCAAAATTGTTCAAATTTCTTAGAGTTATCATCATGTTCGATTCGAGTGAAAATAACAAAGTTCTGCCTCATGAAAGTTGCTGGTGATGTGAAGTTGGGCCCCATTTTTTTAACTAGCGTTTTGACTACTTAAAATGCCAGAACTATTTATAAAACCGATAGTGAACTCTAGAACTCTTCGAGGGACAACTGAAACTCTAATTATTTTCTTTAAATTTTATAAATGTGGAACTAACTTCACACAGATGACATAGACCGCAAAATATAATCAACCTCAATCAGGCTTCCAAACTGATATTGTTGATTTTGTTAAGATTTCAGAATTCCTTACAGAAAAATATTTTCTTCTATTTTGATATTGCAATGAAGCTATAAGCATACTCGATGGGCAGCGTTAATTTGGTGTATAAAGGATCTTTATCAGAACATCTTAAGTTAAAAAAAGGCGATGAATGTGAAAATTAGAAAATATTAAAAAAACTCATTTCATAGGGCCTTCCTAGACTTGACCTTTAAAAAAACTTTCACTTTTTTAAACTTGGAGTGGCCTGATAAAACTGCACTTATTCTTTAATATATATATTTTTTTGTTTCCAGCATCACTTTAGAAGCCTGATTCATTCATGAGAAAATGATAATGATACCGAACAACCAAATCAAGAAGGTATTAATGGAGAGTTGAAAGGTTTTAAGTAATTGCAATTTTTATCAAAAATTTACATATTTTCTTGCATACGTGGTTTTTGAATCTGATGATTTTGTTTATTGTTTTCTTCATGGCACGCCTGTTGGAAAATACGCCTCAACATGCAAAACAAAATGCTGGTCATTAATCTCTAGTCTAGAAAATCAGATTCCAAAAAATAAACCCGATGTTTCTTCTATTGAAACATTTTTCATTGATTTCTAAATATATTTGGAAAATAAACTCTCTCTCCAATTACAACTGCAGTTTATTCTGTTTTAGACTCTGTCATCAAAAAAGGCAAAACACTGATGGTAGTGCAAACGGTTGTTTTTAGAGTGAAAGTATAGTGCATGATTCTGCAAATAAGAAATGATGAAGAAATGCATTAAGTTACCACAGTCACTTAAAAGTAAAACAGTAAAAACACAAAAGCTTGAACAAGGGATTGCGTACATGTTGATTTTCTCCATCCCTGTCAGTACCTTTTATGTATTTGTGTAAACATGGTAGAGCTTAAATACATTTTATTATGTTACTGGACTTCTAAAAAACATTAGTGGATAAGATGTGACAACTTAAATATAAAGAAATTAACAAAATCCTTCCAGCTGAATAAATCCTATAGATAAGTCATAAAAAACTAGACATCTATTACCAATAATGGACACCAAATTTAAAACACAAAATCAAATGCTATAAACACACTGCACTTAAACAATAATAAGAAAAACATGTACAAATATACTCAGTGACTTTGGAAGTGTTAACATCTCATCTCTTATCTCAAAAATAAAACGATAACATTTGCAAGAAATTGTATTAATATGTAATACGAAAAAAAAATAATGATGTGTTTGGCGACCCCGTAGCTGAGTACACCCCTGTACACGTCTAGGCATCGACAAAATGAGATGGTCGATACCTACTTGTAGCACCTCGTTTCAAACAACTTGAATTTCGTGGAGTAACTGCGTCAAAATCTGTGGAGGAAGGTGCAAAATGTACAACCTCCTCCCCATGATATCCCACACAAGTTCAATGGGGTTTAAATCTGAAAAGGGGTGCAAACATTAACGCCTGCTTGTTGGAGAAAGTCCATAGTTCAACAAGCAGTATAGAGACGTGCGTTGTCTTGCTGAAAAAGGACATGTGGACGGCCATCTAGAGAAGACAGTAAAGCAATTTGTAGGACATCATCAACATAACGCGCAGCTGTCACATTACTTCGAATAAAGAGAAATGGTGATCGGCTACCATAGGCAATAGCGCCCCAAACCATTACTCCAACAGTCCTGTGTACATGCTTCTCAATATCAAACCCAATATCTCGTCGCTCTCCACGCCGGCGTCGTACCCTCAAAATTATCAAAAATAAAAAGTTCACATTCTTACCATAGCTTGTTTTAAGTATAGTTATTCTGATGCCAAAAAATCATGTTGCACAAATTATTCCTTCTGGGTGTAACACTTCTAATGTCACCGAGTATGGTTTCTATACTAGTTTCTATTCTAGTTTCCAGAGTAAGGTTTTTGCCATGGTTTTCCCTTACTCCGTGGCCATTGATTTTATATAAGTATATTATATATAATCAGTGTCCTTGGCGAATGCTGGGAGATAACGAAAGTCGTTTCCATGGGCGCATTTAATATATACTGATGCTGACTGATTTACAGTAGACTCGCGATTATGTGAACTAATCACATTTTACATTTTTTATCATTTCTCAAAAGTAGTATTCATATGGTCGCGAGGCTACTGTATTATATTTTTGTTATTAAAAATCATAGGTAGTTATTTAGTTAGAGTAGGATCATTTCAATTGTTATGGAACCCATATAGTACTTAGAATAGGTAGCCTCGTGTGGTACCTTTTCAGGTGGAGCACGGGGTTAGGATGATTTGTAATAATTTAGTTTTCATAAATAAAGTGTATTCTTATTCACTAAAGTTATTCGCTGCTTCAGTTCGATTTTAATGCTGCTCTTATGTTTGTATTAAGTATACCCAAAATACATATACCTCCAAACGGGATATGAGGTTATTTATATGTACAACTACAAAGTTGTAAGAAAGATGAATTAATGAAAAGGACTAATAAATAATGACAATGGATAATCGCGTGTGGACACGTGTATATTTATAGCTTTTTTTTTATATTACTTGCATGGACGTACTGAAGATTTGTAGGAAGAGCGCCCACTCGAATATGTGAAATATTAAGTTAAATTAAAAATATGCCCACAGCTCTTCGTCCGTGCAAGAAATCGATGTATATTAATACAAACGATTAGTGGATACAAACATATGCAGACCTAGAACGCCGTATATTATTAGTAGAATGTGATAGGCAATTACGAAAGGAAAACGCGTTAGAGATCTGATATTGTTACACCACTAAAGATTATTACATGCAAAATGTTGCTGCAGAAGTATTAGAAATCGGTAATTTAGCTCCCAATATGCTTCATAGAAATATCGAGTAGTCCTCGAAAGGCTATAGATAATTATATCAGAACAGATATCTTGGAGCAGGTCAGCACGCCTATCAAACAGGCAAATCCACTTAGACTGCATTAGTGGAGCTGACGAATCCAATCCAAGATACACTGACGAATAAAGAAACCGTAGTGTGCGCCTTTCTAGACATAGAGGGTGCTTTTGACAGGAGTCTGTCAAAAAAGCATTAATTAATAGTAGGGTAGATGGCGTGACTTCCAAATGGATATTGCAGTTGCTATCTACCAGATCGGTGGAGGCGGAGGTGAGACATAAGACCATATCGGTTAGTACGACCAGAGGATACCCTCAGGGGGGAGTTACATCCCCACTTATGTCGAGCTTAATAGTACATGGAGCATTCATATATTACTGTTTATTAGAAAAAAAGTATACAGTCTAATATATTTATAATATAATTAATTATAAAGTTTGTTGTCATTATTTTTATTATGTATTATTCTCAGTATAGATGAACTCTTATGCGGACTGACTGATCTAGGCATACCTTGCCAGAGATATGCTGATGATATATACGTCATATACGCAAGAGGCAAATTTGAGAATACCCTCTGTGACATAGTTCATAGAGGACTCAACTTTACGAGAAGATGGTGTCAATCGGTGGGACTTAATGTTAACCTCACTACCTTAGTAGTATTCACTAAGAAAAGAAAATCCAATCTTAAAATCATAAAAATGGATGGGCAAAATATAGATTGTTGAACGGAGGTTAAATACCTAGGCCTTATCCTAGACAATAAACTTCTATGGAACAAACATGTATTTGAACAACAAGACCAAACTGCTGGTGTGTAGAAACTTTGCAGGGAAAAAATTGGGGATGCAACCCAAAAATACTGCTCTGGATGTATACAGCGATAGTGAGACCAATCATAACTTATGCATCAGTAGCTTGGAGCAAAAGAACTAATCTGGCCACCGCGAGAATTAACCTCTCGAAAGTGCAAAGATTAGCATGCGTATACATAACTAGGGCTATGAGAACTTGCCCAGCAGCAGCTATCGATGTAGCATCTAACCTCTCACAATATTGTGGTAGAGAGCGTGGCAAAAAGAACCACACTCAGAATGGTCAAGGAAGGTACGATTAGACATAGACCTCAATCTCCTGATGGCGAACAAATCTAGGACATGTACCGGGATGACATGTCAAAACAAAATCAGCATAAAGAGAATTATTATTGGATATCTTTAACTACACGTCAAAAATTGAAGTTATTTCAACGATGAAATATAATACCCAATTTAATCTTTTGAAATAAACTGACATATGTACTATTATTTTCCACAAAGGCATTCAGTCCCTAATACGAACAAATAGAAACAGTAGAAAAGATTTTTGTTCGCTTTAGATTGCAATGCTTTTGCTAGAAATATAAGTTCTACAGTTAATATTTGCTTCGCGCTTAGCATAGGATAGCTGAACCAATATTAAACCTCTGACCTCATGACCTTATTTTGTCTAGAATCACAGTTAGTTAACACTAATATTTTAAGCATTTCTTAGTCCACCAAACGTTCTACTTTTGGGGTTTCTTTTCGTGAATTCAAATTGATGCCTCGCTTGAGTTAATCGTACATTGCAATCACAAATCGTTCGTGAATCAGAATCATGCTCCTGATTCGTTGCTTCTTCCGAATGACGCATATTTATTATAATCATCTGTAATTCTGATGATGCTTCGCTGGTCGCGTTCCAATCGACTTCTTTTTCCACGCTTCAGCTTCGTCTACAGTTTTTATCCAAAATCACTCTAGCACACATCTCAATGGCGAAAATTTTAACTTGGAAAATCGTTGTCCAAAGTTGTAATATCTTTTGACTCTTCCTACATCCACGTTCTGCTCGGTTTTTGAATCGTCCCTAAACCAGCAGCTGTCTGCCTGAGTTTTTTTTGTTGCACCTTTATACCTCTTTGTTCGGAAAGGAAGTGGTGAAGATGCCTCTATCATTGGTCGAGTACATACCATGCCCAATGGCATTTCCAACATGCTACCAGAATTAGCCGATTCCAGCAGCTTGTTGGCTACACAAACTTAAGCATATCGCGGTTGATTCGATATGTGCAGTTAGTCTAGCCTCCTTCTCCACAACAGTGGGACAAAATTCCTCTCCTGTGTGCATGCTCTGCCAGCCTGAACTTGATTACTTCCAGCATATTATCGTTATGGCAAGCTTGTATGTAAGCATAGCGGTGATCCAGCCTGCTATGATCGATTCTAGGCCGCGCGCTTTAAACGCCTTGCATAGAAATGAAAGAATTGCTTTATTAAATACCCTTTCTATAATCACAACTGTTGCGATTGATATTTTCTTGGATTCTAGAGAGTTCGAAATTCTGGAGACTAATTTTTTGGTGCAAAATCTGTGGGTTTACCTGCTTGATACGCATATTCATGTACGTGAAGGGCTCTATCTGGAATAATTACTTCTCTGATGTAACTCTCTAACACATTTTGTAATATTTACAATATTTCAGCAGATTGATTGGACGAAAACAACTAAGAGGGGTTCTTATTAGGAAGAAGACCAGATCTCTTGCACAAGAAACAAACGGCACATTCTTTTAGTTCCCAAATAATAATGCGACAGTTTTAGTTGGGTCAATAAATGATTAGAATATACATCGAATTTTTATTATTAACAGATGAAGCCTCCAAAAATGGTATTAGTAATACAAGAGACAGACCGTTAGTCGGAGAACTGAAGAAATACAAACCATAGCACACATAGCAACTAGTTCTAAAGTTTCTCTGCAGCTATACAGAAAGCGCAAGCAATTGCACATATTTATATGTACTATAATACCAGAAAGGGGAAAATTAGGGGCATAATACTCACGCAAATAAGGAACTCACAGCCATTTAGGATGTAATTCACAAAGCAGGAATAGTCAAGAAAATACAGATGTGCCGGAGGTAGTTAACGAATTTAATGATTAGGTTGTGTTAGTGGGAAACCAGCAAATCCGCGACGACTTGAACATTCCTCCTTTTCGGGAATACATACATGATTTAGCGTCGCGGGAGTGGCTGAGGGTGCGCGCCTCCTCGAACAAGCTAGTGGCTCGTCTGGTTGAGCCCCACGACAGACCACCACGTAAGGTTTCCACTAAGGGAGCTCGGGACTGCCTAGACATTTCCGCGGTGAGTCAAGCAAAAAGAAGAAGGCTTTGAAAGCTAAGTAGTGGCAGCCGACACTGGCCAATGATGACAAGCCACTTAACAACTTCTGGCGGGACTTTCACCGCTTTATTACTGATTAAGGTGCCCAACGACCACGGTCCGGCACTAGTAAGACGAAGAGACCATGAGAATGTAAGTGGGTTTTCAAGCTACTATAAGTGTGCAAACAAATAATACAGGAAGCAAATATAAAATAAAATCTAAAAAGGTAGATATTATGGCTAGAAGATGATGGTACTAAAAGGAATAGTACAGTTATTGGTCTTAAGATTTAAAATATACAATAAATGAATGCTTTAAAGAAGGTATATTCCTAATTGAGCAAAATTGCAGCTGAAATAGTCCAGATATACGAAAGAGGCGATATCCATCAAGACATAAGAAATTACGCACTTATTCATGTGCTTTTTTTTTGTTATATTGAAAATTTAAACAAAAAGAAATATTTAAAAGAATTTAATTTAAAGCTTTTATTGCAACGAGTTTTTGCAAAATTAAGATTGCATTTTCTAGAAACACATGCTCTGCACTGTTTCTTGCATATAACAGATTAAATTTATTTTAATTATTTATTTAAAACCAATTAATGAATTAAGACCTATAACAAAGATTACATTTTTACAAGTGCAAATTAAATATTACATTAATATATCTTATATTTTTATTCACTTTACTATTGATTAATTTCAGGAACACTACTGGATGAATGAGGGTAAGTTTACATAGTTATACTAGTTACAAATAGTGCGTGTTAATTTATTAATATAATAACAATCTTCTATTTTCCACAGTAAGCTTTACTTCTGTTATTACTGATATTTGCTCGTTGATATTCTATTTCACACGTTTCTTCTTGCAACTGCAATACTGTCTCAGACTAACGCTGAATCCCACTTGCACATGCGTGAGTTACGCTTTAATTTCGAAAATGCAAGTATGCTTCGGTTTATACCGTGGGAAAAGCAACCATCTTTTTCGCATTTTGTCTATGATAACTGATATGTATATTTCCCTATGATATTCTTAAAACATTAATTTATCAACTAGCTGTTAAATCACTTTGATGCACAACATATACAAACTATAAAAAAAAAGTAATTTAAAAATTATCTCAACTCTTATTTAATTAACGCTTTTTCTCGACTCGAAAAATCGCTACATGTGCCCGTCCGTTGCACAGCTGTATAACTGAGCGGATCATTAGCAGCAACAAAATACAAGTGTTAAACTTAACCATATGAGTGGAGTAAGTGTAACCGGATGTGACTGACCATATTTTATAATCGGACCCCCACGGGTTCGAAGGCGGGCTCCTGGGTGAAACAATAAGATTTTATTTGAACACATGTTTAAACACCTCCCACAGACATCTAGCGGGAATAGTGAACGTACACCGACCGACATTCACTAAATTAATTACATTTTTTTCCAAACACCACACACCATTTGCATAATTTTATGCATTTATTTCAGAAGACGGGCCAGTATCGTGCAAACCGATCGTTTCATAAATAATTTCGTAAATGAAAATTCAAATTATATATTACTGCGGCCGACAACCGAAAAAAATTAATGCAATGTAAAGACAAGATTAAAGATGACTATCAGGAGGAACTTATAACTCAAAGTTTAATAAGAAAACAGTTCGCTATTATTAATAGTCTGGACAGGAACGATTTTCTAAGTACTGGAAATCACGAAAAACCGCTATTTATTATCCAGTCCTGTGAAACGAAACCACTAGCATATATACCGAACCCTAGAATATTCCCTGCATTGTCGGAAAACTTCTTGTCATACAAAAGACGTATACCACAATGTCTTTTCAACTTGTCCGTTATATACACATATACATATAGGAACCCATTTACCCAAAGTTTTGTCAGCGAAAAGTATGTAAACTAATCCCCACTGTGGAGAAATCGATAAAAACTTTTAGAAAACCATAAAACCTTGTTATCGTCATCCAAAAAATAACACTTCCAAGTACATATCCTATTGGTTAGAAAAGACTTGGGTTGGATTAGGTTTCATCTGCATCCAAACGAAAATTTAGCGGTACGGTATACTTATATGTATATATCTGACATTAGTAATAGTAGTTTATTGGCACACCAAATGTTGGGCAAAATGCAACTGCTACTCTAGTGTCCCACGCTGATGTTAAAAAGTCCTGAGCTCTGTCGAATTTGATAGCGATTTTTGGTCACTGATTAGATAAAAGTTAGCAAGGTCTAATTAGTTTTCTCGGCAACTGAGATACAAAAAAAATAGTTCAGAGATTAAGGGGGAGGAGAGCATGGTCCCTACATCCATAGCTGTAACACGCTTTACAACTACCACGTAATTGTAGTTGCAGGGTTATAACCACAAACATTTTTTTTGAAAGGCAGTGGAAGTAGAAGTTATTTGGGTTGTCCACCGATAAATAACTATGCCTCTTCCAATTCTACCTGTAATAACCACTTACGTACTACGTAGATGCAGTGTAACATTAGTTAGTATTGCAAATACAGAGCTGCCAGAAAGCCTTGATAAGGCGCTATTGGATTGGGGTCACCAGACAAAATTTTGTGTGCAGGAACCAAGAATATTTTTAGCATATATATTTTTGCGTATGGCCGACATTTTGGATTTGTTATGTAATGCATATATTTGAAAAGGTTCTGTCCTGTTTGAGATAATATGAAATTTGTTATTTAAGATTTACCTCCTGAATGTTAATTGAAATTCCTATTTTTGCTGAATTCAAATGGGAGTACATGTTTTTTATTACTGCATTATTTTCCATGACATAAGATAATGTATGCTACAATCTACTTACAGAATATATGTCACATATTTTAAAAATATATTCACTGGATGGAGTGATCCAAAAATATGGTACGCATACTTATTTTGTTATTTTAAGTGAAAAGCTGGCGGCATTATTTCTTTTTTAATTCTATATAAAGAATAATCATTTGAAAAGGAGTACCGGCCGGACTTCGTTAAGGAATAAACTAAGCTGTATGGGTAATACGGTCTATTTAATATTTCGTCATATGTTTTATGACTTCATCAGGAGGAAATCTACAATATTACAAAGGATATGAACCAATAGTAATGAAAGATGTATAAATAATACTTACAAATTCAAATATAATAACAAAATTACACGTATTTTAAATTTAGAATTTTTTAAAAAGTCAAAAAAACATTTTTGTAAATAAGGTAATGTCTAAAATCCAAATCTGTTTTGAAATTAATTGAATTAATTTCAAAACAGACGCAAATCAACTTAACCATAGTTATTGTAACATTTTACATAATATCTAGTAACATTAATTCACTAAATTATGTTAATTATTGTTACTTTTCATTGTAATTTAATAAGTTTTTAAAATTTGTAACCACATAATACTTTCTAGATTTTTCTTTGTAAATATGAAGTTCTCTTACATGTGAATACCGAACGTTACATAATATTCTCTACTGACTTCGCAAAACTGTGTAGGTATGTACATATGTATGTAGATACATATGCAAGTTCCTAGGCATAGACTGCGTGTAGGCAACGCCACTGAGTTTTTTTTTTTTTTTTTCATTCAAGTCTCGTTTATTCAAAACGCTGCATAAAAATAATACATATAATAAATATATACATAGTATGCCGCGTCGGCGTGCTGCGTTTCCTCGCCCTCTATCTTCGTCACGAGATGGTGAGACCCCTGTCTCGTCCCGAGCTACTGGTATCGAGGGCATATTCGCTTCCCCGCTTCTCTAAACGCGTTTGTCCGTGCTTTAGTAATCATTCATATAGGGTACACTAATTATCTGCGGTACTACTTGTTGATTATCACTTATTGTTACCCAACATGGGAGTAGATAAAATACTTACTCGTGAGTAATCATTTATATAAGGTACAATAATTGTCTGCGGTACTACTTGTTGATTATCGCTTATTGTTAGTGACATGATTTTTCTATATCGTAATTTATATTCCTATGCTGTGGTATTTATTTCCATTGCCTAAAAAGTCTATTCAAATTTCTTTATGCCTGAATTATTTACTTTGCGCTTCCATGTCTTGTCAGTTAAACAGTTATTGACGGAATGCCATATAATATTTATAGTAGATATATTCCATAAATTTCAAAAATATTCCTCAACACAGTCATAAAATTGGCAAAAAGAAATAAATTGAGCAAATAAGGTATATTTGCGCTGTTTTTTCATTTAAGTAAAAAAATGCACAGGTATTTTTGAAACAGTTTAAGGACTTTACTAATGGTTTTTTTTTGTGTATACCTACAACGCGAAAGAAAATACATCCAGTCTCTCTTTTTGAAGTTTTTTTTTTTAGCTGTTTCTGACAATGGCAGCTACTAATCATGTCGTACTGCGGTAACTACGGTGCTATCTACAACACCTATACCTACTGATAATACACATCGTCATATAAATACTCGTGGAAAACGTATACGTATTGCTGTGGATAGACAATCCAATTTGCTGGTTATTCGTTGTTTTCTTTGCTTAAAACAGCTGATTCAGTTTACCGAGAGTTTTTCACAAATTTTGATGTTTATTTTTGTATAAATTTTAGTTTAAGAGTTTATTGTTTCATTTTAATTAATTAAGTTTTAAGTTTTTTAAATTATTCCTTTCATTAATTTGTCTAGTGTTGTTTTAATGCGGATTCTATTCAATATTGTCGTTGAATTGTAATACGACTGCGTTGTACGTTTTTGAGAGAGGGATTTTCGCAAGAAAAACAGTTGTAGAATTTTGTTCCTTGATCGCTATGACGTGAGTAGACGTATTTTTGTATGTCTTTGTTGCCATTTTGTATTTCATTTTGATATTGTAAATTTCGCATTAATTGTCTTTTATATAGCCAATCAAGGAATTCTTATCGTGATAATTGTTAATATATTGAAGTGTGCACATTATAGATATAAAACCAATATTATTTTTGTTTGGGAAGATACATTTTAGTTTATTTTTTCTCATTATAGTTTAAAGAGTTAAATTTTCTGTTTCCAATTTTGCTGTTTCATTTTTAATTATCAATCACCTCGGTTGGGTGAGTAGAAGCTTTGTTCTTGCATTTAGTTTTTCTATTTTGTAAATTTCCAGTAATTGTTCACGCTTAGTTTATTTTAATTTGAAACCACGTGGATTGAAATTGAAAGATTTTGGATTATCTTCCTGAACAAACAAATCTTTTGCTTTGCATAGGAAATAGCATTGTCCTATTTTAATTTAGAGTCAAGTGCAGTTTTAATTTTAGGCCAGAATCTTCAGTTCAAGGTTTTTTTTTGCACAAGTTATAATTTAACCCATTTTGAAAAATAAATTTGATTATTAATTAACGTCGTTGGGTTGAAAATTCTGTTCTTTTATTTTTAATTAAACCTTTTCAATTTTTCGGGTATTTAAGTAAGTCAGATTTCATTCACTCACAATTTACTTTTCGTGGTTAGATTCAAGTTTTAATTCGCGAGGATTAGGATCAGGTTTTTAGTTCTTTTGCGTTCTTTAAAATTCTATCCGTCGAGCTAGCTAATTTTATTTCTCTTTTTCTTTTTAAAATTCATTTAGCATTTTCATTTAATTCAGCCAGTACACAGCAGTATGTATGTTACGTACTTATAACTTGCACGATGCCGTACTTACTTAAGCAAGTCTCTAGATGTCTAGAATGTACGATGTAATTAATTCAAGTTTCAATGGAATTCATGTTTGTACACAAGTGATTTGGAGCATTATCGGCAATTAATGTTATCAATTGCTAGTTATAAAACATGTCCACTATATATTTTAACTCAATTGCCGTGACCGATTAACCTTCTCGCCGGTTAACCGGTTATCCGGTGAAATTGCACAGCACTAGTTTGCACCGACGCTGCAACCTCGTTGTACTATATCGAGACACACCCGAAAAACTTTCGGCAAAGTTCGTTGGCTTATAGAAGAATTTACATTATAAATTAAATTATTCTGTAAGATGATTTATTTATAATAAATTTTTAATTCATAATTTTTAAAACGTAGAATTGCTCTGTCTTTCATTTTATAAAGCCAATATTTTTTTCTATTATAATTTCTGGTGGTTGCGCAAACCTGCAAACCATAGGAAAAACCGTTACTGCTACCTACGTGTTTACCCTTTTTCCTTGGTCGTAAATTGAGCCAGAAAATGTCGGAAATTGATTATTCTTACAAGATGCATATTAACAACGGTACCACACCATTGACAAATTAAAACATGCGCTCGAAATAAAATACACAAATTGAAATTGTCAACGTGTGAATACCCAACGCACATAACTTTAAATCCTATTAAAGGGAACGGATTCCAATCACCATAGATATCCACGAGCACCAATAAATACATCAGGTACTTTTTCAATCGGAATTCCAGCCTGCGTGTGGCACCATAAATAAGAACCAGAGGTGGGAAAACGCAGGTATTATAGAATAAATAAATAATTAAATAAATAACCGCTTGTTAGCGAAGTGTGTGGTACGAGTGCGACCGGGATGGAAATACGAATGCCGGCAGATGTGCGAGAAGGACGGTTCGAGTGATAAATAAGGTACCTAACAAGATGCTGTTACTCAGACTACCCCCCGAGGTGAAAAACACAAGATAGATACCAGCATTTGACCGCTTAGCAGTTTGCATAATGGCCTCTATACGCTTCGGTTGATCGGCGATGTTGGTCCTTTCCACATCGTACACCTATTCTTTTTTAATTACCAATATACACACGTAGGTACTGGTAGCTGGCCAAGATAAATACTTACGGCTCGAGTTAATCAATTATTATTAATTGTAACTGAATCGTTAAGGTGTTTCCATTTTAATTATGTTTGGGGATGGAATCGATTCATCTCGATAATCTCGAACTTGCTCCTTCATGCCTTCGCTAGATTACTCTGCCATAATTCTTTTGCTACAGATGTGATAATTGTTATTATTTTATGACTAACTACTCCAGTAAAAGAAGAAAACAATTAGAAACTATAAAGTGTGCCTAGTAAATGTTATCTTTCGTTCGTTCCTATTTTTAAATGATGTCGTACCTAAGTTCAGAAGTGACTGAGTTAAAATTACAGCTCATTATAACTTTTTTAATTCTTTAATCTTCTGTAATTAAATTCTTCTGATGGATATCTTTAACATGAATTAAAAAGATACTTAACTACATTAATTAATATAAAGAATTGTCATAATATGTACTATAAATAAGGTCAAAAGATTTCTTTCTTAGTATCTTAGAACTTCGTATTATTTCTATTTTTCATCTAACTATATTAATCGAAATGCTTTAGATTTTTGAACCTGCAGATATACAGTTGCGTGCGCAAACTCAGCCGAAATAAAGAGATATTTGTGGAGTGGACCTTGTTATTACTTTCTCCTTATTTTCGGATGTTAATATGCGCTTACTGATTACTTTATTAATACAATTCCCAGTAGTAATAATCATAGTATAATTTTGATGCGTTTTCTTTCGTTGATCCAGTATTAATTACTAGTATTGTTCAAGGTATTGGTTCAACAGCTACTGGTATTGATCAAATCAATATATCAATGATTAAATTGTGTTGTCCGTATATCATATCTTACATAACTCACATTATTAATTGTTGTATAGAAAGATCAACTGAGCCCATTTTGTGGAAACATGCCTTTGTAGACCTTTACAAAAATAAAAAACTCTGTAATTAAATGATTTAAGACCATTAGCATTTTGCCGACGATCTCTAAAATTTTTGAAAGAGTTATTTATATATAATTGAATGTTTTATTAGTAGAAATACACAACCAACTGTTTTCAGAAGGGTACAGTTTGAAACGCACTACTTGTGTGACAATGATATCATTGGATAACTGAAAGTTTCAATAGCTTGTACTTCTAGACTATTCAAGGCGTTTGCACGATTTGTCTGCATTTTTCTCTTTTAATAGTCAGGTTTAAGGTCGCATCAGTCCAGCTTATAAAAGTTATTTAGGATCGTCGCAGAGTGTCTTTTAAATATACTGCACGCGCCTTATTATTTTACTGTGTACCGAAGGTTCTGTTTTGACCTCGTCTCTTTTCAATATTACATCTTCTTTACTAGCAGCTGAACTTTGTCGCAACCATATTTTTGCTGATTACACGCAATTTTGTCCTTGAGCCATCGAATTAGCCAATGCATGCATAGTATTAATGCTGATTAGAATCCTGAAGTGGAGATTTCCGCTAAATTTGACTTACTTAAATCCTTCGAAATCTAAAGTATTGTTGTTCGGAAAATCTAAATATTTGTGAGAACTCGAAAAAGTTTTCATGTGGTTGTTTGCGGCTTACAATTGCCAATTGTCCAAATTGCAAATAATTTGGTTTGTCTATAGATAACTCTCTTAGATTTAATGACCAAATAACCAAATATGTTAAGTGTGCCTATATGAATTTAAGGAAACTTTATCCGATAGGTCTCCTTACCTATTAATGTCAAGTCCAACCTATGTGAAGCATTGGTGCTGTCACAGTTACTTATGCTCTACTTTACCCATACAGCTATAGACGGTATTACGTGCAATCGTATTCAGAGGATCCAAAATTCATGTCTGCGTTATATATTGGAATTAATTTCAACATACATCGCATAACTGGAAAGATGTTGGCTGGTGAAATATGAGAAATAGACGCGAACTCAAAATGTTAATATTATTTCATAAAATTGTGTTGTATTAGTCGCCGCCTTATTTGTATTTAAAAATTAGATTTAGGACCGACATTCACAGTATTACACGAGATTTAGGGTTTGATATCCCCTCCTACCTTTAGGACATCCCTGTTTAAGCGTTCGTATCTCCTACAATATTTACGTAAATACAACTGTTGTTAATGACTTCAAACTATTAATGTCGCTCCTTTAGATCTTGTTGTGCTGAAGGCCTATTTTAAGATCAGTTGGTGTGCCATCAATTATTTTAGTGCAAAGTTGTATGAATGTGTTGATTAATTGTTAAGTATTTTTTTATGCGCTGAGCGTACGTACATATTTGTTGTATATGATTTTTCTTTTGTTAATTAGGTATTAGGCAATAATGAATATATTTTATGAATATATTGGCAGGGCTAGTAGCAGATAACTCTGAGTCTCGCCCTGAGATTTACCTTACTTGCTTCTTCTTTTTTTTGTCATTGTAAAGCAATCGTTCAGTGCAAATGGTAATAAAGGCATATATTATAAATATAAAAAAAGGGGACCCGTGGCCTAGAATACCCGTTATAGTATGCCTCTAATGGTAGCTACAAATGGATTCGCTTCTCAAAAAGTTTTATTCTTCATAACAGACTTAGTTAGCATCAATAATATTTTGGAAACGTAGAAAGTTGTACGAGAAAGTGATCGTTTCGGCTAAAATCTATGAAAAAAAATTAAATGAATCAAGGCTAAACAAAGAACACCATTAGTAACATGCGTATGCTTTCATGGCCGGTGTGACCATAAACTAACAGCTCTTGCGGTTTCGCAGTGTGTCAAAACTTTAGCTCGACGTTTTGCTGTTCATACTGACAGCTTCTTCAGGATAACTGAACTGATCCTCGATGGTCCGACATTCTTCTTATATACGCCCCTGGTGCACCCAACCGTGTTATTTCCGCTCCATTGACCGTGACGGTTCGTAGTAGGCTCTTCCACGTGTTGCTAAGGTGGTACCCTTCTTCTCTGTTAACGGTTTTATTCTTCTCTATTTCTATGGCTTTTCTGATGAGTCTTTTCCCGTAGTTCTCGGTGGTAGTTATTACTTTTACATTCTTGAAATCCATTTTGTGTCCGGTGTCGTGCATGTGTTCTGCCACCCTGATTGCTCGGTCCTTCTTATCTTGCGTCCATCTCGTGTTCTTTTATTCTTATGTCGATGGCTCTTCCTGTTGTCCGACGTAGCACTGTCCGCATTGGCATGTTATCTTGTAGATACCTTCTGTGCGCCCCTTGGGTATCTTATCCTTTGCGGTCGGTAGATACTGCTAGATCGACGTTGCAGTCCCGAGCGTACTTGTACGTTACGTTTCTTCAAAATTCGGCTTACTTTTTCGGTGACTCCTGCTATGTAAGGTAAACACGCCATCCCTCTTCGTGGTTCTGTAGTTGTCTTCAGTGTCGTCTTCTTCTTAGTGGCTCTCCTTATTGATGTCAGTGTAACCATTCTTCTTTAGTGCTTTCTCCAAATGTATCTTTTCACTGGTAAGATGTTGTTCGTCACTGATGGTTTTCGGCTCTGGTAGCAATGTTTGTATTAATGTCTTCTTCTGCATCGGATGATGGTGAGATCTTGCATGCAGATATCTATCGGTGTGGGTCTTCTTCTAAATACTGCGTGCTGTAGCATTCCTCTTTTGTTTTCTTAACCATAACATCCAGGAAAGGAGATTTTCATTTTGTTCTTTCTTCATGGTAAATTGATGGCTGGGTGCTGTGAGTTTAGTGTTTCCAAGAACTGTTGTAGTTTTTCTTCTCCGTATTGCCATATTACAAAAAGTATCGTCGACATATCGCAGCCAACACTTGGTTTCATTATCGCTGGAACTTAGGGCTTCTTCTTCAAATGCTTCCATTAACAAGTTGACTATTACTGTAATAAAGGGCTTCCCATTGCTGTTCCTTCTTCTGCTCGTAGTATTTTCCTTCATACAAAAGAGTATGTCGGTGGATAAGCACAGTTTCACTAATTAATGATGTCTTCCAGAAGAAGTTCGGACATCGAGAATCAGTGTCAGTTATCCTGAGAAGCTGTTCAGTATGAACAGCGAACGGTCGAGCGAAAGTTTTGACACACGGCGAAACCCGCAGAAGCTGTTAGTTATAGTAACACCATTAGGTGATTTAGTCTTATAAAATGTTATGTACTTTGTGTAAGCCAATAAATTGATATTATTATTATTATTATTATTATTATTATTATTATTATTATTATTATTATTATAAAAAATTGCAAATATTACTCAACAGTAAACTATAGGTATCTATTAATGTTTAGCCCAACTAAAAATCGTTGTTATTTGCATTGGCTACATTAAACCCTGAAACTATACATCAAATGTCAGCCATTTGTTGTGAGTTTCTTATATTTTATTTATTTATTTTACTCCATGATTGAATTAATTTTTTTAGTGATATTTCTTTCGAAACAGGTAATCATCTGAGTTATTACAACAGTAGTTAAAATCTCACAACTTTCCTCAATTCCTCTTTCCAAGTATTAAACATTTCCCAATATAAGGAGTCCCATAAAAAATCTAATAAAGTCCAGAAACTTTGAGTAAAGCATGTTCCATAAACCTCTAAACGAGATATAATCTCGTGGTACCATACCTTTGTCTTTCATCTCTGGGTAGTTATTCAAAAAATCGACCAACTCTGTGCATAGAAAATACAAATAGTATTATGCATCCATAACTTAGGCACACAAAGTTATGGATAATCAGAAAGAATACAATTAAATTTGTAATCGTGATTTTTAAGAGCACTAATTATAATTACATGTTACTATAATTATTTTAAAACAATAAAATAATTCTAAAAAACAATACGGGGTAGGAGGGGATTATTTTTAAATGATTAACAATAAAAATTGAATCTCTATTTTGCTTTCCTCATTATTATATTTAGGCAGATAAGTATCCTCGGTAAGAACTTGTATTTTTCATTTTAAAATTGCCTGTAAATTTGTCTAAGTACATAATTTTTTGTGTCGGTATTATTTTAGT
This sequence comes from Protaetia brevitarsis, assembly GCA_004143645.1. NCBI lineage: Eukaryota > Metazoa > Arthropoda > Insecta > Coleoptera > Scarabaeidae > Protaetia > Protaetia brevitarsis. The sequence goes on along the minus strand of RXPK01000101.1, from coordinate 1,394,724 downwards.
TAGCCATAAACGGGATAATAAACCACTGCAAGCTGAGATAAACTGATTCAAAACTTTGTAAAATTAATAAAATAAGGAGGGGGAGGGAGTTGACCCGAGATTAACCCCACCATTCAGTATTGTCACGAGCCGCCGCTGGTAAAATTACATCAGGCACTCTAAAACTGTCACATTTATATATGATAATTTTCGAGTTAAGTATGCGTGTTTGAATGTAGGAATATGTTACGTCCTGACAGAGAACAGACAAAATGAAATGAGATTAATGTATAATTGAACTAATCTTTGTATCTTGTATGTACTATCTTTAACAAATTAAATGTGAATCTAAGCTCCACAAATCTTTATTTATGCAACCAAAACGATATGTACTGCATACATAGCGATGCGTGATTCAGATTGTTTCGCAAAATGTTTTAATTCATATTTAGTGATAGGTACTGTAGTTTGGGTTGCATAAACAATGAAAGATTTGTGGAGCCTAGACTGGCATTTAATTAGTGAAAGATGATACATACATGCATACCAGAAGTACAACATAATGCGTGGTTAGCCCAATAAAAGTACCTTAGTAAATTTAAACTTTATTATGTCTTAAAATCAAGTTATAATAGCATATTTTTAATAATCTACTATACCACGCCTATATATATATGGCATTTAATCCATCAAATTTCATACGCTCGCAACTCTTGGTATTAATTACTTCTAATTTAAACTATTTTTCGCTACCTAAAACGAAATAAATAATATTAACGTCTTATAAATTAGGTGAACTGGACGACCAAAATTAATACCGATTATGCAAATAGTCTGCGTAGATGTTAGTTACTTCTTTTTTCTTATACGGTATGAAATTGAAAATTAATTTGCAGCAGAAGTTAGGTGAAAAAATTTCAATCTGCTTTATTTTTGTTTTAACAAAAATTATTGTTTTTATTCTGGGTTTTCGATACGTTACATTTGTCGTGTGTACAACCAGTAAAATTTTATATGCACAAATCTGATATGAATACTTTAAAATTTGAAAATGTATACCAGATCAAGTCAGATTATATACACTCTGTATACATAGTAATTACTTTTTTTCTTTAATATCCGACCTAAATTAAAGGTATCCAAGGTAACAAAATGGCGAATGCCCGTCCTGCGCACGACACGTGTCAATTAATAACCGAAGCACGTGTTCGCATAATAGATTAGCACACTCATTTCTCCTTCTTTGTGTGAGACAACCACATTAACATTGTATCACGAAGCATAAGCGTATTCGGTTCCTATATGTATGTATATAGGCGACGGATTCGTACAGAAAATGTATTTCGAACATAATGGGTGTCGTATTCCGTTCCAACGCCTAATAATTTTTAGGGAACATCAAAACGTCATGTTACACTAAAAGATTATATTTTTACGCGCGACAAGTAAATGTATTCTATCGCGATCTTCGTTCGATGCGCGGGTATAAATTTTAATATACGGAGGGTCGCGTCCGTTGAAGTGAGGCGAAGAGAAACCGTGTGTCCGAAACAGATTTAAATCACGAACACCTCTTTCTCCGGTTTTTATCTGACGACCACAAATTTGTCTATATATTTTTAACTTTTATTTTCGTGGCCACGGAACGGCAGGGTGCTATTGTGAGGAATATTTACACCCTCACACCCTTAATAAATTATTCTCAGATTTTATCTCTCGCGCCGCTCATATATTCGACGGTTGTTTGTTATTGCCCGTGCGTGAGGGTCAACTAAAGATACTTAGTCCACGATTATTACACTTTAAATATTGTCTTTTTATTTTCGTGTCATTCCAAAAGCCCATGAGCAGAGTGAATGAAAGAACTACAGGCTGTTCATAATGGAAAAACATGTAACGAAAAACGTAATATGTAATATCTGCCTACGCTAATCATTTATATTATTTGCGAGTAGGTACAATAAATTTCAGATATTGAAAAATAATGTTTGTGTTCATTCTTATATACGGACAGTTATAGAACTTTATTAGCCAAATAGGGAAAGTTTTGACATATATTCAAAAGAGCGATTCACAATTAAAGTCAGAACCACAAGAAGAAGACCCTTACGTCATCAATGAATTAAGTCAGTGCTTAATGTCATGTTAAATACCGTACTTCCGGCAGTATGGCGCACACATAATGTCAAACTACAGCATTAACAATATTTTGTAGAGCACTTATAGAAAAAACAACCCAGCCAGTTTTAGTAAAAGATAAGATAAATAAGATCGGAGTCTAGAAACAGCCTAAATGACCGCAGCGTGTTGTGTTAAAATATCGTAATATACTCAAAAAATATATGTATGGAATTACTATTACAATATTTCGCTTGAAGAAAAAAATTGTAACCTTTCATTGCAAAATATTATACTCTCAATGCAATGTCATAGCCGTTTTTTTGTTTTGTCCGGAAACACTGTAGCCTCTTGACTTTTTGTATTTAGTCTTCCATTTTTTTTAACCATTAAATTATACCATCCATTACAGGATCCTAATATCCTGCACTAACCTATACAGGTCTCACACTAGTTAATCGAAGTAATCCTCCGGTTTCATTTTCTCTAACAATTACCTGTCTTCTTGCGTCGGGAGCCTCACATTCACATAGAATGTGGTAAGCGTTCCTTCTCCTCTTTTTACAAAGTCTGGTATCTCCAATGTTGATCGCAATTTTATGTAGGTGTCCTGTCAGTGTACAGTGTCCTGTTAGGAAACGTATTGCGATGCGAAGATAATTCGCTACTAAGCTGCAGTAGTTCTTCAGCCTTCTTTTTTTGACGGTTCCTTAATAAAGGTCTTAGCATGAGTTTGCTTAGTTGTATTATTTCAGCATTCTTTTTGTTTCTCTTTGACCCAACATCTTACCTGTTCGCGTACTGCACTTTTAGGCACTCCTAGTACAGGTCTAGGCATGTATATGAAGCAGATGATTCCTTTCTTGCTAACTCACCGGTTTTTTCGTTTGCTTCGTGTGCTGAATGTCCGTGCACCCATAGCATAGTGATTTTATTGCGGTTTGTAAGGTAATTCAGTTTTCGAACACATTCTCGAACCAGTCTTGATTGTATCTTGGGGTTCACCAGTGCTCTCAGTATCGCCTGACTGTAGCAATATATATCCGGTTATTTTCATAAGCCCTCTGATTGATATCAATTGTACAATGCAACATTATGTGTGCCTCTACTTGAAAAACCGTGGCATATTTTCCTAGTCGAAGCGTGATCGTGATCATTTTATTCCTCACTCTGCTATAGATTCCATCTCCAGTCCCATTTTCGGTTTTTGATCCGTCTGTAAACCTGATCAATTCTCCGAACCTGTCTCTGTAGTTGGATTGATTCCAGCTTATCTGATCCGTGATTTCCATCTCGAAATTTCTATTAAAAAAAAACATGTCAAAATCATGTGTAGTCTGATCTCATTTCCACAAAAGTTTTCCTTGCACATGCCTTTCGCAAGCAAATCATCTTGTTATGTTCAGTTATAGCAGTTCGCTGCTGCACCTTTGTCCACCATACCAGCGATGCATAATCACCTATACATGACTACCGTGATGTATGTCCAGTCCATCATATTAATTGGGTCTTAACCTCTAAACCATGAGCTCTTCTAGCAAACATAGCAGTTACTAAATTATTGTATTTAATATTTTCTAGTATATTTTAATAGTACAGCAATGCAAAGTATGTTTGTACCAAAAGGTAGAGAAAAATATTATAATTTAGTAATAATTTGACTACAGCATATAGTTTTTTGTCATAATACTACGTAAAGTTTTGCATATATGTATGTGCCTATACAGGGTGTCCCACCGAACTGGGACATTAGATTTTCTTGAACTTCTAGTAGAAATTTGATTTTGAAACTTGCAATGCAGTCATGGCCTACTGTGATTTATTCAAGGAAAATATTTTCAACTTTCTAGCACTTTTGGTATACAGGATGTTGAGATATCAACTTTTTTATTTTAAATGGAATGGTATAATTTTTATCAATCTAATGAATTTTAGCGAGACATTTGCACTCTTTAAAATAAATCAAATATTTCATGAGATAGCAGATATTTAGTGGTTCTACCAAAGTCAATGTACATACAAAGACGTAGCTGCAAGGTGTCATAGTAATAATCACTGAATCACATACAGGGTGTTCAAAAACGCGCCTCTAATGTGGATACCTTTAAGCTAACAAAACTTTTTTCTTTCAAATGGAACATGGTATTTTTTACTATAGCATTAAATGCAGCGCAAAATTCTACATCGATTGATATTAGGGTTTGGTATACCTATTCTTAATAGTTTTTGAAGTATTAGCATTTCTTGCAAAAAATTGCTAAAAATATGTCTAAATTCCAAGTTTCAACCTAATAAAATGAGTTTTTTTTTTCCTACAAAACACACTGTACATTATTTGCCTAATCTATCTAAATATTTTTTGTTTTTTTAGGAAAAAAAATATTTTATTTGCTCGAAACTTGGGAATTAGTCATATTTTAGGCAATAAATGCTAATATCTCAAAAACTATCAAAAATAGGTATATTAAGCCCTAATGTCAATCGATGTAGAATTTTACGCTGCATTTAATGCTGTAGTAAAAAATACCATGTTACATTTAAAATAAAAAAAAATTGTTGGTTTAAAGGTATCCACATTGGAGATGCGTTCTCGAACACCCTGTTTGTGATTCGGTTATTGCCATAACAGTTTCTACCTACGTATTTGTACTTACATCGACATCAGTAGAACCACTAAGTATCTGATACCTCATAGACTATTTAATTTTACTTGAAACAGTGCAAACGTCAAAAAGTCAACAAAATTGCTAATATCTCAAAAACGGTTGAGTTTAGGGATAGGGAACCCTGATGTAAACTAATTGCAAATGACTCGATGCATTCATTGTACCGATAAAAATTGTACCATTCCATTTAAAATAAGAAAGTTGATATCAACACCCTGCATACCGAAAGTGCTATAAAGTTGAAAATATTTTTCTTAAATAGATCTCAATGGGCCATGACTACACTGCAAGTTTCAAAATCAAATTCGTACTAGAAGTTCAAAAAAAATCTAATGACCCAGTTCGGTGGGACACCTGTATACATATAATGAATTTAATTGTAAATATTCACCTTCGGAATTGTAGGTCCAATAGAAATAAAAATTTCAATGAAGGCGTCTGTTATTTTTTATTTTAACTTGCAACGTTTCGTTGTTCTTTAACATCATCAATGGCATGAGTGATTGAAGTGCACAGTCAAAAAATTACACAATAGTATTCCTGGTAATTGTCTGCCAGGAAAACTACTGTAATTTTATAGATGAAAGTGAAAATTTCAGTATAACTGGAAATTTATAGTATCGCGTTATGATGTTTCCCCCACTTACCCTTAATGTCACAGTATGATCGCTGTAAATTTATGAATCATATCCGATATATTTAAAGGCTGTCAGAAATTTACATCAAAGTTTTTGACTTTTACATTAATTGTTTGCTTACTATAAAGTTTCAGTAATTTTCCTGTAAAAATTTCAGGATTATTACTGCATTATTACAGAAACTTTTTACTGTGTGTATTTGTTTCTATCTTATTGAATTCTCACATATATTTTATATATTAAATATATGTGTTAGGGTTAATAATTGAAATTTTATTTCTGTTGAACGTACAATTCCCAAGATGAATATTTACAATTAAATTCATTATAAAACAATAAGATCAACTTAAAAAAAGGATCATACCTGTATGTAGATAGATAAAAGGGAATAGGACCGGACTTTGTAAACAATTAGGATAATATTCGGGTATTCGGTCTGTTGAACCAAACTAAATAAGTTTGTTCGCGTCGCATGAACTATTTGCACTATTCTGCACTTTAAGAATTTTTGTGTTCACGTCGCATGTTCCTGGCGGAAAGTGCAGAACTATCTGCACTTGCTTTGATTTAATTGTCATTTGTCAACGGCTGTTAAACAAATGTAGGTAGTATAGAAATCACGGTGAAATAAGCTCGTATTATTAACTGTATTGAAAATAACATTTATTGTGAGTTAGAAGGTAATTATTGAAAATATAAGTAATGGATTTATGATTCTATTATCCTCATCTTCTGAGGCTGAATCACAAAGTAACGATACGACACAACTTCGCATATTTTTTTACTTTTCTCTATAAAGTGATGAATTAAGATTGTTCTGTTAACTTGTTAAATGCGGAAATTTGTGTTCATGTGGCTTACTTGAACTTTTTGCACTAAAAAGTTTTTTTTTAGTTTTAGCTGCACCTAATTCAACTTAAGTACACCCTAGTTCATGCGAGGCGAACAAACTTATTACCTCAATATTTCGTTATTATTTTATAACATCATCAGGAGGCAAAAGTTATAGGACATAAAAATAAACTGACAGCTGAAAAAAGTCAAAAAAGTTTTTTGAGTATTTAATTTGATTCAACAGAATACCCGAATTATTATCCAATTGTTATAGATAACATTAGATTGCTGGATAGATGCATTTATCCAGTGGATGCAACAGTGTATAGGACATATCCAACATATATCCATAACATAAGATAAAAACGTAAGCAAAGTAGCACTACATTTACTTTAAGCAAGCAATAAAACCTCTAGCGTAGTAGACACAGCAATACATTTCCCAATTATTTAATCCCACAAAATATTTTTAGAAAACATTTAAATAAATTCTTTTAGCGATTTTAGGATTGTGATGTAATTTTTAAATGACGTTAGCCCTTAATGAAGCCATGTAGGCTTAGGAAAATAAAGTTAGAATTACCGATTGTGGTACACAATGACAGCTTTTTAGAGTCACTTCTAAATATTTACACTCTAATTTAAACAACTAAACTCTACCTTCTTGTATTATAGTTGGTGCCTGGTAGATGATATAATGTTCATATGTTCTAATATATTTTTTAAATCGAGCCTCCATACGTCACAAATATAATATTGCAATTCTCACGTATGCATTTTACCAATTCTTATCTAGGTATTTACCCAATTCATATTTTCTTAGCGTTATATATCCAAACATTACTGCTCTATCAATATTTGCCAACTATTTATAACTATCACAGTAAAAACAACAAACTAAACTACTTGTTTCTTATAAACCCAAATAAAATTTCGCTAGTAAACAAAAACGTTTGACAAATATTCACTGAGCTAAGCGCATGCACTGATCTTCAAAATACATAATACAGTATGTATTTTTTGGAAGGTATAAAGGATTTTACAATGTGATATTCCATGAACAGCACAATGTATTATGTAGCTCTCCCTGATTTCGTTGACAATATGACAGTTTTACATCAAAAATACAACTGTAAAATTTGCAAGAAATTTTATTAACATGTAACACGAAAAAAGTAATAATGTGTTTGGAGACCCCGTAACTGAGTACACTCCTGTACATGTCTAGGCATCAACAAAATGAGATGGTCGATATGTACTTGTGGCACCTCGTTCCAAGCAACTTGAACTTCATGAATTGATTAACTGTGCTAGAATCTGTGAAGGATAGTGCAAAGTGGACAGTCTCCGTCCCATGGTATCCCACACTAGTTCAGTGGGATTTAAATCCGGTGAATGGGGTGGCCACGGCAAAACATTAACACCTGCTTCTTAGAGAAAGTCCATAGTTCGACGAGCAGTATGGGGACGTGCGTTGTCATGCTGAAAAAGGAAGTGCGAGCTGCCATTCTAGCTAAACCAGTAAAGTGGTTTGTAGAACATCATCAACAGAAGCGCAGCTATCATCCTGCCTTGAATAAAGAGAACTAGTAATGGGCTACCATAGGCGATAGCCCCCAAACCATGACTCCAACAGTACTGTGTACATGTCTCTCAACAGCAAATCTTATATCATGTCGCCCTCTACGCCGGCGTCCACCCTTCTACGGCCATCATGCACACCTAGACAAAATTGCGATTCATCGCTGAAGACGATATCATGCCATTCTACAACCCAATGCTGCCGTTGTCTGCACCGAAGTCTTCATTTTCTGTAATATCTAGAATCAACTGTTGCTTTCCCCAATTTTATATTCATTATCTTCAGAAATATTTCGTGCACAAATTCGTACTAAATCGCGACTGCGCGCGAAAAAGGAGTTAAGTCAAAAAGCATACAAATTGGAGAACTGCAGTTGAAAGTGCACGTTAGGTTTCTTTAATTGGAGCGATAGCGAAAAAAATTCTGTCAAAGTAATTACTGGGTAATGAATAGTGTAAAGTAATTAATACTTCATGCCCAAAGACTGGTGTAAATAATGCTTTGGAACTGACTTTTGATCGACATATCTTTTTATGCACCTTAAATTTCGCGGAGTTAACTCCATTTGGTCTGACGCATATGTACTAGGTATGGTAAGTATATAGCGAGCAATGTAATAGAATACCAAAAAGGATTTAACTCTTTTATTAAAAGGAAAGTAAGAAACAAACAATTCTTATATTTGTCATCACTTAATCTTCATGACCGATTATTGAACCTCTTCTGAAAAGGAAACATCAGGATACATGTCGATCTTGTCCTTTTCTGTTTTTAAATTCTTATAAAAATCCCACAGAGATTCTGAAATATAAGGTAATGTGTCAATTAAGTGTTGCTTCTTTTCTACTGTTATGAGATTTAGTCGTAGATACGCTAGTTTTGGTACAAAGAGTTCAGTTTTTAACCTTCCTCGTTTGTCAAACATTACGGTTTTAAAAATTTCATTTGGATCTAACGATGTTTTATACGAAACATCTCTAATATTTTTTTCATATCGAAGCCATGTCACTTCTGGCCAGTTAAATTTATTTCCTAAAATGTCAGATTTACGATTAGTTAAGGAAGTACCAAACAAACCATTGTAATCAAAAAAAGCTGTCCTTTCCATCTCATGTACTTGAAAAGGTTTTTTATTTTCTCTCTGCCTCATTAGCTGAGCCAGTCATGGGGATGTTCAATTTTTTAGGATTAGAAGATTAATTAGCCTTTTTTTTTCAATTAGACTATGGTCGGTGTCACCTTCCATATGCGTATGGCCGGATACCAGAAATTTGTGATCAATTGCAGTTAGAGTTTCTGAATTTTGCAAAGCAAGTAAGCATGCAGCTGGCATGATGGATTTATTTTGACCACCACATGAATCCGAATACATAATTATGCGAGTGACCTTTGAATCCAAATACCTTGTTAGATATAATGCATGATCCTATTTCATTTCCCGTCCTCTTAGCCATTGATTCGTAGCAGAGGTAACAATAAGCCTGGTAGGCGTACTTTTTTGAAGATGTTCTTCTTATATAATGGCTTTCATAAGTCGGTATAGACAGAATATGATTTCGTGCAATAGTCTTGTCTTGATCAGATATTTTCTTTGGATTTTTTGTCCCCCTTGTCCATCTTAACTTATTACACTGGAGATGTACTCTCTCTTCTTGCGTATTACAACTTCAATAAATTCGTTGCTAATGTCAAAAGATTGGCAAAAACAATCTTTACACGTTTTATTTTGTTTTCCGTTTACTATGAAATAGTAGTTTGCTGTTTGCGTTCTTAATTTTGTTTACAAATGTCATACGAATTCGAATGCGTTTCTTTTCTTGCAGTTGAATTAAAGTACTAATGTACTAAAGTCTCCTATTATAATTGCCCATCTCCCAAAACTTTTCAAAAATGTGTAAACGTATTTCATCCTTAAATTTTTCTTTATATATATCACAAATCCTCGTTATTAATGGGTCATGCAAATGGCGATATGTTAATATAACCCTTTTTGCACAGTATCAATAGCTGATTTTTAGGACTTATTCCCAAGTATAGTTAATTCAAGAACATAACTCACTCATCTGAAATTTAACATAAACCCATTTTTCAAAAAATATGACTTAACTCCTTTTTCATGTGCAGTCGCGAAATGTAATTCTGTTTAATCTAGAGAATCTTAGATGAGATAAAAACTGATTACTAAGGTCAATGCGAGCATGGATTACTGTAAGAGTTTTCTCTTATATAGATATCATTGCATTTATTACATTAATACAAAAAAATGCTTCTTTCTGGGGAACTTCATATGCGTACTTTAAACAAAAATAATTTACTTAACTTCTGCATCATCGATATGTACAAATAATTATAGATGCTGCTAATTTTAAGTACCATATAACTCTTCAAGAATGTATTTACAATTATGTAACCAATACTCCAACATCTGATTAACTCAAAGAAAATATATGCACAAAAAATATATTCCTGGCTTAAAATGTTCATTACGGTATTTTTTACACATTTTACAAGGTTATGTAGCTACTATAGGAACAGAACTTTGAGTTGTTCTGTGAATAAAACGCAGTGGAAACAGTTAGAGAAAACTGGTTGACAGGTTTGACAAGCTGTCTTTATCAATGGTATGCCATGAAAATAAGGCTTCGAATTCACAGTGGCCTTTAGTGTGGAGTATAGACTTGTTAAATTGCTCAGCTACATATTAAGTTGCATACTTAACGGCTTATGTCTCACTGAAGTTTGAGAAAACCCCTTTCAAAAATGGGCGAATGATATCCTAAGTACTAAAGGGTTGCTTTCCTGCTATCAGTACGGCTTTAGGCCGGGAGTGTCAACCAGTGATGCCCTTTATAATTTTCTGTTTCACATTTTCGAAACTGTTAACCAAAAATAAACGACAGCCACCGTATTTTTCGATCTATCTAAAGTATTTGATTATTCCCCATTCACTTCTACTTAACAAACTTGAAAGGTATACCTTTACGGGCAAAGTTAACGACTGGTCCCGCTCATATTTGACTGGTCGTTGCCAATTTGTACGGTTGCAAGTTGACAATGACAATGTCGATTCGACAGTTGTCCGAGTCGTGTGTGGTGTACCGCAGGGCTCAGTGCTTAGAACGACGTTATTTTTTAATATTATAAGTGACCTGGCACATGTAGCCTGCAGCTTCAAATCGTGATGACTAGAGAGATTAATAAGCCATCACATTTCGCAGGATTTGGAATGGTTTAATGCTAATGAAATTACTCTTAACACTAGCAAAACCCAATCGTTACTGTACAGACAACAAACCAACCTTAACATTGTTATTAATAACAGTCTTTTATCACCTGCTACTGATGTTAGATTTTTAGGTGTTATTGTGGATACCGGCTTGCGGTGGACCGAGCACATTCAGATGTTGTCGAAGGGCTTGTCATCAGCTTGTTATGCTCTAAGGATTATAAGGCTAAATCTTGGGAGCATACTGCAAGAGGGGTTTACTTTGGCGCTATTTGAGTCTCGTGTAGATAATTGTATTTCTTGTTGGGGCTTCACCACCACAACGAAATTTATTCGAAATTTTTAAATTACAAAAACGGGCTGTGCGGCTGATTAGTGGAGAGGACAACAGAGCCCATTGTCGTCCGTTGTTTGTTTCCCAAAAAAAAAAAAAATTACTTTATGCTCACTAATTATCTATTAATCGATTAGTACGGTGTGTAAATATAGAAGCAGATATAACTATCGATCCGACATTTATTCTTGCAACACTTGTAACTGTAATAGTATTAAATTTCCGAAAACTGGCACCTCTCTCTGCAAAAATTCTCTGTACTTTATGGGCTTCCCTTTTTTTGAATAAATTAAATTCGTTTATATTAAGTTCTCCTAATTTAACTTCATTTCGACGCAAATTGAAGATGAAGCTACTAAATCAACCTTTTTATTCATTTGACGAATTTAGTAATCATAAATTTTGACCTGTCTCCTCATAGTGAACGTGTTTATTGTTTTCTTATATTTTTTTGATATGTTTATGTAATGTCGGACAACATGCACTTGTTTATTGGCAATAAATCTATATTGTGTTTGTGATTTGTGGTGGCCAATTTCGCCAAAGGACAAACCAACATCTCGATAGGTAACAATTCCACCCCTGTCAAAGTCACTAATACGGTGATAATTTTGCCGTCTTCGAACTATAAGCATTTTGTTACGCTTAATATTCGTAGACGGACGCGCAATAACTAAACATTTCTGTACTAGTCAGCTCTCATAAACAAAAAAAAAAACTAAGAGAACTTTTTTTTTCGCAGAAATTATCAAAGATAAGAAGTTCACATTCTTACCATAGCTTGCTTTGAATAATGAATGACTAATTCAGGTGCCAAAAAATCAAGTTGAACAAATGATTCCTTCTGGGTGTAACACGTCTAATGTCACTGAGTATATAGAAAAATACATCAATTTTTATCAGAGTATGTACTGCTTTATTTCATTCTTAAATGTTCTAGAACCAGAATTAGGGGATAGTGTATTATGGATGCAAACCAACTCAGCAGCATTTCCTAATTACAAATATAAAGAAATAAAATTATTTATCTTAAAAATTATGCAACATCTGCAATAAGTCTTTACAACTTTAAATTAAAACTCTGCGGCTATTATTCTTTTTAACCTGAAAACCTATCGACTGAAGTATGTGATTCGCGCTGCTGTTCTCTAATTGGTACTGTAATTTTGTTTACCGGTAGTGCATTATATAATAACTTCACTGCAACTTGTCTTCCTCTAAAGTAAAATACTGGAATCATATGACATTTAAGAACAACAATATTCGTAACTTATTTTGTATAAAAATTACCTTATATAATTACTATAACATATAATTATAAGTCAATATTTTTTTATACATTGCTAAACTACAATTAATAACATGGAATTAATAAATTAAAAATACTTCATAGGTATAGCTATATTTTGTGATGCCGAAGTATTTATACCTATTTTTACAGAACAACTACTTAATTGCAAGGTATTAGACCCCAGGGATTCTACTTAAAATAATTTATGGGGTTCAATTTTAAAGAGACAACATTCACGATAAAATTGGTATCAACCATTCATCACTACTCATCCATTAAATTAAATTTTACAAAATTCTACCGTAGACGTAAGCATTTTTTTGTAGTTCCCGATGAACATCAGCTGCAAAACGTATACCCCGATGTTTAATTTGATTACTAATGGCAGGGTAGTATATCGATTACTTACTGCATCACGGACCGCGTATTCCATGTTTAACGAAGCTCATTTGATAAATAATGATAATAATTAGCACAATTAAATACTTCCGATGGGGCAGCAACTATCTCAAAAACATTATTACATCCTGTTTAAGGAATGTAGATGCTTGTATTACATTTACAAAAAATAATTTTAATTTCTTAATTTATCAGATGTAATACAAAGATGTAAATGCTATTGGAAATAAAAGGTTATAAGTTATAACATTTTTTTCATTTCAAAAATTGCATTGTTCACGTGTTTGAGATTGATAATTCAGTTAACTTAGTTGCTGAAAGGATGTTTTTTTTTTACCGACACACACAATTTTACGTAATACTGCTTCGTTTTAACGATGAGCTTTGTTTTTTTCTAACAAATTTACTGTGGATAATTAATAATAGCACATATTGCTGTGTGGATCAATCTTTCATTTACTACTTACAGCAACAGTTTTGACCTGGGTCATCTTCAGACTTCAGTGTCGATCTGAATAGCACCAAATAAATGACAAATTAAAAAAAAATTGTATCACATACACGCATTAAAATTTTAAATTTTGATTGTTTTCATATTTTATAAAGAACTATTTCAAACTTCTTTTGAGGATTTAAAATTATATAAAAAATACAATATATTAATTTTGAATTATATGAGGTTAAAAGGTAATATCCATCAGTATCTTCATTTCACAGTTTAATCATATATAATTCAAAATTAATTTCGATTTATTCTTTCCGTTAGTTTCTCGTTGTATTATTCATGTCCTCGTAGTTATTGACGGATATCCTTTCATTGAATATCAAACAAAAATGAACATTAAATAAACCTCAACACAATACATTCTTAATTCAAAGTATTTACACCCAGCATACATTTTTAATTATCAAAATTTAAAGCAGATGTTCAAAAATATATCTTTCTGTTAAACCTATTTCTACCCTCTCTTGCAAATGTGGGGGTACTTTTATCAACAATTCTACAAAATGGATGGAAATGCTTCCCTTATTCTATTCTTCCCCTTTTCTATGTGGATGGTTCTTTCAATACACAAGTTTTTTTAGGTAGTACCAAAAACAAAAGGAATCACGGAAAACGTATTACATAAGAACAATCATTTATTGATAGTTTTGACTTTTAATTATGATTAATTAAATATAATGTTTGTTTGGTAGGTTGATAATAAACAAATACCATAGCCTACCAGACATCGATAATGTAGTTTCTGCTAATCATAGACGAATAACGAATTTGTTTCTATTTTCAAAAAAACGTATTATTAGTTTTATATTTTATGATCTTATACCGACGTATGCTTACTAATTTGGGGCTTTTAGTTATATCGCGTTTATATAAGCTGATTTGAAAACTAATGAAAAATTCATTGGATTTATTTAAAAATAATTATCTACAAAATCCTGCGAGTCATCACAAATAATTAGTATGAATCAAAACGGCTTTGCGTAAGGCTTAATTTAGCATAATCAAAAATATAGACTGCTATTTAAAAAATCAACTAACCTTGTACTAAAGTTAAGCATATGTTCAGGACTATAGTGGACACCTGTATATGTTATATCGATTTTAATTTAATTGTTATATCAAGTTTAAAATATAAATATATAAAACAAATGCATATACAAACTACGCCGCCTTACCTGAAAGCTGGCAGGCGGGCCTTTTTTTTACAAAAGCTAAGAATGGAATAATATATAGGGTGTTCCATTTAAAATAACGTTGTACTTATCCGTTCTCCTACTTCTGCAACACTCTGTATAGTCAAAAATACTTTTAAGTTATGCAGCATGGAATTCTGTAAAAACTTTTGTACAAGGTGTCCAAAAAGGGTAAAAGCACTATTGGTGCACAAATAAAAAACCTAAAATGTCTGTGATCGGTTATTTATGAAAAAGTAAAGTAAAAGCAATGGAAATTTATGAGCCAACAACAATATTGTCTAAATGATGTCCGTTACGTCGCGACGTACGCACTCTTCAAATCGAGAACGAAGATTATTGATAACGTGTCCATACATTTCCCTCGAGATCAATCTTATTTGTGCTCTGATATTTGCTTTTAATTGATTTGTGTTAGCTGGATTACACATTACTTTTAAGGTAACCCCACAAGAAGTAATCAAAGGGCGATAAGTCGAGGCTCCTGGGGGCTCAATTAATATTGGCTCTTCTTGAAATCACTTTATTGGCAGTGCAGTGGACGTTCATGTTTTCTGCGAGGATTAGTATCTGACCAATATCTGCAATTTTGCTTATTTACATGACCGTTCATAAAAAATAGCCTCATCACTGAATAAAATCTTATTAAAATCGTCAAACTGTTCCATTATCTCATCGACAAAACTAAGTCGTGCAATGTAATCCGTTGCTTTTAATTCTTGTACCAACTGTATTTTATAGGCATGGAGATGCAAATCTTTAGTCAAAATGTCGTGCAAAGATGATCTGAAAGCATTAGTGGTTTGACTTCGTTTGCGTACAGATAATGTTGGATTCTGCCTGACTGATTGTCGTACATTTTCGATGTTTGCAGCATATCTGACAGTTTGTGGGCGACCTGTTTTGTGTATTTAGAACCGTCAGCTAGTCAGCTTAGTGTAGAACCGACAGCTTCAAACATTCGGATCCATTTTCTAAGAACAACAGTTAATATCTCGTAACTGGTAATTTGCGCGATACAGACGCCGCGCCGTGCTGTAATGATTTATTTTTATTTTATTTTGATTTAATTATTATTTTGTTAAAATACCCGTACGCAAAATGTGTGTTGCTCCCCAATAAACGGCTCCATGGCAACAAAATTGCTAGGGTCACTTTACAATTCGATTACCATCACGTTTGCCGCCATTGCCACATTTCACAGTAAATAGTGAAACAAAGTGCCGATATCCTTTTTGGACACATTGTATAAGAGGCTTTTTCTAAAATCAAAAATAGAGTTGTAATCAAAGACTCAGTCATGGATGGGACACCTGTACATACATCAACTCTGCACACGTAGATTTGAAATCGTTTAAAATTTTCTGCCGAGAGCAATGCTTACATCTCAAGTTGAAATACAGTATAGCTTCAACAGATGTCAAGATTTCTGGTGATATACCGCAAGAAAGAAATAGAAAATCTTGGGACAATAATTTTTATGTAGGTTAAGGCACTTCTTTGGGAAAGTGGAGCAGATTAGACTTGAGAAAGGGTAACTTTTGACATTGTCACTACATTAAAGAAACTGAAATTTTAGTTAACCTAATACTTATTTCTTATTAACTTTCATTTTGTTAATTGAACAATACTTATTGTTGAAGTGAACTTGTTGAGTTTACTAAGTTAATACAATAGAAATGAAAAATAATATGATTGTTTTTCATGTTAAACCCACTACAATTAGCTCGAACTATATTCAAAAAAAGAGATAGGCTTTCTGTTTATGCATGTGTATAACAACAGAAAACGATACGAATTAACGACAAAAATTTCGATTGTGAATGAAATAAATAGTATTCGGTATAAGCAAATTATGTTTGATATCAAACATGAAGACAGAATCACATTGAATAGTAATTCGTCAATAACGATGCATCTAGTGCAGGTCTCCTTTGCATATTCGGCTTTGTTGGCTCAAAAAATTTCGCACAATAGAAGACAAAGTCGGGTTTGATATTTGATTGAGGCATATGTAAACAAGCACCTTATATACGCATATGTGTTATACTTTCGTTATTTATTTATTATAAGTTCATCGTCTTTACATATATCTATATACCTAAATTTCCTGTGGTTTTTTGTTAAACTTACAGCAAATTAATAATAATAAGTGAAATGATTGTTATTTGAAGTAAATTTTCTGGAATATATAAAAAGAATACTAATTTGGTGTTAAGAATGAATTGTCTAATTGGAAACGATCTGCTTTTCTTGAGTAAAAATAATTATAATTATTTCAATGATACTTTATTACATTGTTGGATTTGACATTAAGTAAATATTTATTTCATTCAACTAATTTTTGCTAGCAAAATATATATTGTTGCTACAACAAATCTTTTATTTTTTTGTGTGGTCATGATTAAGTCGACTCTGCACGTGTATTAAATTTTATTAAATTTGAAATGAATTTGAATTATTCTCGGAAAGTAAGCCTTGCATCTCAAGTTGAAACACAATATAGCTTCAATAGATGTAGTTTCCGAAAGAGAGTATTATAACCCACATTTGACATGGACGCTAAATATACCTGGCACATAAATAAAATTTAAATTACCGCCCTCTTAACTTTTATTTATAACACT
Organism: Protaetia brevitarsis; assembly: GCA_004143645.1. Classification (NCBI taxonomy): domain Eukaryota; kingdom Metazoa; phylum Arthropoda; class Insecta; order Coleoptera; family Scarabaeidae; genus Protaetia; species Protaetia brevitarsis. The sequence continues at coordinate 1,377,332 of RXPK01000101.1, read as the reverse complement.
TTGGCGCTATGTTTAATCTAGATGATAATATTTTGTGGAGAGTTTAGTGGCAGATAGTGAACGCTATAAAATCTCAATGTTTTACTACCCTTTACGCCACATATAAATAAATTTTTACTTCATGCAGATAGAACACTTCATTGCATATTTATTAATGTATACTCATCCCAACATCTACTGGAATATAAAGTGTAAACTATTTCAAATTTTCTCGAAACCCATTACGTCCCCGTTACTTTTTCCGTATTGATTTAACGGCGTGAGAAGTTATGAACGCGCTTACATGAAAATAAATTATTTCAGAGAAGAGCAATAAAAAGCCCAGCGCTCGGATTTATAATTTTGCAACATAATCCCATCACGCCGCGGTGTGTAATTTGTAAAGGAAACCTTCGCGAAAAAGCGAGGCTATAATAAGAAAACGAAACAGGTGAGACGAGCAAGTAGAGCATTACGACGACAAAAACCAGGTAGAGCTAAAACTAACGACTGGTTATAGATTATTAAAGCAAGAACGTGTTATAATTGGTTGTCACTACACGCCCTGGCTTTGTTTATAGCTCATCATTTGCATATGCCTCACACCGGGTTTTATGTATACCATCCACTTGTGACCAAATAAGTAAGCAAATGTCCAACTGTTCCCTATAACTCATGCATGTTAAAATCAACTTCACAAATTATTGGTAATTGAACGAGAAAAAGAAGAGGTGAACTTTAAATTAAAACACCTTTTACTAACTCCATATTTAGGTTTTACCCTAAATATAAATGATTATGCCTACATATGAAGTGCAACCACATAAAGGTATTTATCGGATTATTTATTATTGTAATTTATACACTTGACAAAGGCGTTCTCTGACGAGATGTGTAAATACATTAGTAGATCTTTAAACATATGTATGACTATGAAAATAGTTTACTCTAAAGAAACGTGTATTATTTTCCATGTACTCTAGTTATTCAATCGTTGTTTTATCTTAACTACAATCATAAAATTATTATTATACCTGATTAGACAAACATATGGATCCATTCAAATATATTTTAGTATGGCTACTTTGATTTTAATAAGATTTTTCACATTTAATTAAATGGAAATCGGAGATTCCATGAGTATATTTATATTTGAATTAGACTTTTGGTTTAGCCGAAAATGATATTAACATTTTTATTTTAAAAGAAACACCCTACACATTTTTACAAATCTCAATAGAACCCTGCTTTAGGTGTACAATATTAAGATTTAGCACCCCTAAGTCTAATAACGGCAAAGATACATATTTGTTTCTTAATTTATGTCTATGTTTACTTGGAATTAAAGTTCAGTACTTGACTTAAGCTTTCAGAATTAATTTTGTAAATGTCGAAATATTAAAGATTGTTTAATTAACTGAAAAAGAACGTCTTAAAATTCTAATAATGATTAGGTTTGGTGACCGCGTTCAAACGCATGAAGAAGTAAAGTAAACTTTATTTCCAAAGACTACAAAAACTACAGAGATATAGGAAATGTCAGAAAAAGAAAGCAAAATAAGAAACGTAAAGCACACCCTGAAGGAAATGAAATTATTCTTATAACAGGTTGTTAATAAAAAAAATAAATATAATGGTAATAATTTTTTTTTTGTAGGAGGAAAAATATGTACCCTCAGGCTGTTAGCTTGGTGCGTGGATTCGCACCCACTAAAAAACCTCCCCGTCGAGCAAGATTCCAGGCATCGTCTATCACCTTCCGTCGAGGTGGTGTCCCGTATTTAAAGTCCGTCGATCTCCTGCTTCTTGGTCATCAAAATCGGCTTGGCAAAAGCGGAGATCCTGTGCCATACGTCTCGCTATTAAATTTGCCGGTGTGAGCACATCGACATCTCGTTCCAGCTCATCTCTATGCGACTTCCACCTTAAGCATTCGAAGAATGTATGGCGAGCATCGTTACGGTCGCTGTCCTAGTACCGACAGGAGGCAATACACACTTTCCTCATTTTGCAGAGGTAATCGTTTGAAGCACCTGTGTCCCGCATTGAGAAAAAACTTTAATAATCATAAATAAAAATACAATTATCGTAAGTAAAAAGTTCAGCTGAATAGAGGACAAAAGCACAGATTACTTAGCACTAGTAAAAAAGAGATCCTAGACACTAACTAGAAGCAATCTAAGTAAACTTATGAAGTTACTTATGATAATTGAACTAAAGTACTTAAGTCAAAGAATATATCCAGTTGCAGTAAGTAAAAGATTTGCCCATGTCAAGTAGTAGGTGTATTGCTGCGAGTGAAGTATTCTATAACGGCTATCACACCTTCATAATTAATACAAACTATTTCGATTACTTGTGATAAGGAAACAGTATCACTAATGCACGCTCATTAAACACCTGATATATAGGAGGTAATGGTTTGCTACAAATATATAATATACTTACCTTAAATTTGTTGTTCAGTTACTGTACGAAACGAGGAGTGTTAGTAAATATTTTTAAATAGCTGACGGTGTACTCTATGTGAATAACTGATAAGGTAGAAATAAATATTGGGGGTCTATGTCTCATAAAAAGCTATTCAGTAATTGTTTGCGACTGGTTTCGTGCCTAAGGACATATCTTCAGGCCAGAATTGGTAATCAATGTTAAGTTAGGTTTGGACAGTTTTTAACAGTGATTATATATCAATTCTGGTCTAAAGATCAGGCACGAAATCGGTCCCAAGCCGTTAATATACAAAATTTTGTGAAAAAGACATCCTGAAATTTATTTCCTCGTTATACATTTATGAAGTTCATACATATTTTAAGACTCGTTTTAAGATTGTACAATGTTAAACAGCAATATAAAAAGATGCCTTATATTCTCCTGTTAAACTAATAAGGGTGCAGTAACAAAAGCGCATGACACCATACTAATCTCTTACCAACCTGCAAATTGTAAAAGAAATCTATATAAAATGTTAGACGATGAGTTAGTATAATTTATTTTAATATACATAATAGAAACGCAAAATGTTAATAATCGTGAAAGAAAAACGTAATTGTTTCTTTACTGCATACATATCCTTTAAATTATTGAAGCTCCACAACTCTTCGATTATTTATGCAACCGAAACTATAAGCGCTGCGAGCAATTGGTAATTCAGAATTGTTTGCAAATAATTTTCAATTATTATTTCAGTGTACTGTACCTTCGACTGCATTAATAATCGAAAATTTGTGAACCTTAAATTCTCATTTAATTTGCTAAAGATGTTGATGATTAAACACTACAACGTAAATGCATTTCAAATTAATTCCTTTAGTGAACAAGAGCGCGTTACTTTAAAAACAAAATCAACTGCGGGGTGGTTTTATTCCCTGTTTTTAAATACATAAATGTGCAACCTTTGCTTGCCAGACTAATTAAATATGTGATCAGTTGGTCGAGCTTATTGAGGAGTTATGCATGGAGAACGCAAGAATTTGGGATGATGTTTTTTTAGGGGAGAATATGAAAAATTAAATCAGTCCAACAATTTACCAACAGAATATCACCTTCTTTACCAAACGTGCGTGTCTTCATCTAAGTTGACACTATTTTCTGCGCCAGTGCTGCCCATTGATGTGGACGCGATTTTTCTTACTGAAACGTGGTTGAAGCCGGACGTTGCCGCCTCAGGAGTTCTTCACCCATATTTTATGACCTTCAGGAAGGATAGGGACTTTCACACTGTCGGACGGGCGACTGGTGGTGGCACTCTGTCTGATGGGATGTGTGTGTTGGGCATGGACTTGCCACGTATTGCGAACTTAGTTCCGTTAATAGATATTGTTGTTTGTAAATGTAAAATAGATCGTAAGATGCTGTATATTGTTAATATCTATGTTTCCCCCGATATTACCTGCGATGATTACGACCTATTTTTTGATGCCTTGGGTGTGGAACTTTCTGGCAAGGATCTCTTAATTGTGGGTGATTTCAATTGTCCGAGTTTTTTGTCTCCTGATGCCAGTGATCGTAAACTTTTAACTCTTTTAAATTTTATTAATACTTTGAACCTTCAACAATATAACCACATAACTTATAGTAATGGCCGAATTCTTGATCTTATTTTATGTAATCTGGATTGTGCACTCACAGTATCTCATGACGTGGAGACATTAATCATTGAAGATACGCATCATCCTGCTCTATCTATAACACTCAAACTCTACACTGCTCTCCCACTTAAATCTTTTCCATCTAATAATAATGTAAGATATAACTTTCGCAAAGCCGACTTCCCTTCTTTATATTCCGCACTGACGTCCGCAGACTGGTCCTTTCTTGAATGTCTCTCTGACGTGAACGACGCAGTGTCTTCATTTTACGATGTTTTCTTATTTATCGTTGACCAACATGTACCGTTATATAAAAGTTTGGGCCGTCGTTTTCCTCCATGGTTCAATAATGGTATCAGGCAAAATCTGAAAATGAAAGATTTCTACTTCAGGAAATGGAAGCGCACGAGACTCTCGTCTTATCGAGATGAATTTGCCAGACTTCGTACCCTTGTTAAATCACAGATTACAACAGCTATAAAGACTATGTGAGGCATATGGAGAATAACATTTCCATGAATCCCAGGTCCTTCTGGCAGTTTATTAATGCTAAACGGCGACACTCTAGAATTCCAGGATGTATGTCATTTGACGATGTATCTTTTGACAACCCAGCGGATATTGTAGAGAAATTTGCTGATATTTTCTCTTCGGTGTATTCCGGTAATAATGTTTCTCCTACTACCATGCCTGCTTAGGCGCCGGACATGGGTGTATTGAATATAGGCTATCTTACATCGGATGCAGTTTTAGTGCTATCAAAAACTTAAACCTACCTTTACTTGTGTACACGATGCCTTCCATCCTTTTTGGTCCGTGATTGTGCGTCAGTCTTTGTGAACCTCTTGCTGTTTTGTTTAACCTAGCTTTACGTACTGAAACGTTTCCACGCTCTTGGAAGATATGTAGAATTAGCCCAATTCTTAAGAAGGGCGATCGCTCTGACATGAAAAATTATAGGCCGATAAGTATACTACCCAACTTTGCTAAAGTCTTCGAAATTTTGCTATATGACAAATTATACAGCTGCGTCAAACATATCTTTCACTTAATCAACATGGGTTTTATTCCTAATAGATCTACCATTCCAACTTGGTGAAATTATTCAGTTCATTAGCGAAAATCTTGATAATCGTACTCAGGTCGATGTAATTTACACTGACTTTAGCAAAGCGTTTGATACATTAGATCACAACGTCCTCATTTACAAGCTTAACCCCCTCTCTTTTTTACTCTAGACCGTTCTAAACTTGAGTATGGCTCGCTGGTTTGGTGTCCACATTACATCTATCAGCGACTAATGTTGGAGAGAGTGCAGAAAGGTCCTGCAAGTTTTTGTCTTTTAAAGTCGATCACATTTATCCACCTCGTGATCCCAATTCGATGACTTTCTAGTTAAACACGGTGTTCACTTCCTTATCCCAACATCGAGATGAATTTAGTGCCAAATTCTTAGTTAAATTAATGAATGGAATTGTGGATTCTCCATCCCTTTTATCTCAGGTGGCTTTGATCATGCCTCGTCATAATACCAGATCCGCAGACACTTTTCTAGTTCCCCGACCGCACACAAACGTTCTTGTTAAGGCACCACTAACGCACATGTGTAGAAATGTCAATAGATGTGACTCAGATCCCTTTCGGTTCGCTTAAGTGTTTTTCTTAATTATGTTGACATAAATTGTAATTTTTAATATGTTGTAATGTACTGTTTCTTTTTACCTATGTATCTATGTTTTACTCATATTTTTATTGTCATATTAACCTTTTATTTTGTCCTATAATTGGATTACCAAGATCTGTTGGACATTAAACATTATTATTATTATAACTATAATAATTAAGAGGAATTTTTCACAGAAAAAAATTTTCTCCTCGCGCAGGATTCGAACCTACACACTTTCGTTTACCGGACGAACGCTTTACTAATTAAGCCAGAGAGGAGTGTATAGATTCGTGCGACAAATCGAACATAGGTCGATATTAGATCTTGAAAGGCCGGCCGGACTGCGAATATGCAAAGTTTGCAAGTTCTTTACAGTAAGAAATTAACAAATTAATGTATGTCTGTTAACTGTAATAATTAAGAGAAGTTGTTCCTAAGAGTTTTTTTTCTTCACGCAGATCCTACCTACCCACTTTCGTTACCGGACGAACGTTCTACCAATTAAGCCAGAGAGGAGGAACATATGTCGATATTTCTATAAAATTTTTCTTGGGAAAAATTCCTCTTAATTACTACAGTTATTAGCATAGATACATTATTTAATAGTTACCAGAGGTAGAATGCTAAATAGCAACAGCTAATTTTTAACAGCTAAACATAAATATCTAGCAGTCAGTAACTGTGAGCCAAATTAAAAAAAAGAGCTAAAATAGTGTTGTACTTTGCGATCTGTTAAAATATTCAATACTTTCGGTTATCAAAACAGAACTGAAACTTTCTAATCACAAAACTAAATGAAAAAAATGCTTACATCCATGTTCCTTTTATGCACTTGAAATAAAAATTTCATTTCAATTTTACACCTAAAAGCTAGGTATGTACAATCAACACCACTCAAACCGTTTAATCATTATAACTAAAATTTATGATTTTCACACCTATTAAATGCATCGCGAGACCGATAACGGCAACAATACTGACGTTTCAAGCTGCTGCCCTCTTGTAAAGATAAAATTTACGACAGGTATGAGAAGCAGCAGCCACAAACACACCCAGTACCCGCAAGTAACATTTAAAGACGTCTTATATGAATTTTAACAAGGAGTAATTATACGATACTCAATTAGCTGCACTTGGAACAATATACTGATAATTTACTGCGCGGTAATTATAGCCCGCTTTCTCACGTGCAAATTAAAAATCGTAATCAATCTCCAGACGAGGCGTTTAATTATGTAGACACAATGCCGGTCAAAATTTACAAATTTAGTTCAATATTCTATTATAGACTGTTCATAGATATAACGATTTGACTTGGCACTCGAACTTCGAAAAGAAATGTTTACCCACTCCTTCGAGCACAGGGGGGTTCATAGGAAAGGTATTCACGAAAATTATTACACTAAATGTCAGTTATAAAAACATTTATGTTCGATTTTAAAATATATTGATATGTATCAGTGTTGGGCAAGATAGGAGAAGTGAATAAATTTCTACAGCAACTAGATACACTCGTGTTTGTTCGCGCCTTGAGTGGGGAGCAGTGTTAACTAGTGATTTATTGAGACCCGACAAAACACGAGTATGTATCATCGCTGTAGAAATTTATTCATTTCCCCTAGCTTGCCCAACACTGATAGTACACTAACAGTACTATATGTACTGTTACGCTACACAGTAGCATACAGCCCGGATTAAAAAAATAAATTTTAAAAGAAATACATTAATTAAATTAGAAAAAAAATCAAATTTTATACATCCCAGTGTCCTCTATTTTTATTAATTTTGATTCAGAAGTGTGCTCTCTCACCAGCCAGATGGCATGCAGGGTGAGAAATTTCCGATCGAGGGGCGGTGACATAAAAAAAATATTGAATAGCTCGTTACTTTCTTATATATTTCAGTAAGAGTAGAGATTCTGAGCACGGATGTTGTCAATTGTCCTCTCCTTCAAATTCACTGTCAAAGACCATTTTAAAACGATATCATAGGCATGATAATGTCGTGCCTTAATAGATTCAATCTCTTATGTAAAATTAAAACATTTAAGTGTGACTAAAAGTGATTTTATTTAATAAAAAAAATTCTAAATGTGAACTGGTTTAAAATCAGACATATATCTTTGGATAATTATCTCAGGTAAGTCCGTGAGTCCGTTTAATTAATAACACTAAAGTTTCATTAGTGATTCCACTTTTTGCAATTCAAATTCATAGTTTCGTACGTAAATACGTTTAAATTGAATTTCAAAATTCCCGCGTTTTCAGACCGTTCAAACGGAGTTATGTTAGGCTTAAAGAGACGTGTGAAACAGAGTAGCCAACCTTGATGGTAAATTACTGGATATTGGTTTGTAACGTACATACATAACAAATACTTATAAACCTAATTACACAAATTTCCCCAATTAACCGCGAACGGTTTTAGCAACGATACAAACAATTTTCTAACCTCAATTCTTTCTGAACGAATAAAATTGAAATTTCTTATAAGTATAATTAAATTTGGATTGGAATTGAAATAATACGTTTATTCTTTTTTTAGGTAGATTTGAAGAGGAATACCTCTGCGAGCATTGAGTGGTCTGGAATGTTCGAATCGGATTCGGATCACGGCCCTCGTACCATCGTCGTCCCATCAGATCACGGAAAGTGGCTCGTTCAGGACAGGAACATCACAGGCAACTCGGGAAAATCGTCGTTGAAGAAAAATTACCCAAAAGGTAGCGGGTAATTTGGATAATATTAATATACAATTAACAATTATTTTTTAGGTCGTAATTTGAAATAGCCGTTAAATTTTTCAAGAACAAAATGAAATAGGTCTGCCTCGAACAAAGCTCGGTTAGTGAATGGTTCGAATTGAAAATGTTTTTAACTGACTTGAAAGCGATTGTCTTCGTCAAGGAGTCCAACTGTCTGTGAAAATCCGTTAATATAACCGAAATGAGTGGAACATCCATTGTTTTATATATGAGAATGGCCATGTGATCGAAAAGGATATTCGACTGTTCAAACGAAATGAAAATAAATAAAATTACAAAATCTGGAATCACCTTACACTTGTAATATGATAAAGGTATGAGTCAGTAGAACATGAGAAAAATACATTTGACATTTTTAAACACTTATTACTATATAAAATTAACAATCTCAAAAATTCATTATTGCACCTCAAGATAGGCAACCATTTATACACATAGAATTGTTACAGCACCCAATTTCCAGCGATTTCCCCATGTCTTTCTGTTGACATATCAAAGCAATTGGACTGCCAATGCATATACAAACGTTATTAAACTAAATGTAACTGACATAAATACACAGTAAAATAATAAAACTGTTCAATTGAATTAAACGTGGATCCAAATTTGATCTGTCAAAATCTATTGTAAAAGTACACTATTCAAATTCTAATATTGATTTTCGATGTGTAGGTATATCACTGCTGATCATCTTGCTTCCTGAAGGGAAAATTCTGAAGAAAAATGCCTTGAAGGACTTGCCAAATGCAGAGATTTCCTACATCACCTGGACATCGTCTAGCTGTCTGCTGCTACATATATATCCTTTTCTATTATATCTAATTAGTTTTAAATATAACTAACAGGGAACACCGGCGGTGTCCCCTCCGATTTCGATGAAACTTAACAGATCGAAAGAGTACCTTAAAATAAGAGACACGTATTTTTTTTTATCGGCGTATCCACACGATTTTGGGGTACAGCCCCCTCCAAAGTTTGGACGATTTTTCAATTTTTGCAAATATTTCCTAAATTATAACAGATATTAAATTTTCTTCTTAATATAATTTGCAGCATATTGCATGGCCCTAAGGCGGCGTCGTCAGTATTCGCAGAAAGTTAATAACGGGGACGGGTACCCCGTACCCCCATTTTTTTACATTTTTCTTTTTCTTATTCATCAAAGAAGGCCGATTTTACATAGAATACGATGATGTATAACAAGTTTAGAAATTAATAATTGTAAAAATAGAAAAATAATAATAACCTTCAAAATTAATAAACTTGTCTATTGATATAAATCAAATGAACTATAACAGAAATAAGTTTTTATGCTTAACATAATTTCCAGCATAATTCATGGTCTCAAGGTAGATATCGTCATAAAAAGCTAATAACGGGGAACGGGTACCCATACCCCGCATTTTTTTAATAATAAGTTTATTCATTATTCATAAAAAAAAGATTGCTTTTACATAGAAAACAATGGTAATAAATTTGGAGGATTAATAATAAAAATAATTGTAATAATAATAATAATATAGTACATTAACAACAATTATTTGTTATCGTTACTCCGCTGCTCTCCTCACTTAAATATTTCTTAATTTAGAATTGTATCTACTCGACAAGCTATTGTCGAACTTTTCTATGCTACTAACTTAACTATATACTATACGAAACTTTATCGGTGTAGCAATATAAATCGTTTTATCAACTGCAGTTAGTAACTGCGTTTTATATATTCCTTAATAAAATGTTATTCATTCTTAGAATACCATAATCCTTTAGTGCGTATATATATATGAACAAATTTGCTACACAGGACGAAGGATTAAATAATACATACATATATATTGTTTAATTTATTTCAAGTTTTTCGTGCAATGTAGGTGTACAATGTAAGTATTCAATGGAGCATAAATATAACTAATGTGTTTGTAAGGATTATAACATTTCGGAAACAATAGAACAGAATTAGAAAAACATTATAATGCTTATAAATGTTTAAATACATGACATACTGTAATGCGATTATTGGTATATATGTATTGCAATAGCGAACAAGATTAATATACATACAGTAATTAAGTTATGTAAGTATTACAGTAGTGATAGTCTGTGTAAAAGTGTTTAAAACACAGATTTTGTTTGCACCATGAACACCGCACAATAGCTGGTTTATTGCAAATACTACCCAAGGGTGTAGGCTGCGCATCTTTGTTAAAACAAAACTCTACAGGATTTGTAAAGGGCCCAGGTCTTTCCTCAACGTATCCACTCTTGTACCACGACTACTTGAATACGTCGAAAAATGCAAAAACACATTTGCTATATTTACGACCGCCATTGTGCGAAACTATAGGTACTGACCTACACCGCACAAAAAACGACTTCTAATGTTCTCATTTGGAATACTCGTCTTATATGCCTATTTCCTAAATGCAGACGTGACCACTTAAACGTTCGTGGTTAATTACTGTGCATTCGGGGATTTATTTTTATCTATATAATAATATGATTAATCACCAGATCCCTTATTGCGTTAAATTTATAATGCAAATTACCATTGAGTTATTATTACTATTATTAATTCTCAAAATTTATTATACATCACCGTTTTCTATGTAAAAGCGATCTTTTTTTGATGAATAATGAATAAACTTATTATTAAAAAAATGCGCCCATTATTAGCTTTTTATGAAGATATCTACCTTGAGACCATGTATTATGCTGGAAATTATGTTAAGGATAAAAACTTAATTCTGTTATAGTTCATTTGATTTATATCAATAGACAAGTTTATTAATTTTCAAGCTTTATTATTATTTTTCTATTTTTACAATTATTAATTTTTCTAAACTTGTTATACATCATCGTATTCTATGTAAAATCGGCCTTCTTTTGATGAATAAGAAAAAGAAAAAATGTAAAAAAAGTGGGGGGTACGGGGTACCCCGTCCCCCGTTATTAACTTTTTGCGAATACGGACGACGCCACCCTTAGGGCCATGCAATATGCTGCAAATTATGTTAAGAAAAAAATGTAATATCTGTTATAATTTAGGAAATATTTGCAAAAATTTAAAAATCGTCCAAACTTTGGAGAGGGCTGTACCCCAAAACCGCGCGGATACGCCGATAAAAGAAAATACGTATCTCTTATTTTAAGGTACTCTTTCGATCTGTTAAGTTTCATCGAAATCGGAGGCGTACACCCGCCGGTGTTCCCTTGTAAGTAAAATAGTAACATTCCCTTTTTATATAATAATAGAATATTTTCGCCATAACAGTACTTACATTTTTAAGGTAAATACATGTTTTACATTAAACTCAACTTAAATACTATGATTAATGCATTCCTAATTGTAATAACGTTATTATGAATTCGTTTAAACTATTTTATAAAGTGATTCTTAAAGTTTACTTTTGGAACTCATAAGTGCTCAACACACGGCACACATCAAGGCGATAGTCTAGTTCATTCCAAACCCAGTGTAACATATCTGCATCGACACTTTCCACAGATCTCGTGATGCGTTGTTTTAACTCATCTAAATCATTAGAAGCAGAGGTACGTAAACCAGGCCTTTCACAAATCCCCATAGAAAAAAATCGCACGGTGTAAGATCGGGGCTCCTTGGTGGCCACCGTACGAGAGCGCGGTTGTCGTCTCTTGCACGGCCTATCCAGCGCTGTGGAAGTGTTTCGTCCAGATAATTTCTAACGGTTTTCTAATTTCTAATTTCTACGGTGCCAGTGAGGAGGTGCTCCTTCCTGTTGGAAGATAAAGTTGCCCCCGTCCTCATGCAGTTAAGGCATCAATCAATTGATCGACACTTGATGATATGTAGCTCCTGTTACTGTGTTTTCTTCAAAAAAGAAAGGACCATACACCTTTGTGCGAGATACAGCACAGATCACATTCACTTTTGGAGAATCAGGCAAATGCTCCACCAACACTCTCGGAGGTTCAGTCCCCCATAATTAGAGTACGAGCATTTCAATTGTTATGGAACACATATAGTACTTAGAATAGGTAGCCTCGTGTAGTACCTTTTTTTGGTGGAGCACGGGGTTGGGATGATTTGTAATAATTTAGTTTTCATAAATAAAGTGAGTCCCCCATATTCGGACGTTGTGTTTATTCACCTTGCCACTTATGTGGAACGTTGACTCGTCACTGAAAATTATCCGCTCGCAAAACTCATCTTCATTACATTGCAGCATTTCATTGCAGAAATCTTGACGTTTAATCTTGTTATCTTCACGTAGATGCTTGTACAACTGCAATCTGTAAGGCGTCAGTTTTAGTCGTTTACGTAAAATTTTCCACACAGTTGGTTGCGGAATTTGTAGTTCCAAACTTGCACGTGTTGTTGACTTTTGTGGACTTCATTGGTAAACAGCACGAACACGTTCCACTGTTTTCTTCTGGCACACGAGAGTTTCCCAGACTTTTGCCTTTACATAACACCCTATCGTTTCAAATTTATTGTACCAATCGTAGATCGACTGTCTAGTAGGTGGTAGTTTTCAAAACGTGTTTCGAAAATGTGTTAGGCAACAGTTACGGAGTTTCGTTTTGGGCAATTCAAGCACGCAATATGCTTTCTCAGTAGAGTTTCCAGCCATCGTAGCTATTATGCTTGCGCAGTACTACCAACTGTACGATCGAAACTTCTACAGTTCCTCAATCTGACAGCGCAAAATGCATGTCGATATCACAAATAACTTTTGTTTTATACAATACCAACGGTGTTTATTTCTTTTATAGTAACGCTGTATATCAACTAAAAATAAGAATGAATACAACTAACAAGATATTACTAAAAAAATTACTTTAAAATTAACTGAATATAAATAAAACAAATTATTGTATTCCTAATCAAAATTACTTTAAAATTAACTGAATATAAATAAAACAAAGGAAATGAGAATTGCATAAGCAAAGAAAACTAGCTAAATACATCATGACTCTAGAGATTATCATAGCTTTATAACCTTAATACTGCTTCAGTCATTAAATCACTACTTTCCGCTCCTTATCAACTATACGATATTTAAAGCCGTTTTCCTTTATAACACGCGAAGACGTAGTGATACAACACTGCAATCTATTGTTTTCTTTCAAGAAATTGCACAAACTTTGCAGTGTAGGAACTTTCTCTTGTAGAACCGTTGCATTTCCCTTCTCACAATATTATACTCGCACATATTAGTTTTCTTCGATTGTTCCTTGTCATTCCTTGTTTTCCTTTTAAACACACCATTCTGAACGATTTTGCGCTGTTGCGTAAGATACTCTCATTAATTTCGATGTTCTAGGAATTGTCTCTGTTTTAGTCCTATAATTCTTACTCTTCAAATTATTGTAAACATTCAGAATTATCTGATGTGTTTCAGTACTCCAATGATTTCTTTCATTATCTACATCGTCTTCTATCGTCTATCGCATCAGTACTTTCACTTACCGAACTATTACAACCCACTCCACATATTATCGTTTCACCAGTTTGAACATCTACACCTTGCAAGAACTGTCTTTCAACTATATCTTCTTATTTATTATCTTTCTTATATGCGTTGATTGTACAAATTAGTTATTGAGGGAAGCGGTGTTAATATTGAAAATACCATTATACAACAATCTTTAATACAACTACAAATATATATGACCTGTTAAAATTTAATTTGTTGTAACGAGGTAAAACATGACGCAATCGAAAACTGTATTTATTTAATGTATTTAGAAAAAAAAATGACACTTGACAATTCATTAATTAATCTCATCTAATGTTTTCAACTTTCACAGCCAGCTTGGGCAATTCAGGCGCTATGTTACATTGTTTACTTTATATATATGTATGTATGTAGGTAAAAGGGTGATGTTACACTGCGACCTAAGAGATCTATTGTGTCCCCTATTCTTGCTGTTTTACAGCTGGCCTTCCAATCCTATTCCCTTCAAAAAGTGTAGGATATCAGAAGGCTCCAGATAGCTCCCTCTTTGATTTCATATACTCCCAGGTGTAACGCTTTTGAGTTGCACAGTGCTACACAATTTGAGAGGAGATGGATAGGCGTTTCATCCTGTTCCCCACAAAATCTACATTCAGATTCCTTTGCAAATCTAAGCTTACTCAGGTTACAATGGCCTTTCAGTTTACAATGGCCTGAAAGTATTCCTGTTAATATGCGAACATTGTTCTTACTCAGGTTGAGGTATTCTATAAACCTCTAATGATTATAGGTTTCCAGAAGAATTTTACTTTGCCTCATTCCCTGGAGATTCTTCCAATAATTAGATTTTCTCTGGTCCATATTTCTTTTCAGTTTCTTTAGTATTGTTCTGCTACTTATCCCGGGGGAAAGGGTTCAGGCCCTTCAAAAGGTATTCCAAACCCTTTTTGCGAGGTTATCCGTTATCTCGTTTCCTTCCACTCCTGTGTGACCCGGAACCCACACGAGGGTTACTTTATTCCTTTTGCCTAGCTCGTTTAATTTCCCTGGGCATTCCCAGACCATTTTCGAACTGATTTCATGTGAACTCAGCGCCTTGATGGCCGCTTGACTATCAGACACGATGATAATCTCCTGCTTTCAACAATTTCTATCAATATTGAACTGGACGCATCTTTGATAGCGTGTATTTCCGCCTGGAAGATACTTGGGTATTTTCCCAAGTTTTCGAAGTAGTTGGTTCTAGGCCCATATATTCCTATTCCAGTTGATGGCATTTCTATTCAATTTCACGATGGTGTTATGATCCCACTCACTCTTGTTACTAAGCTTTGTGGTGAATTCCTTCACTGTTCTTGACAAGGTATGCCTAAATGAGTCAGTCCGCATAAGAGTTCGTCTACACCGAGAATAATAGATAAAAATAGTGACAGCAAACAACTTTATAATTAATTATAATCATATTAGACTGTATATTTTTTCTAACAAACAGTAATATATGAATGATTCGTGTACTATTAAGTTCCACATAAGTGGGGATGTAACTTCCCTCTGGGGGCATTCTCTGGTCGTACTAACCGACATAGTCTTATGTCCCACTTCCGCCTCCATATCCATTTGCAAGTCACGCCATCTATCCTCCTATTAATTAATGCTTTTTTGACAAACTCGTGTGAAGTGTTGTCAAAAGCGCCCTCTATGTCTAGAAAGGCGCACACTTTATTCGTCAGTGCATTTTGGATTCGATCCGTGAGCTCCATTAATGCAGTCTCAGTGGATTTTCCCGTTTGATAGGCGTGCTAACAGGGGTGCAACGGCACCCATTCCAAGATATCTGTTCTGATATAATTACCTACAGTCTTTTCCACCGTTTTTTAAAAGAATGGTGTAAGGCTGATAGGTCTGTGGGATTTAGGGTGCGTAATGTTCTTCTTTCCTGCTTTTGGTGTGAAGGTGACTTTGGCCCTTCGCCAAGCTTCTGAAATATAACCCAGCTCCAAATTACTTCGGCTTATCCAGCTCATGAGAGGAAGGTTTTCGACCCGCCCTTTCTGAAGTAAGAACGGAAGAATCCCGTCTACCCCCTGTGTCTTAAAAGGCTATTTATAGCCCATTTTAACCGTTCGCTACTACATATGCATGTGTCTGGCCATTGCAATAGGTTCTTTAGTCGGTCTTCGATATTGCTCGGAAAGATTTTCCGAGGTACCCTGTTTGCTTTCAGGGAAGGAAGTTCCTAGAATGAGGGGAGCTCTTTCGTCTTCACCTTCAGTGAAGCTTCCGTCTGGCTTTTTAGTGCCATTGCTGTATCCATTCTGCCCTTCGCTATTACTTTGTAAAGTCGTGAAGCGGTAGGTGTTGAATATTGTTTACTTTAGAATGAGATTTAAATTGTGAATGGTGGATTACATTAAATGAAACAATCATTAGTCAAATCGTTATATCTATGGACAGACTATACAGAAAATACGATGTATAATGGGACATTCACGCCTTTTACATACACACCTCGTCCGGAAATCCAATAAGAACGATTCGATATTTAAATAAGTATGCATAAAAAAACCTATACAGAAGCAAAAATTTTTCAGAATATCTTTACTAGCATATGACATTAATTGATTCCAGAAAAAAATCTTTGAAATGAATGTATTTTAATTCCATTAGTTGTGCCAGTTCTGCAAAAACTCCGAGTAAATAAATCATTCTGGTATTAATTAAGGATATAAACAACATTAATTAATTATGCTTAAATAACCAATAAAGACATTGGGTATGAGATCCTAATAATTATACTTCACACCTGCAGATGACATAAACGGCACTTGTACTCTACATTACCTGACAATAGCATGCGGGTAATTTATGTTTGCAGTGCAACGTGTATGAATCGAATTCAAGTTATCATGTTATCAAATAAATACCCAGAGTATGAGGCATTGTAATTAACATTACTCTTTTTTTTTAAATAAATGGCCTCATACATAATTCATTTCTTTGGAAGATATCTGTAATAATCTCACACTGCTATATAATTTATTAAGCGTGCTTTTGTGTAAATACATAAGATGGGGAATTACATTAAGATCTCTTAATGTTAAGCAGGAAATTATAAATATTCAGTAAATTCCAACGACATAATGAGCGTATTCTCTGCAAAAAAAATATATATCTATGGCTATAAGCTTTTGATTCAGTAATATACATACGCTTTTATGCAGACACTTTTAAGATATGGTAAGATATTCTTATTCACATATCAATTAAGTAATTTAAAATGCTAATTTTGTGCGAGATATTGGATAAGTATAAATATTTTTTTTTCTTATGGTGGCTATGTTATGAATTTACACGCAATCACTAGAGTACGACAAGAATCATTTTTGTTTGTTTCTACTAGTCAGCACATATTAATTGCAAATTTTATATAAATTCATAAAGATAGCAAAAGCTGCGACTTCTGAACGAAAGATCTTTTTTAAAACGAATAAAATGATTTTATCAGCCAACACTCAAGAAATGATATACAACAAACTCCTTTTATCAGAATTGCTTTGGTGCAGAGCATTTATAAGTCAATTACCCGGCAATTCAGATAAACGACCCTCCGCAGAGAAATTGCACTATACAGGTTCTATATACACATCTGCCTCAGCAATCATTTATTCATAATATATACATATACCAATTAATTTTACATGATAACTATATTTGATTAAAATGCGATTTAATTGAAGTTTGATGACTGAGGATATTAGAAATGACACTTTCTTCTACCTTGCAAAATGATCTACATTATTTACCATATATTTATTTATTACAATTATTATTATTTATTTATTATTATTTATTATTATATCCTGCCTTTAATACATTCATTTCCTTTAGATCTTCATCTTCTTACAGTTGTGATCTGTTCTGTTGTGATTTTATTCAGAATCATTTCAAACGACCAACACAGCATCATCTATATCCATCCAAATACTTAATTCGCCATCCCAATCAGTTCTTAAAGGTTTGATATTTTCTTCGCAGTAGATCTCGTTTTCGCTGTATAGGTACGAAGAAACCATCTTTCTTACAGTTTATAGTTGCTGAGTTTTTTTATTATTTTCAGAGTTTGTGTATCATGTGGATAGCAGTGTTAAGTACTACTTACTTCTCACAGCATCTTTAGCTTACTTTTGGAGATTCCCATCGGTTATCTGGATGATAAACTGGATGTTTTCGCGTATTCTTCCGCAATATGTTTTAAAGTTTTTTAATCCATGATTAAGTGGTTGGGTGAATGGTGTTGTGTTCTTTGACATTGAAAAAGCAACCTTAAACACATAGCGAACTGAAATACGGTAATGTAGTAAAATTAATTTTAAGTTTAGGTGCAAGTTGTGTGATTAAAAAATATGTTTACCGCAAACTGCTGCACAAAATAACGGCAGTATATTGAATAAAAAACTTAATATATCTGCACTGAGAAAAAATATTTCTTTGTTGTTAATATACAAGGTGGGCCACCACATTTGCGTCGGTTTGTATACGAAAAGTGGTAGCATATTTTCAAATTGTTTTTGTTAAGGGTTATACGGGTTCAGAAGGACCATATTTAAAAATTATTTTGAAGTATATAGGGTGACTCAAAGAAAAGTTACACACCAAAGTTGTGAAAAATCAAATGGAGCCACCTGTATATTATGGCATATTTTGATAGTACAGACTCAATAAAGGCAAGTTGGTATTAGGTTTTTTATACCTAATTCAACTCGTTTACGAGATAATTAACTATTCTTCAAAATGTAGATCAAAATTTAAGAGGCATGCTTGTCATGCGTATTTAAGCTAGATATTTCAAATTGTATTTAGCTTTTAACTAAAGCATTAAACTTGATAATAAAATAAAAGTAATGCAAAAAAATTATACAGGCTGAACATATAACATACTTTTAATTTCCGCTATGTTTAAAGACAAGTAGCTTTCTTATTTTAACCTTTATTTACTTTATTTAGATTCTAATTTTAACGGTCTTTAAGATTGTATTAATGGTTACAGGTTACTATACCTATCTCTTATAGTTTCTTAGTAACTCAGAATTTTCTTTTTAAACATTAATTCCTAGCCATTATCTTTTTTTGAAGTAGGCTTGGACAAAACTGCTGTTATTATTCAACATGGATAGACGATATTCATCAGCCTAACTCTTTCTTCTGACTTTTCCTACGTACTAATTAAAATTCATAACTCCAAACTTGAAAAATGTGCTTTATTAAAACGGATAAACTGATATGTTAAAAACTGCTAATGTTTTAGAAAGTGTTCAAAATGATGGCTGTGGTTTTCAATGCAGAGGCGTACTCTTTTATTATTATATTTTTAAGGTATCCTCATAAAAACAAATCTGGGCTCGTTAGGTCTGGAGATCATGCTGGCCAATTCTGTGGACCTCCGTGGTCTACCTACCTATTGGAATACTGCCTATCTAATTCATCCTGTACACTAAGTGCGCAGCAGCACCGTCTAATTACAAGCAAAGTCTTTGTCGAATATTAACTGATATATTTGGCAAAAGTTTTGCTAAGGTGTATGTATATTTGGGGTAAATTTAACAGAAGGATTTGAAAACAATTAAGAAAATTACACTTTTGGAATGATTTTAGAGAATTTATGTGTAAGTATACATCCTTTTGTAATTTTAAAGTGGGGGTAACATCAACTTTCTTTAGAGTTTTTACATATTCAAAATGAAATTACGTTTCAATTTATGTCTACATAATTTAAGAAACTGTATTTATATTTTTACTTTATTAACTTTGTTTAAAAAATAAAAGCTTTGTTTGCTCATACTTTTTCCTTTAATGTTACCTCATATCATATGCATTTATTTTATGTTTCATCTTTCTTCTTACACAACTTAAGTTCCACTCCCTATTTGATAACATTTATATAGATTTGTATATTTGATACAAATGCTAATCTAAAGTGTGTTCCATTGAAGCGATATGCTAGCTGCGGTAGATAAGATTATTTGTAGCAAAATGCTTATGACTAGCAGCCCTTATATAACATACATGATCATAATTGCGGAGGATAATGTATGTTTTTTTTTTTAATAGAGAAAATACTGTTTGGCAATAGTGGCTCTCAATAGGAATGAAAAATAAAATAACATCACAATTTTCATTGTGTAATAACGTTTCTGCATGCGAGAATTGCGAAATACCCGGTATAGTACTATATTTTACATTATAGGTAAGTATGGATGCATAGCGTCAGCATATGATATATTGCTTATTATCTACTATTTTAAATACTATTACCTTAATGCAAAATACTATAAGCGTTACAAGATTATATAGTAAGTTTGAGCATCATGTATTGCACACAGTAAAATATTACATTACAGAAAGTACAATAAAAATTTTAAACGTTATTATCAAAAATTATTAGTGCTATTGGACACTTATATTAACAATTAACAGCATGAATGCTAAAATTAATAATGCAAATATGTACACTTTCTCTACTATACGAGTTAATAAACACTATTAACAGAAATTTATTATAGAAATATTCTCAGCGGTAATATAAAATATGAGATTGTCCCTATAGCAGCTATAAAATATATTAAAGCATAATATATTTATATTAAACAGTACAATCCATTTCTCTCAGTGCAGGCAACACTACAACTACAAAATGAAAAAAATGTGAACGTGCCTACGTAGCTGCATAATAATTATACAGGAAGATAATCGAGGTTTTAATAGAATAGTTCTGTACTCTTACATTGAAATACTATAAACTTGTAAATTTTTAATGGTTAATGTAAATTTGTTTAGCTACTTGCAAGGGTGTGGTAATATTTCAGTTGTAAGTAGTACCAGATACTTTGCTGTATATATTTTTTTACTCTCTGCAATAAATAGAAATAAATACACAGAATTACAAAAAAATAATGATACAGCATCATAAATTTAATGGTTTGCACAGTGCTGCACCGCAGCAATATCAGCAACTTTCTCGTAATTGCCATAACTGAGCAATGTATATTTTCTCCACGTCATCGCGCAATAGTTATAAATAACAAAAAAAAAAATACAGATGTCATCACTCACGTAAATGAGTGCATGCATACGATTATTAGGAACCGATCTTAAATTACAATACATGTATCCTTAATCATGTCAAACTGTTCGTTCGGATACTTCCTTGAAAGACCGCCTTCGGTACGATTACTACACGATAGCTCCGTAATTTATTGCCCCACACCCTTCCGATTCTATTACGATAATTTTAACACCTGTACTTAAAGTGAAATCGTTTTAAGCGACTATGGCCCTTAATTATACCGCTGGTTAAACGTGTAATTGGCGCAAGCCATAAACATATTCCGGTCCGCGTTTTCATTAAACGTTTTTTACACGCTTCGATTCTGTATGCGTCCATTGTTGACGTTTGTACTGTTGCCTGTTGTTGCTGTCGTTATCGTTACTGCGATGTGTTTTCGAGTGTTAAATAAAGCAGCTGATAAACGACGTTGTATATCGATTGTCCTCTATCGAACCGTAACGATCTACGGAAGCCCAATTTCTTTTCGCTACTAAAAATCGTTCGCGTATTATGACGTTGGTATGTATTATTATAATTACAACATGGCAGCCAATGACTCTGAACGTCTAATTACGCCACAGTTCATTAGTCCCATCGTTCCTTTTATCTTTTGTAAATGTAATATACAAATTAATACCACATTTATGTATATCATATACAATCATTTATTGCACTAATATGATATTCAAATAATATTGCCAAACTGATTGTTGGAATCTTTTCTAAGGGGTCTAGCCGGATAAGCATGCTAAACTGACCCCAGAAGAGGAAAAGTCACAAGAAGGTAATATAGAGGTACATTATCCCTTAACTCCCCACTGTTCTTGAAATAATTAGATAAATGTGCCCCAAGCAGAACTTTCTTTCTTTAGCAAAGACTATTCTATTTAGGAAAGAAGTTACCGCCATCTGTTAGACATTAAATCATAGTTCATTAGGTGTTCTCTTGAAAAAAAAAATCGTTACACTTAAAAGCAAAAATTCATTAATTAATTTTTGCTTTTAAGTGTAATAATTAGAAGGAATTTTTCCAAGAAAAATTTTTCTCCTCACGCAGGATTCAGACCTACATCCTCTCGTTCACCGGACGAGCGCTTTACCAATTAAGCTAGTAGAGGATGCCGATTCGAGCGTTGAAACAAACGTACGTCGATATTTATTCGAATACGTCGGATTATGTTTCTTAATACTTGATTCATCATCTAATACTACTTTTTGTGGATAACTGTACTGATTTTGTACGAAATAAATAGTTCCTTTAAGAAAATTATGTTTTATGTCATGGGTGTATGACACCAAACATTTTTTTGTTGTTGTCAAAGTAATTTATTTGAATAAAGGGTATTATTTGAAGAAAATATTTATATATTTTCCGATCGCTTTAAATAAAGCAGTAACATCACATTTAATTCAAATTTTCTTAACGTGAAATAAATTTTCCAGAGATCTATTTCTTTGCAAGAAAGATTTTTTCCTCAGTGCATGAAATATAGCAATTTCCACGGTAGTATTAAGCAAATACCAGCAAGTTGTTAAAGTAAACGATACGGAAAAGAAACTTATATCCCAACATACCATTTGCCCCTAATTTTCAAGCGAATATGTGTCACAATTATTTAAAATACGCAAAATGCGCAGTTGTTAAATTCACACATGGTAATAATTAACAGGGATTCGTAGAAACGTGTGAAGCATAAATCACTGAAACACTACGGCGAAATCAATCTTCAATTTGTTAACAAACCGGTTACACGGCATCCCTTCCATAGGAGGCGCGTAGCCTTTAAACAGCCCAAGTATAAGGGCAATATTTCACCGTTTACTTTCTAACTTGCCTGCAGCAGCCTCCTTGTAAAGATTTATAGCCACCAAACGCCCCTTGTATTGGGACCTCAGCTCGCACAACAGTTTTCGTAAATGATATAGCGTGTGGTCATCTGATTAATGCCCGTGGTTCCCTTTATATCAAATTAATAAGTTTTAATATTTAACTCCCTTCTTGTTTGCGTTGCACTTTACGATTTCTTGGCACGACTCTTGTTCTTGTTACGAACTTTACAGCCCATAAACACAGAAACGCTTAAGTGAATTAATATTTATGGATTATGGTCAGTTGCACCGTAAAACAGCGATGGCAATTCATGCAACCGTTGAATTTTGAATTATCGAGAAAATATATATTCATTATTATCGTAAATTGTCTACGTATTCTTTTAAGTCTAAATTAATGGTTGCCCATATCTGCCATTGTTTTTCTCTGTTTGGTATTGACTATTGGCTGATCCTTACAAAAAGGATAACCAAGTCATAAAATATTGATCATAACTTCTATATGCACTTACGAACTTATATCGTATATCTCAGGTATTCTCTTTTTACATGGCATTTACAGTTATTTTGAATGCTAAGCAAATATGGCCGTTCGTTATGAAAATTGAATTTATATCTATACATATATAGAGTTCGCTTACACACCTATTTGCCATTAGCTTGGTCTTATATGTAATGGCCTATTAAAATTAAAAGGCATTCAGCCATTTTATATTGAAGTACCTACATTTAATAACAATTAAATATGAAAGCTTAGAGAAATGTTAAACATCTAGGAAATGCTTCAATTTTCATATATAACAGGATATTCTGCTGTATGAGTAAGAAATCGGTAAATACAACACATGTACCCAAAAATTCACAAACAAGAATATTACTGTACCCCTGATTCATATAAACTATCAACAATGGGTAAGTGAAAATAAAATGCATATAAAGTGTTGTTCTTTGATAGACTAATACCGATTTTGATGAACTGGGCAAACATCATGGTTATTAAATAAAAA
Source organism: Protaetia brevitarsis (assembly GCA_004143645.1). Taxonomy (NCBI): domain Eukaryota; kingdom Metazoa; phylum Arthropoda; class Insecta; order Coleoptera; family Scarabaeidae; genus Protaetia; species Protaetia brevitarsis. The sequence goes on along the minus strand of RXPK01000101.1, from coordinate 1,353,449 downwards.
AAGAAATCTGTAAGGCTTCGTACACATCAGACCGTGAATGCTAATGTAATTGTAATGTGAAGCGAATGTAATCGGCGTACACATTCGATAGCGCACTGTCGGTTTAGATTGGATTATATTAGGATTGGGGTGGCCTATGGACCTATTTCACTTCAACCTTTCCAGATCTATTGTGATACTCGTTTTCCTAGACGACGTTCTCTAATTTTACCCTCTTAATTGGGCTTATCATCTTTGAGAGCGGCTTCTTTATGTAACTGCTAGCTGTGGGTTTCTCCATGGCCATTACTAAAAACATTGTTCGCGCCAGGCCTTCACATTGGTGCAGCTGCAGCTGTTGTTTCTTCCTCGTGTCGGCAGAATCTGTAGGTTACGTCATTTGCCAGGCCTACGTTGTACATATGCCTATTTAGTCTACAGTGACCAGTCAGCAGACCTACTATCATTTTGACAGTCTTCCTGTCTTTATTCAGTAAAGCTGTAGAAAATTCAGACCTCTGTTCCTTCAGGAACTCTTTTGCCTGTCTCTGTCCCGGTGATTATGGTCACCACCCTCTGGACTGATTATGATGTATCAATTCATTGATGGATCTATTAATTTCCGATTTGGTAGTGCCGAAAGAGGGGCAAGCCCTAACGAACGACCTTGACGAACCTGGCCTGGCCAGTTCGTCTGCCGCCTCATTTCCTTTCATGCCCGAGTAGCTAGGGACCCAGGCCAAAGTTAATTTGCTTGGGATACCCACCTCATTTAGGGCGCTTACGCAGTCCCTAATCAGCTTAGAATCTACACTTACGGAACTAATCGCTTTAAGTGTGGACTAACTGCCGGAGAAAAAACGCTTTTACTGGCTCGGCACATCTTTCTATTTCTCGGACATAATGGTGGACCGCAGCAACCTCGGCTTGGAACACCGTTGTGTCTTTGATGAAGCTTACCGAAAGAGCTTTTTAGGCTTCTTAGCGTATATTCCAAGTACAACGCCGTAGTCGGTTTTAGAGCCGTCTGCACTGTTGAAAATTTTAACACTTTTTTGACTAATTTAATAGTCAGGAGAGGTCCACACTCTTTTCGTGTTATTTTGTCGAGAACTATAGAAGTTTAAATTTGACGAGCAAAGATAGTCAAGTATTGTCTATTGCTAAGGGGTTATTTTGTCCAACTGACACGTGGAATTATAAAATACTTCTAGTCACATTTTATTTGATCTAGACTAGACAAATTTACTAGCTGTTTAACTAAATGAATGCGATCTATTGGGTGTTTTAACACCATTTTCTAAACACAGTTTTTTTAATATGCAACTCCTATTTCTTAGTGTATAATATTCTCTCTTTAAGACGTTTTCTCAATTATAAATATGCAAAACCACTCATTTACAAGTTTGGTTTCAACTAAACGTACCAATTTTAAAATGATTTTTTGAGAACCATTATAAAATTAAGTGAATGCTTATGCTATTTGATTCAAGTCTAAACTAATTGCGTAAATAGATGTTGCCGATACATCTTTAAGATGTTGAAATTTTTTATGCCCACTGGAATTAACGTTTAATAACACGAGGTTACACTTCGCAAGTCAGTCACATTTGGTGGTTTGTTTGGATATGTTAATACGGAGAATCGAACACGAAAACAGATACACGTGCAATGCAGGTGGTGCGTATAATGCAATACTGTATTAGAATAGGTGGGGTTTCCATATTTCTATCCGAGGGAAAAATTCTGATTGGTTGACGCTTCTGAATGTCTAGGAAAATAGTCAATCCTCATATCTGAACAAAGAATTCACACGAAATTCTAGTCATTTCTGTTCTATTAAATACGCGTAGTCAACTCGTCTGGCAAAGTTTGGAAAAATCAACACTAAAATATTTAACTAGCGCAAAATTAACGCCAACACCGTAATATTGTCAACAGTGTGTATACCAGTTTGAGTCCGCTTTTACTGGAGTAGTTGTCTCCCAGTCCTTCTTATCTGATGTTATAACCAACTATTCCCATCACATGACATTGCTAAAAGGGGTACCTTCTTGAGTTCGTTTAATAGTTTTTGATAATCAGTGCGGTACGATTTACTTATCGGTACTTCACTATGCAAAAGTCTATGCACTGTAGACTTTGCAGCTCCTTACATATAAATATGTAGCGGTGGCAGCTTTAGAATTACTTCCATTCCGGTGGTAGGGGTCGATCTCATCGGCTCCGTAGCGGACAGACACCCAGCACTTTGACCGCCCCCACCTGCCGCACCTTTGGCCACGATGCTATAACTTCTTACGTTAACATGGGTCTAATTACCCTTGTGTATAACCAGAGAGTCATCTTGGGGATCCCAAGTCCTCAATTCCTTCCACACAGCCTTCTGTACCTAGCTATAGCTATAGTGGCTGTGCTGGTTGTTTTCTGGATATGTGGGTTGCATGTATATCCTTGATCAAATCATATCCCAGGTATTTCGTCTCTTTGACATATAGAATCCTTTGGCTCCTATAACTAGTGGTTGTATGCCTACTAGCGTTATTTTTCTTGTGAACGTGACAACTTGCGTTTTCTGAGCATTGACTGATAGTCGCTCTTGTTTACACCATTCGTCAACCGTATTTAAAGCGGTTTGTATGCGCTCCACCAGAACCTTTGGAAACGGCCCTCTAATGACTATTGTAAGGCCATCAGCATACCAACATTAATACTAACATGAAACTAGAGAAATTTTGTGGAATTCATATAACCTTAATTTGCTTTCTTGTCGCCTCATTATTGAATAACTGCATATTGTCCTCTGGCCTCCGCTATAGTCGTACAACTTATACAATCCGCAATGAGATGAAGGAATTGTTGCTCGTGAGGCAGTGAGACTAGCGTTTATAGCGATGTTCTGGATTTGATGCTATGTATCTCTCCTTTTTGGTTGTTATTTCTTCATTATTTGATAGTGTTCGTACTAACTGCGACATTCTACCGATTGTGATAACCTTTACACCCAACAGCTCCGCCATTGACCATACCCGCTCACCGATTGTGATATTTAACCTATTTCGCCTTATCCAATGTGTACAAAGTTATTAATATGAGTTACTTTTTCTTTTTCTCTCTCCTACTTTCTTTTGTGTTTCCTGATATTTTTTTTTTGTTTACTGTATTCGTTTTTTTTACAAAGCTAAGGGAAGCGCGCCGACGAAGTCTTACTCTTCATAGGCGATTTAGTCCTTTTGGTAACTTGTATTTATTAATTGTTGAATTAATGTAATATATTGTACTTTTTGCCAATAAATATACTATTGTGATTTCCCGGCTATATGTTTTTTACGAGCAAAAGAAAAATAAATAAATAACTTTCTTTAATAAAACAGTGCAATCATTAATAACATGTATAATTTATTAATAAGTTTATATCAGAAACAAATAAATAGCATGAGAACTTTTACTCTAAGGGTGAGTATAGTTATTTGGGATATTCAAACAAGTATTATCAATTATCCAGTATAATTTAGATTCTTTAATTCAAAAAGGAACTTTTAAAATATCCCGCGCTATCATAAGAGAATAGAAAACCACCAACCACGTTTGCCAACTTATAAAGTTCAGAATTTATACAAATAATAATAATAACTAAGATATTACGGACGTTATAAATTCATTTATATAGAAATTTAAACAATGTTTTGATCAGATACCTCGTTTTCAGGTTTATACAAATGCCAGAGTACCTCCGAATGTGATTTCTTTGTAGTGACAATCCAGATTCGCTCGTATATTCTCCTCCTTTGTTACATTCAGGACGTATGATTAGACCCGGAACAGCAAGCACATGCACATTCCCATGTAGAACAGGTACCCAGATATAGTAAACACCAAATTTGTGAATTTATCCCCTTCGATACCAGATATACCCCCGCAATATGATTCAATTCATTTATATTTGTGAGAAATGACACAGCTTTTTCTAAGACTTTCCATCAACTATCAACACGTAACCAAAGATTTTCATACATTTTCTTTATACGAATCACATTGAGTCACTCCCCATTCAATTAAAATAGATACTTTGAATACCAGACTATCGTACAGTTGTCAGACGATAAATTATATTCAACTTCCATGACTACTAGTGTGAATTAATCCAAATTATACTGGACTTACAAACAGGTGTGTACATAAAATAGTAACTGCATTTCAATATGGTTGGTGGTTTCCCTCTTATGAAACACAGCAATACATATTTATTATTACTAATTATTTAAAAAAGTATATATGAAGATAGTAGGAAAGGAAAGAAAGTGTGTGAATAAAACACAATCAGTGTAGGATGGACATTTCACAGTTGCAGTACTGAATAAGATTGATGAGTGCTACCGAATCAATACAATTAAATGTTCGTGAATTAAGCATTCATTCGCCATGGAATCATTCAAGACGGATTTTTAATAGTAAATATTTAAATTAATTTGATATTACTTTCCAAATATTATTACCAGTAAGGTGAACCAGTAAGGACTTTACGTCGCAGGCGGTACCAGAAATAATTGATCATAATGTGAACAGAATATATATGTTTTGTATTAATCAAAGTAATCGATATCAAAAACAAAGGCACTGTTGCTCTTTTTAGGCCTGACATTTGCTACATTTATTTTTAATGGCTTGGAAAGCTTTCATGAATAATTTTGTAAAGATTGATGCTTAAGTACTGAACATTTTGGTACTTTTTATTTAATAAAGGTTGAGTAATGCCAATCCATTATTCCATTCCTTTAATATTCTTGACGAATTTATGCAGGTACTTATTATACCAAGAGCTCACTTTAAACAATTTTACGGTGACAATTCAGCAGCGATTTATTTACAGTAAATTATCCCGAAAGATCAATTCTTACTGCGACTACTATTCGTAATACAGTTCCATGTTTTGAAACAACGTTTACATTAATAAATAACAAAAATAAAAATGATATCGAAATAAATTTGTGCATTAGTGGAACAAAATTCTAGTATGACATACAAACAAATTGCTTGCGGTTTTAATAATAGTGCAAAAGTTTTAAACCTTTTACATAAGAATAAGTACCGATCGTACAAAATTAGCACTTCCCATTTACTCACGAGTATTACTGGTCGCTGGATTTTATGGATGGATGATTAATGAATATCCCAAACATGAATATTTACAAATGTAATGCTGGATTTAATATTACTTTTACAAACTTCGTAAATAAAATGAGAAAAAGATTATATAAAACTATCACGTTGCAAAAAGAAATCAGATTGAACAAGTTATTCCTTCTAGGTGTAACACTTCTAATATTACTGAGTATATTTACATTTAGTGCCAATCAATAAAGCTATATGATAGTAGGTCGTATGGTTTTATTGATGGGTAGGCTCATTGGTTGAAATACGAAGAGTTCTTGCTAACGTGGTTCATCTCAATTTATAATCTTTATTCTACTCTGAGAAATGTGAATATATCCCTTAAGGGCATTTTTATATATATGCGGCTCAAAACGGACCATCCCGACAACCTTTTGGTAGTGATCACAGATTATTAATAAAAAAGATGATGTGCCTAAAAGTTGTAGTTAATTTTAACCTATTTCAACGTGATTATCCACACTGAAGGCAAAATTATTGTTATTTCATGATTGAATGCGGATATCGTAAAAATTTGCGCTTTCTTAGAATTTGTGGTCAAAAAGGAGATTTCATTTAAGAAAACACAAGTTGATTCAATATTGAAGATCAATTACTTTGAAACACTCGGTACGTATCAGGTATATTTTCATGAACCAAACGAATTCTTTTTATCTTTTCCATCATTATATTTATCAATATAATTTATACATGCTTGCTTAAACTTTTAGGTGAAATTCTTTTACATGAATGACTATAACTACGCAGTAGGTAACGTAAAGACACATCATATTTAAGGACACTTACTCCCGATATCATACTGATTCAAGACCAATTGATTGCAAGTTAAAGTATGATAGCCCTTTCAAATGATCATTTATTTTATAGTTTTTCAGCGCCATAGTTTAAGGTCATGTCTTGGTATAAATATAACTGTAATGTGTATAAAAAGTTGCAAATATAATCATTCATAGAATAACATTGTCTAGGGCATAATATTACAAAAGAATAAAAGATATCATATCGAAATAGTGTAGTAGTACAAGTTCCACTCTAGTTGTATTTATAGAACTAATAAATGCTTTCTGGATTCCTTAACAATTCAAGAAAAGAAGCAATAAATTTAACACCTAAAACAGATTTCCGACTTCTGAGAGCTTTTCGCGGTGCCCCCATAAGAAGCTTTGTAGTAAATCGAGGGGGATGAAAAAGGAATACAAAAACGATTCGCCAGTTTTACACCTAATATTAAAAAGACATATAGGATTAAGTAAATAAGATGAGTGACTATAATTCTCATTGAGAATCTTTTTGAAATATAATATTAAAAATTTTAAGCTTTTTTTGCTTTAGTTACAAACACTTTTTTAAATACATTTTTAGGAAACGTATTCAATTTGCATTGCATTTATGGAGGGTATTTGCACCTGACAAGCTAGTAATCTAATACAAAATTGCCAATTCAATAACTTTTTAATTCTACAAAATAATAATAGACGTATTTATGCTGTGGGGAACTATATATGTATTGTTATCTTCCCCAGCTAACTGGGTGTCGAATTACGTTCTGGTGACTCAATTCAAATGTTATTAATTGGCGATACCAAAACAATAAAACTAAGAAGGGAATGGGCGGAAATCCTCGGGAGCGAATATTTAACTATATCGAGCTGAAGTAATGGCATAAAAGTGAAGGGTCCTTGTGAATTTTAACACTCTCATTCGTCCTTAGAGATAGCAAGCAAGAGAACTATAATCTTTTCTGCGTTTTTACAGCTTTTATTACATTTTAAGTGGACCTATAAAGACCTTTATTAGTAACACTTTCAAACAAAAACATTTAATTATGAAAGTGCTGATCGTTAAAGTTTTTTGCACTCCGATAATAACGAATAAACACGAGTGCATGTAGAAGCATTAGTAAATTATATTTCTTCTAGGTTAATAGATATACATACATATTGATCTTATATAGCGTGAGCAACCCAAAAGAATTCTTTGAACTGTCGGTAGGAATTTAAAAAATTTTAAAACCAGCAGAATAAAAACAATAAATTATGATATAATTGAAGCATATTTCCAACTTCATAGCACTTCTGGTATACAGGGTGTTGATATCAACTCTCCTATTTTAAATAAAATAATTTTCATCGGTCTTGTGAACTTCTCATATCATTGTACTCTAGGATTTCCTACTCCCAAATTCAATCACTCAATATCATTTAACTGAACTATTTTTAAACTGATTTTAAATTGGAAGTATTTTAAATAATTTTTAATTTAACTTTTTACTTTGCTTATCTCTCTTATTTACACTGTTGAAAATTTTAACACTTTTTTGACTAATTTAATAGTCAGGAGAGGTCCACACTCTTTTCGTGTTATTTTGTCGAGAACTATAGAAGTTTAAATTTGACGAGCAAAGATAGTCAAGTATTGTCTATTGCTAAGGGGTTATTTTGTCCAACTGACACGTGGATTATAAATACTTCTAGTCACATTTTATTTGATCTAGACTAGACAAATTTACTAGCTGTTTAACTAAATGAATGCGATCTATTGGGTGTTTTAACACATTTTCTAAACACAACGTTCTTTTAATATGCAACTCCTATTTCTTAGTGCTATAATATTCTCTCTTTAAGACGTTTTCTCAATTATAAATATGCAAAACCACCCATTCACAAGTTTTGGTTTCAACTAAACGTACAAATTTAAAATGATTTTTTGAGAACCATTATAAAATTAAGTGAATGTTTATGCTATTTGATTCAAGTCTAAACTAATTGCGTAAATAAATGTTCCCAATACATCTTTAAGATGTTGAAATTTTTTATGCCCACTGGAATTAACGTTTAATAACAGGTCACACTTTGCAAGTCAGTCACATTTGTGGTTTGTTTGGATATGTTAATACGGAGAATCAAACACGAAAACAGATACACGTGCAATGCAGGTGGTGCGTATAATGCAATACTGTATTAGATAGGTGGGGTTTCTATATTTCTATCCGAGGGAAAAATTCTGATTGGTTGACGCTTCTGAATGTCTAGAAAAATAATCAATCCTCATATCTGAACAAAGAATTCACACGAAATTCTAATAATTTCTGTTCTATTAAATACGCGTAGTCAACTCGTCTGGCAAAGTTTGGAAAAATCAACACTAAAATATTTGACTAGCGTAAAATTAACGCCAACACCGTAATATTTTCAACAGTGTATATATAAATATTTATACTATAATATATAACTCTGTACATTACTATTTGTTAATAATTTTACACTCTCTCATATATTGATACTTCTGTAGCTGACCTGAAATGCTCGCTAGAGCGAAACCGATCGTGCGATACATTAAAGAATTTTGTGAGGATCAAGACCTTGTTTTCTTCTTTTTTCCTTTAAATACAGCTCACACAAAGTCAAATTATGGATTTTACCTTATCATAATGTTCTAGTTTCCTTACGGAGTTCAAAAACTCATCGCCATCTTTAAAGTAACAAAACCTTTTGTTTGCAAATTCAGCATGTTTCGTTTTTTAAATACAACACAAAATTCTGCATCGACTGGTATGGTTTCTTTAATAATTAATGTTTTTATAATGTATATGAGAAGATTGTTTTATTATTCATTTATACTGAACTGGATTCTTTAACGCGTCTTAATATATGAAGTAAAAACAATAAATATGCATACCTCGGATCACTTGACACAAATCTTGGAAATAGGTAATCTCTCTACTTCACTTGAAACAAAGTATAAATTAATAAAAATAAGAAGTATGAATGAATATAATATTTATTTATTCCTTACACAAATGGATGCCTCGGGACTCTCTTCTTTGGAGGTACGGCACAAGAAGATTTTAACGTTTTCCATGATATCTTCATGATTGCGCTGTAATCGCAAAAAAAACATGATTGTGAACGTCTAGAAACAAAAAAACCAAAAAAGAGAAGCAAGCAAACATGATTTTGTGTTTTTTTTTTTTAAACTTTATTAAGCAAATTATAATAGTCAAATTTTAAAATTAATCTGCTTTTAATTCTTGCCTGAGGGTGTCCTCATTTGGACGAAACCTGTGGCTTTAATTAAAAGATTTTTTGCGAGAATGGACCACTATTTCAATGCCTTTTTTTCATTATTAATTTACTCACATAGAGTCGAAAATTGATTACATTAGTATGGTTGTTCTGCTAACATCCCAACTTAGAGCCATAATGAAACAATTTTACTATTATTAGCTATGTTCATTCTACTACACATAACGCATGGATATGCATCCTAAAGATCTTCTGTTTTAAATGTTCTACGTTAGCAGTAAAATCTGCTTCTTTTCGACGCATATTAATTTTTGTTTTATGACGATAGACAGCCTTCACCCTTTCCATATGCCAAACAAATAAACGTTATTGAGGAAAGTGATCAAATTAAAATTTGAAATTGTAATTTATTAATTCAACAACACCATCAAATACAAAATTTTAACAACAGTGTTGAATACGAAATTTTACTTTGCACAAATACGTTTGTCATTCTAATTTATTAATTAATTTAACGTCACGAAAGATTAGACGCTAGTCAAATTTAACAAAAAGTTGCATGGAGAAAACGATAAAAAAACCGGAGTGCATCCCTCCTAACAACTAGAATAATTTGTCACCGCTACATGTTTACATACAAGGAATTGCGAAGTCTCAAGCATAAGATTTACGCACACTAATAAGTAAATACGCCGACCACCAAAAATTATTAGATGAAATTAAGGCGATACTCCTTATGGGGACGCCATGTGATATCATGAAGTAGAAATTCATAGAAAATATCAGGTTATAATGATCAAGAAGGACTGGGAAAAGGCACTCCACACTAAGAAAAAAATTGTGTTTAGTCAACGCAAAATGCGTTAATTTAACATACTTTTTGGATTGTATATAAACAACATAACCATTGGATTTGTTCAACCCATAAAACAGTGTTAGCATAAAAATGTTGGTTAAATACTAAATTAAGTAATAAGAAAAAATATTGATTTCAACGAACGCAGCTTCTATTAGATGTTTATCTGGTATAAAAATACCAAATTAATATGTTATAAACATACTTATCACCGTAGCTGCTAAATATGCTGCGTTAGAGGAATGAAATAGGAGAAGCGCCATCTATGTGACAATTTCTGTAATATATACAAGTATCTAACGTATTTATCGCGCTGCATATGGAGGAAACTGCTACAAAATAAATGTGATGCTACTATAGTGCTGATATTCTTCAAATTTTACAACCCAAAACATAATTTTATTTAATGTTTCAGGTTCATTTAACCGCATTTTCAGTTGAATGGAAAAGAAAGCGTGTTAACTTTCTAGTAATATTGAAGGAACCATTTTCATTATTAATTAGAACTAAACAGATTCAAGCTATTTTTTTTATAGATACTCAGAATTGCTTTGGTTTAACTCCAATATGAAAGTAAAATTTTTAAGCGTAAATCATTCCTGAAAGGGGAAACACTAAATAGGCGACTTCCTTTTTTTTTTCAAAAGTAACGTGGTTATTCACTTAGCAATTGGTAATTTAAATTTGTGATTCAAATCACAACACTTCATCTATCCTCACTTTATATTTAATAGTACTGAATGAAGCATTTCGTTTCTTTTGTAGTGTGTGGTTTTCTTTAGGCGGAATCTCTAAAAAGTAAAACGTAAGCTCAACTTCCGATTACTTATAATTGTTGATGCGGATATTCAGATCTTGATACAGGCTAGAAGGTTCTTTTTTGGAATTAAAAAGAACAGGTACGCATATATGCACTTACCCAACTACGTTGCTTCACTTAGGATGCTATCCATATAATGCATTCGCGTGTGTCTGTGTGTTTATGCAGTACCCATGCAATGTTGGAATAAATAAAAAGGAACTAGCCCGTATTTTACCGGCACTTTCAGTAGTAAACGGAAACAATAGATGGATAAACAATAGACAATAAAGCGGGCAAATGCGGATCATGAAAAGGGCAACAGAATTTGTCAAAAACGAGAACAGTCCTCTTGACATAATAATTATTTTAATCCCCCCTTTGAAAATGAAATTCCAACTCACCCGATAATCTTTTATCTTTATAAATTATACCGCATTAAAAAGAGATAACTGTATATAAGGTGGTCCACGCTACGGGGAATGAAAACATCCTGTAGACCGTTTTCTAGGGGTCCAGAAGAGATGCTAGTACGATAACACTCTTCTAAAACCCATATAGAAGTATATGGTCTATTTATAGGCATTGTCAATGTGCAGCGCTGTTCATTTTAATGTGTTTGTTTTTCTGCCATGAGAGCGAAGAGAAAGAATCTATCGTACACGTGTTGGTCGGAGCGGATGGAGGCAGTCTCTAAAAGTATCGGGTTTCACCAGAGACAGCTGTTTTTAGTACGTGGAAGTTATTTTGAGGATCTTCGCTAACGAAAGCAATATGAGAACGTTTCTCACCGAATTTGGTCACTCTGATGTGTTTCAGGTGGACAATATATCATCTGGTGAACAGGATAATATCTGGTAATTGAGACGGTTACACTATGTTGTGACTCTTATGATTATAGTTTACTGCTATGATTACAGGTATATGTGTGTTATGCATCAATTTTAGTTAATATTAATTAAGAATTAAAGCAATTTATTTAATTACTTATATAGTTAAAGTTAATTAAGTGTGGGCGTTATTGTGAGGGAGGGCAGTATGATAAGTAATATTCTATTGTAAGAATTAAAAATTATCTGTAATAACAAATACTACAATAGTCAAAAACTTAATTACTACAAGATATAAAAACTAGTAACCGCAGCAAGTCCTTAGTAGCTTCAGCATCGTTGATATTCCATACTGCTAATGATATAAAATTATAAATCATAAGTTAGCATTCTGTTTGTTACTGCGCATATAAACATAATATCGGGTTTGCAAATGTCGATTTTCTTCTTAATAGTATCAAAACTTGATTGTACTAGCCTGAAAACAATAAATTGTTGTAAATAGTCATAATTGGTTACAATAATCATCATATAATATAAGTATCTTCTCTTTGCGAAAACTTCACTTACAATTAAAAGTAAAGAGTAGGTATGTATCTTAAATGATCTCTATTTTCTGCGTCAGCTCTAAGCTATTTTTTGATGCACAACAAATAGTGCACAAATAGTAATAAAGAAATTTGACAACGTCAACCAATGTAGAGGTGGTATTTCTTATATGGAAGTGTATACAATTAAGTTAATTTTCTAGTGTTAGCTGGAGAGAATACAGAAACCATAAATATTTTATGCATTTTCCTTGCACAAGTTCAAGTTGTTTCTCTTTTGTTATATAATGAGGACACTATATTAACAGGCATATTCCAATCTGAAGCGTACAAGAGAAAATTACAGGACTTGCAAGGATCTACTAAAAAAGGATCTGCTGTTTCTAAGGATAAACCCTAAAGTACGCCTTGTAGTTTGGGCAATTTCATGAACATTATTCAAGAAAGCTAGCTTTTGGTGGACTGAACTCCTAGGTTTTGGACTGAGTTGGCAATGCTGAATACAAGTTAATTAATATGGTAATTCCTAAGTAATTATTGACCTTCTAGAAAAAAACTGATAATGTTACACTTATCTATACTTAAAAACGCGTTGTTTTCATTACAGTAACTATTCATCCTTACAAGATCCATCTGCCGAAACTCACAATCGTGCTAGAAATAGAGTGATATATTTTTAGACACCCGCAAATAAAAGGAAGTTGACATCAATGCATTTAACTAAATCAACAATAAAAATAAAGAACATTAGTGGTTCAAGAGAAAAGCTATGTGGTACTTCGGAAGTGCCGATGCAAAGCCTAGAGTTAAGGTCATTGAAGGTTACATGTTATAGTCTGTTATGGAGATACCAAGGGCTAAAACGCAGACGTTCAAGTTTGTGGAGAATTAATATATGATCTATCCGATCGAAAGCTTTAGAGAAATCAGTATATAATCATCGTAGGCCTCTGTTCATCTAGTACTCGTGAAATCATCTGCCTCAATACAATCAAGTTAGAAACAGTTGATCTCTCCTCTACGAAACCGTGCTGGAATGGTGTTGTTGGATTCTTGACCAAAAGATATATTTTTCATGTGATATTTCAAAAACTTTAGCAAAATGGGAAGCTATATTTTTAGCATCACCATTCTTCATTGTAAGTTATTTTCCAAACTTCTGGGAAAGTATAAGTTTCCAGAATAAGATTTAATACATTAGTTTAGCGGATCTTCTAAATATTGCAGAAGCTCTAAGCGAAAAAGTGAAAACGCGGGTACTTGCTCATCTTGTCTTGTACTGGAATCTCTAATTTTCTTTCGGCTGCCAGAGCTAGCAAGCAAGCAAACCCCTCAACCATAACCTGTGAATCTGTGAAGTTATTGTTCAATTAATAAATATCGCCTGGTATGCGACTAATGTTGTGTTAACCTTAACGTATGCCCAGAACCCCACAAGCTTCGTGGGAATACTAGTTCCTACATTAAAAAGATATTGTTCGCAAGCCTGTATAATTTGCTACTTTAGAAGCGATGGTAGCTTTTTGATTTGAGTTAGAGGATTACTATTACTGCGACGTTTATAGCTCTTGTAATACTCATGTTTAAGTTTAATATTATAAATAATTTCATGAGTATTTCACTTGGGGAGTCTGGGAGAATGCAATTAAAACATTGGTACTTCATTGTCAATAATTTAATACAAAATATTATGAAAAGCACTATATGCAATTGCAGCATTATTATCGACTAACCTATTGTCAAAATGTTGGCTACCCATCTGCGATGAAGTGGGGTACCATGGGGCTAATACCACATCATTGCAGTAGTGTTAAGAGGTGTATGCAAGAAACAAGTGTTGATGAAAAAAATTCTGTAGTTTTAGTATGTGCACTTTTAATAAGTCATCAGTGGAACTTTGCTGAAAATTACGTTGTCTAGTGGTAAATGGATCTTGCAGTGTCCAGATATGATCATTATGACAATTATTAATACCATCTCCCGTAAAGCAAACTTCATCGAAGTACAGAATATTTGAAATCAAGTCATTATTTGAGCACATTGCCGCAATAACCAATTATGAAGTGCTAACTGACATTGAGCATCTCTAATTTGTATATTGAACATTTTTTCGATGATATGCATGAAAGAGTCTGCAGTTCAAATTACACCATACAAAATCCTGACTTACATTTTATTTATGGAAAGCTAATCAATCACAAATCATCTTAGCTTCGTGGTACACCTAAAAGATACTAAAAGAAGTTATCTATGATAAGTACTATATGGATTCCACACCAGCTGAAATGTTCCCACTCCAACTTAATATTTTCCCTATGATTGTTAATAACGAAAAACAAAATATATAATACAGTAGCCTCGCAATTATATGATTACTGATTTATGTAAAAATCTAAAATATGTAAACAACAAAAAAAAGTGACTAGTTCACAGAATCGCGAGTCTACTGTAAATCAGTCAGCTATCAGTTGTTAATATGCCCCCATGAACGACTCTCCTTATATCCCAGCATTCGCCAAGGACATTGACTATGTATAATATTATATGTAATCAATGGCAAGGAGTAAGGGAAAACCATGGCAAAAACTTACTCTGGGAGCAGCTTACACAGCCAGACTTACAGGCAGATTGTCTGGTATTCTCCATGTACTGATTGATTGCAAATGAATTACAAAATAATTGCAGGGCCTTCCTGTTTTACATTGACTGCATGTTGACGAATAGCTTTTGTTGGAGCAAGATTAAAAGGTCTCTTCACACTATAGATCAACGAACATGCAAGGCACGGTGCAAGTCCACAGTTAAAGCAAAATGTCTTTTCTACTAAAAACATAGCATTGTCGCGGCAATTATATTCACTCATGCTGGTCTCCTTGCGATCATGCGACGGGCATGTAAGTGGCGGATCATTTGAAAGAATATTGGACCGGCACAAGCCGTCAATTTCCGTCGAATGCCTGCAAGTATAAATTATACTGTAGTAATCGCAGTCAATTGTCGCAAAAAATTATAGCCAAACTGAAGCGATAGAGGAAATCCGTAAATTTGTACAAACGATTTAGTGACTAAATTCACCGTTGGTTATACGTATTCGTATAGACTGTGTAATTTTGGAAATTCTCAATTTTCCGTTTTTTGACTNCTTATTATCTCAGTACGAATGGAGATGGTGTGAGAGGATGCTGTAAAAAAAAATGTCCTCTCCTTCAATTTTAATGTTACTGACCAGTTTCGAAGATGTCATAGGCACAATAGTGTTGTACCTCGATGATAATCAATCTCTCATGTATAATGACTACATCTAAGTGTGAATAAAAGTGGTTTTATTTTAAATAAATATTCTAAATGTGAACTTGTGTAAAATCAGACATAAATCTAAGGATATTATTATCTCAGGTAAGTACGTGAGTCCGTTTAATTAATAACACTAACGTTTTATTAGTAATTCCACCTTTTTGCAATATAAATTCATTATCGAGAACATGAATACGTCTAAATTAAATTTCAAAATTCCCACGTTTTCTGAACGTTCAAACGGGAGTTAAGTTAGGCTTAAAAAGACGTGTGAAACAGAATGGCCAACCTTGATGGTAAATTACTGGATATTGGTTCGTATCGTAAATACATATTAAATACTTATTCCTAGCACACTACCAACTGCAAATATCCCCAAGTGAGTGCAAACCGTTCAGTAATGATACAAACAAATTCCTAACCCCAAAATTTGCCGAACGTATTAATATGAAATTTCTTAGTAAGTATCATCAAATTTAGATTAGAATTGAAATAATACGTTTATTTGTAGGTAGGTTGGACGAGGAATACCTTGTAATAGCACTAATTCTGTGGACATCGGAGTGGTCTGGAATGGTCGGGTATCGGATAGGTGCCTTGGTACATCGTAGGTACTTCAGATCACGGAGGATGGCTCGATCAGGACAGGAACATAACTCGGGAAAATCGTCGTTGAAGAAAAATTACCCAAAAGTAATAGGTAATTTGGATAATATTTATGTGATAACTTTTTGTTTAACAATGAACAATTATTTTTTTGGTTGTAAATTGGAATAAAATTGGATTTTATCAAAATAGCCGTTAAATTTACGAAATAAATTGAGGCACGTCTGCCTCTGACGAACGTTGGCTAGTGAGTCCTTTCAAATTGAAAAATTTTAACCGACTTGAATGCAATTGTCTTCGACAAGGGGAATAACTGTCTCAGAGCGTCCGTTAATTTCACCGACGCGAGGGGAATATGCATTGTTTAATACATGAGAATGCCTATGTGACCGAATGGACTGTCGAATGTTTAAACGAAATAAAAATAAATAATTACTGTAAAATTTTGGAATCACCTTACAATTGATATAAAATGAAGGTAGGTGTCTCTGAATCATGAGAAAAATACATTTAAAATTTTTAAATACTTATTACTATGTAAAATTAACAATCTTAAAATTCATTACTGTACACAAAAAGTAGGCAACTATACATACACATAGAATTGTGATAGAACCCAATTTCCAGCAATTTTCCATGTCTTTCTGTTGACATATCAAAGCAATTGGACTGCCAATGCATATAAAAACATTATTAAACTAAATTTAAATGACATAAATACACTGTAAAAAAAATGAGAATGTTCACTTGAATTGAACTTGGATCCAAATTTGATCTGTCAATATCTATTGTAAAAATATATCTACCATTCAAATTCTAATATTCATTTTCGGTGTGTCGGTATATCACTGCTGACCATCTTAGGAAAATGCCTTGAAGGACTTGCCAAATGCAGAGATTTCCTACATCACCTGGACATCGTCTGGCTGTCTGCTGCTACATTTTATATCCTTTTTTTTATTATAACTAATTAGTTTTAAAATATAACTAAGTAAAATAATAATTTTACATTTAAATAGTCTCGAATATACATTCCATTTCATTATATATCATATTGGAGTATTGAATTATTATTATTGAGAATCAAAATAGTATCATTGTGTTGCATTTGAAAAAAAAGGCACAAAACGCATACATGCCACATTTTTAAAAATAACTTTTATGTTGTACATACAAATAAAGATCAAATCTAATAGTTTTGTGCAATATTATTATTTTTAAAGTCACTGCAAGTTAATGAAAAAGCTTTTACTGTAGACGAGAGAGTAAATCCTACATTGTGATTGATAATTTGAATTTGCCGAAGAAGTCAATCTATTCAAGGTTCTATTTATAGGTATGAAACATTAGGATGACGTTAGTGCACTACTTTAAGAAGTACGTCGAGAAAGAAACCAGGTGAACTTTCGTCTAATTAGTTTTAAAAATTAATTCGGCGTAAATTCCTATGAAGAAACACAGCCTGATCTGCCAAATTAACAACCTACAGTTGCTACACTTGCCAACCCTGTTACACAGTTGAAGAATGTGCAACGTAAGACAATTAATGAATGACTCATGATGATATGGGTTCTTTTCATAGCACATATTTGGCGAGGTGATATTTTTTCTTAAAATATGTTGATATACGATGTTACTATTTTTACTACCACGAACAATTAGCGGATTAAAAAAATGGAAAGAGAGACGGTGTATCAACAATGAGTGAACTCTATCCTATTGACAAACAATTATTTTTCATACGCTAGACACTGAAGTTTTTACAAAACATTATACTCAAAAAACAGAAAAATATGGAATAATACCCCGATATATATTTTGCAAAGGTAACAAAATTTGCTGTTTCTTTTTAATATAAGCGCTTCTTGACACCGCTGCACATTTAGATATCTAGATCGCTATACCGGTTTCGCATATTTAGCAAAGCGTTTTCTTTAAATTTACCGCCAAGAGATGCCAAATAAAATGAACAATCACTGGCGCAGCATACTTTGAATGTATATGACGGCATTTGGCTCTAACACATAAACAATTTCTTCATTTAAATTCTCTAGATTAGAGTACACCATACAAACATTAATTATGGAATGTTGCAAAATGAAAAAAGTGAAACGACTTGTTTAAAAATGCTGGTGATTCAAATCCCTTAAGCCGCGTTCACACCGATGCACAGTGTAACGAGTAAAGATTTCAAAAATCATATTCTTGTTTAACAACTTTTGTTTATTATTAGAGACGTAAAAACACATAATGAAATATAAAGTAAACAATATATGAAAATATAAAAGCAGTATACCGGGTAATACATTAACTTCCATATCTAATATTAGGTACACAGGATGCCCCACCGAACTGGGACATTAGATTTTTTTGAACTTCTAGTAGAAATTTGATTTTGAAACTTGCAGTGTAGACATGGCTTACTATGATCTACTTAAGGAAAATATTTTCAACTTTATACCACTTTCGGTATACAGGGTGTTGATATCAACTTTCTTATTTTAAATGGAATGGTATCATTTTTATCGGTCTAATGAATTTGGCGAGTCATTTGCAACTAGTTTATATGAAGGTGCCCTATCCCAAAACTCGACCGTTTTTGAGATCTTTTCATTTTCATTGATTTTTTGATATTTGCACTCTTTCAAATAAAATCAAATATTTCATGAGATAGCAGATATTTAATGATTCTACTAAAGTCGATGTAAATACAAGGACGTAGCTATAAGGTGTTATAGCAATAATCACTGAATCACATACAGGGTGTTCGAAAACGTGCCTCCAATGTGGATACCTTTAAGTTAACAAAACTTTTTTCTTTCAAATGGAACATGGTATTTTTTACTACAGCATTGAATGCAGCTCAAAATTCTACATCGATTGATATTAGAGTTTGGTATACATATTCTTAATAGTTTTTAAAGTATTAGCATTTCTTGCAAAAAAATGCTGAAAATATGCCTAAATTCCAAGATTCAAACAAATAAAATGAGTTTTTTCCTACAAAACACTGTGTACATTACTTGCCTAACCTATCTAAATATTTATGTTTCAGATATCTAACATTCACTAGTTTCTTACTAATAGTAATGTCTTTTAGTCATAGAGAACGTACATTAATTATTAGATATTAGTAGACCACGAGATGTGATAACAAACAAGTAATATCTATTGTTGGTAATTTACTACATTGCGCAGTGATAAACCTATGCAGTATTAACAAGTCATATCTTCTATAGTAAGTTCTAATGCTGTCAACTCCACACATTTTCTTCTAACAAGTAAAATATTGTAAATCGAAAGAAATAAGAAAAACATTGAAAGTTACATATAGGTACAAAACACATTTTAGACTTATTCTACATTCATAAAGAATGTAACAATGTTTAGGTACCCATAGTAATTTGTAATGAACAAAAACCTCAAAAAAAAATACAAAGAGAAATTAAAGTAGATATCCTAAATACACCCATATTTCAAACATTGTTCACGCACTAGACCAGGTATTTTCTTTGTAAGGGAGCCGTCTGACATGGAGTCTCCGAAAACAATGCAGCCTCTTGGCTTTTTGTATTAAACTAGATATTAAGCGATACAGACAAATAACATAAATCAGGAACAAACTATTAAGTCTTCGAAAATGTCCAATATGTTGTTCTTTCAGAATAATAGTTTCTTAGTTTTTTTTTTAATTTGACTTATTTTCGATGTATTTAATAAGCAGGCAAAAATATTAACATTTAATTTGCTATGGCGTAATAATTATGGCTTATTAATATTTTATAAGTACAATTACATAAAATTTGCTAATAATTGGAAAACTTTCAAATGATAAATATCTCAGGCATGGAAACCAAACAATCCAAAAAAAGATAACGTATCATTCTAAAAAATAATATACAGAGTGTTTTTAGCAAAAAAATATTTTATTTACTCGAAACTTGGAAATTAGTCATATTTTAGGCAATAAATGCTAATATCTCAAAAACTATCAAAAATAGGTAGGTATACCAAACCCGAATGTCAATCGATGTAGAATTTCACGATGCATTCAATGCTGTAGTAAAAAATACTATGTACCATTTGAAATAAAAAAAGTTTGGTTGGTTTAAAGGTATCCACATTGGAGATGGGTTTTCGAACACCCTGTATGCGATTCGGTTATTATTGCCGTAACACTTTCTACCTACGTCTTTGTACTTACATCGACATTAATAAAACCACTAAATATCTGATACCTCATTGGCTATTTAATTTCACTTGAAACAGTGCAAACGTCAGAAAATCAACAAAATTGCAAACATCTCAAAAACGGTTGAGTTCAGGGATAGGGAACCCTCATGTAAACTAATTGCAAATGACTCGATACATTCATTGTACTGATAAAAATTGTACCATTCCATTTTTATTTAAAATAAGAAAGATTCTATCAACACCCTGTATACTGAAAATGCTATAAAGTTGAAAATATTTTCCTTAAATAGACCACAGTGGGCCATGACTACACTACAAGTTTCAAAATCAAATTCCTGCTAGAAGTTCAAAAAAATCTAATGACCCAGTTCGGTGGGTCACCTGTATATCTAGTAATTTATATCTCGGTAACGGTTTGTCCTTGAGCTTAGGGAAAAAATATACTAGTAAATGTAGTCATGAAAACATTCTTAAAAATATTTTTAAGCTTCTGAACTTCCCGCAAGGTAGCGTAATTTGTTTCCTTTTCGCGTTTATTGTTCTTTTTAATAATTACCCATTATTAAGGTTGGTGAAAAATAAATGCAAAATAAGCGGCTCATAACCATCTGTTAGTTTGATTCATGATACGCAGAAATTACACCTATTAAAAGCGGTATAAGGGAAGCTTATTTTCCGATACTCAAAAGTCCCTGTAACTTCAATGAATGTCAATCGATTTTTAAAAAATTGGACTCATTCTGAAGAGAATATCAAGTAGTTCGAGAATGTAAGTAATATTGTTTGCATTATTGAATTAAATTGACACTAGATGGGGTTATCTGCCAGTTAATTCTAATTATGTGATTTCAAAGTTATAGATAATCATGAGCCGCTTATTTTCCATTTATTTTTCACCAGAGGGCTTGGAAAATTATTAAAAAAGACAATAAATGCAAAAAGAAAATAAATTACGCCATTTTGCGAGAACTTCAGGAAATTAAAAAATATTATAGAAGATGTTTCTATGACCACATTTAGTAGCATAACTTTTCCCAGAGCTCTAGGATAAACCATTACTGAGATATGGCCGTTGCCTACACTTAATGAATCACCCGGTACAGTTAAGTTCTCAAGTTCTAAATAAAACCACACTTTTTAATAAAAAGGAAACGTTTAGTGATCATCATCATCACTAAACGACGAGTCATCACTTCGACCTCGCCGCTGAAGATGTTCACCGTAGTTGCGAACGAAACGTACGAAAGTAATTCCACAAGATCAACAATAATCATGTTTTTTAAGTAAGGCTAAATTAATAGCTAGTATCTTAAGTAAGAATTTAATCACTGTCACATCTTAGCATCTCCAAAAAGACAATAAATGTCGAAACGTCGATGATTTAATTGTTTCAATAAAAAAAAAGTCAAATAACCCACTATTTCCTGATTTTTTATTGATATTTAGATATATTTTGGCTAAATAATAAATTCCAACAATTACAAAAAATTAATACGCTGCATTATTTTTATGAAATTAACAAATATTTTTTTTTATGTTAGTCCTAATAAAACACCACACGATTATTTAATTAAGTATAATTAAGAATTTCAGTATCTACATTAATCTAAAACATAGCTGTTTCTAAAATACACATTGACATGTTTTAATTTTTCGCAAAAAATATTGATTACCTTGTTATTTGGATTCTTCCAGACTTTTGGAACACACTGTATATTGTTATTATTATGTTATTGGTATTGTTTGAAACAAAACCATTAATTGGTATGACTTTTATTTTTTACACCCTGAAATGTCTTCGATTATAAATCAAACGAAAGGAGGAACAAAAGAAATAATTATATACGATTCATAATAAATCGTTCACCACCTCATTCTAAGCTAATCATAAAGCACAGAGCCATTAATAATAAAATCAATACCAACTTCATCATCGATAGCACACTTTGTTCGCACGATGATTTATCTATAAAACAGAATTAATACTAACGCTTTCTACTTATTTCAAACAAAAATGAGAACGTTATAATTCTTCGGAAAGACTAACCAGAGCACTTAAGAAGAGAACACTTGACGCGTAGGTATGTTGTCAAACGTAGTTTCCATCCGAGAGGTTTTCCAACGATAACGAGCCGCCCTTGAAAGGGCTTTATTAATATCGATTCTGCATATACTTAAACGGTAAAGATGGCATTCGATCTTTCGATATTAGGTTAACGTTTTCGCTGGCGTGAAATGAACTTTCCCGATAAGAAAATTCCGTTCGTAGGGCGTAGAAGAACCATAGTTCCGAAGCTTGAGCATTTTCGGCGAATCTCTTAAAAGCATAGGGCGTAGTCATTATTATTAAATGGCGACCTTAATTATGCAAGAAGTAGCTAAATTGGGGTGCACTTTATATTTCATGTATCTACTGATTAGTCAGGTAATCTGATTTTATACAATTAAATATGTATAGATTCTAGAATTCTATGCTTTGCAAAGAATTTCAGTTATTTATTTGTTCACTTATCCATTGCTAAACATTTAACGATTTAAATGGCAAAAGTAGCAACATGTGTAATACAGTTGGCTCGAAAAGTCCGAAGGCAATCAAATAAAAATAATAATAGAATAGAATAATTATTTACTATATTGGTGCATCGTAGTTTAGTTTTCTTTATTTTTTATTAGTATTTCGCGAGTTTTTTGCGCGAATTTTGCGTACAGTAAATTGGATCAAGGAATACAGGATCCTTAATTTGAGAAGTTTTCATGTCATTAATTTATTTTATTCTGTATGTGACATTTGCGTGTTCTCCTTCGCCGGTATACAATGTTTTTCCGATAAATGCACCAAATCAACTTTTGATAGCCATGTTTGAGTGAAATAGGAGAAGCGCCATCTTGACAACAATGGCTGTATCGCATATACCTATTGAACGTAACTATATCGCTAGAAAACTTCGCCATCGTAATTAGAGACCGGATTATATGCAAAGTGCATATATTTTATTTTTTGCATATCTTTAATTATAGTCTATATGTAGACGTTTGAACTTAATTAGCGCTAATTAGTGATTGCATATATTGCATATTTAGGCATTTCTATGCATATTTTTACAAAAGTTGCATATATTGCATATTTAAGCTTTTTCTTATCCTTTCTATTAGTAAAAAATCCTAGTAATTCCTAATGTAGATCGACAACCGACGATTCTCAGAACGATAAATCTTTTACATTGGTTTCTCTAATACTTTTTTCCAAGAACTGCACGTGTTTAATTTTCGTCGAGTAGAAGGGATGTGGTAAATACGTTTTATTATTATTATTATTAATTCCCAAATAAATATTCATTCATTGAATATCTTTGAGCGAAACAGCATGTAATTTTGTTACGTTTTTTAAATACTGTGCGTACATACAATTATAGCCAACAAAATATTTTTATGGATTAAGCCATATCCTGAACTGGTAAAGGATGGCGATAAAATATTTTGTCGAGCCTGCAGTAAACTGGTAAGTTTAATTTTACTAAAAGCTTTACAATTGTTTTTAAATTCTTTAACTTTTGATATAAAATGACAATTGTTGTTGTAGATGTCTTCTGAGAGAAAATACCTAATTGATCAACACGCTAAAACTCCATCACATATTGAAAAATGTGAAAAACTAAAGCGATCCGCATGTGTGCAGCAATCTATATGTCAATGTGTAACATCAACTTCACGAAACTCAGAACAAGGAGAATATAATATGGATCTGTGTAATGCATTAATTTCGTCTAACATACCATTAGCAAGATTAAACAAGGCTAATTTGAAATCATTTCTGCAAAAATATTGCAAACATAATATACTTGACGAAAGTACCTTACGAATCTTGTTACTAGTAAACAATAGCAGAAATTCAACAATTGGTAGGGAATAATTTTATTTCTATCACGGTAGATGAAAGCGCGGATAAATGTGGTCGTTATATTGCCCATTTGTTAATAGGAATTCTTCATGAAGATATTGTAGGTAAATCATATTTAATTTATTGTAAAAAACTTCAAAAAACAAATAATGTGACAATTGCCCAATTCGTTCAAGAATGTTTATGAAATTTCTTTTTACCTTTAAGTATACCTTGTTAAAAAAAGTTACATAATGTTGTCCGACCACTGCACCATACATGATAAAAGCCGCGCAAAATTTAAAATTTTTTTATATTAACATTATTCGTACCACTTGTTTAGCTCATGGATTCAATCGTGTAGCCGAAGACATTAGGAATCAATTCCCTTTGATTAATGATTTAATTAGCAATGTCAAAAAAGTATTTTTAAAAGCACCTTTACGAATCCAATTTTATAAGGAGCGACTTTCCGGTGTTAAGTTGCCTCCTGAACCGATTAATACGAGATGGGGTACATGGTTAGAGGCTGCAATTTTTTTCGCCGATAATTTTGAAGGAATAAAAATGTAATTCTTGAAATCACTGCTGACTGCATTGCTCTAGAAAACTGTAAAAAGATAGTAACATCAACAGAATTGCTACAAAACCTTTTGTATATTAAGTCAAATTATTAGCTTTGTTTCAAGTTCCATTTCGTAAACTAGAAACGCAAGGATGGTCGCTTTCGGAATCAGTCGAAATAGTAGACGAATTTGATATGCTATGTAAGAAGGTTAAGGGTACAATGGGTAATTCTCTATATACGATAAATTTAAAAAAGTGATAAATAAAAATGCGGGGTATTTGAAATTGAAGAAAGTTAAGAAAATTTTTGGAAGGTGAAACAGTAAACGATTTCGACTTTAATTTTAGTTTTAGAATGTATTGCAAAGTTAAAAAATGCACCAATTACATCTGTGTGTTTGTTGAAAGAAAGCTTTTCTATTTCGAAACACATGTATTCTGATAGAAGACTTTCTTTTACACAATTTTGAAAAACATTTAATTAATAAATTGTTTTAGAAATGTGTTGTGAAAAAAAATTGTGCAATAAAGTTAATGTTTAATTTTCTGCTCTTATTTATTTTATGTAAAAATTTTGCATATTGTCGCAATTTATTTGCATATATACCCCAAGTTTATGCATATTTTCTTCAAAAATCGAATGCATATTATTGCGCATATATTCCAGTCTTTCTTTGCATATAATCCGGTCTCTAATCATAATGCTTAGATCAGAGACCTGTTTTACAAAAGGTGTTGGGCTAGTTTGGAAAAAAATGATTTGAACATAATAATTACACTAAATTAACTACAATTATGGTTAGTATCATCTTTATTTCTTAACAATACCCACTTTGTTAATTGAGCAGTACTTATTGTTTAATTGAATTTAGTGGGTTTGTTAAATTAATAAACTAGAAGTTACAAAATAATATGATCGCTTTTTATACCAATTATTTTCTTAATTTTAGCAATGTCTCTAGAATAAACGAGATTTTATTAGTTTGAGGGTTTGTTTGATGATTTCATTAACGACAATATGTAAATCACGAGGGATTTTGGCAGTTGTTGGATATAATTATTAAATAGCTCACTTTAGCTATAAGTTCCATTTTCGCAACCAACACTCAACCGACGACAATGCTTGCAATCCAGCTCAGCCGTTGACGCACACCGAATAAAAGTCAACTTGTGTCGCAGCTCTGAGTGGTGGCAGTCGGTTTCCGCGCGTGGACATTCCTTGGAATCCCTAGCTTAATATTGACCGATTGTTACACATACTTTTAATTTAAGACAATATAAGAAATAATTTTTGAAAATTACGTCAATAAGTGATGAACTTTAACATATATCTTCACATAGCTACTATAAACGTGAAAAATCATATGTAGACTTTCTTTTGGAAGTAAACCATAAAATTCAGTTAGAAGTGATAAAAGGAGGTCTTTGTGCCTTCTTTTTTGATGTTGCAATCAACAAAGAAACAAACAAAAAATGTGTAAAAACTTATGGATTTTATAATGTGATGTGATTTTATCAAATAGATGGATCAATAGCCGTTACTTCTATTAAAATCGTAACTAGACCGAAATATATATGTATTTACAAATAGATCCTACTTATAAACAAAGTCCCCGTCCCGCAAACTTCGGTGCCTGTATTTATCTTTTTGCCTGTGTGTTGACCCGACATAAAAGTAGTTTTAGTAGCAATTTTATTGATACTAAAGCAGGAAGTTGCGCTCGGAAAAGTAGATAATGAAACTTGCTACTTCGCAAAGAATACGAGAAACGTTGTTGTTTGCTTTATAACTCTTTTGTCAGCCGGTGTGAAGTTGTTTTCAAGTTTGAAAGTTGTTTAATATTGAAGTTCCTTGAAAATTACCAGGTTGTTTACGCTTGATCGGATGAAAGTTCGGCCTAAAGCTTGTAATCTAATCTTACGAACTGACTGATAGTTGAGAAATGTATTTAGTTTGTAAACAGAAATATTAATTTTGTATTATATTTTGCTGATTTTAATTTATTGTGTTCCCATTAAGAAAGATGCAATGGAAAATTTAAATTCTACAACGTTTAACTGCGAATAAAGAATTTAGAAGTCCGGTGCACTCGGACAAATATACAGGGTGTATCAAATTAAAAAGTAAATTTTGCTTGGGTGTTAACTACACGACATATAAAGCAGAAACCCGCCGAAACCGGATTTCATCATTAAAAATTAAAAAAAAGTAACATTTAGAGCCAAAAATTCTTTAGTCCGGGCCCGATGCAAGGAAACGTCTGTTAAGCACCTGCTAAACGTGGTATTATGTATAAATACATTGTGGTCTTAATGGTATGCCGTAAGTTCATTTAACGTCATTCTGAATAAATCGGCCAGTCTGTCCTTGTTAAAATAGCAAAACTGAGGTATTTTAAATTTCTTTTCTTTATAAAATAAGCATTCCTTATTTGTTAAGAGCATTCTACGTAAGTCTACAAAGTATTATTTTTAACATCCTGATAAGACGTTCGAGTTTCACCGTATATGCGACTTCAGTAGTTACAACTAACGTAAATATTTTTCTTCTGCTTTGTCGATTCGAGAGTTAGTTGTTAATAAACGGTACCACATGAATCTGAGTTATTTCTTTTGGATTTATTTAATCAAATAACGCAAAATAAATTGATCCGAATTACACAGAAATAAATGTAGATACAGAAAATTTGCAAACACACCTTTTTACTATGATGTCGCGCGAAAATGAATCTATACATTCCCGCGCTTTTGCCGATGCATTAAGCTTCGATTTTCTTTATATGAAATCATGATGGTCCTGATAAGGATCGTTTTTTCGAGGCGGGAAAAAATTAAGGAAAATGTTCGAAGTGGCTTGCACTCCAAGCGGCGATCCACACAAAACTAACAGCCGCGGTAATGGCTGAATGATAGCGATATGTGGGGGTATACTCGGGACAGCATTTAGGTTGGGTACAGGTGCGGCTCTAGCCTACGGCATTTACAAAATATTTTTTTTCTCGTTAATGCTTACAGATAGACCCCCTGTGCATTAAGACTTTTTGATCATATATGATTACAGCTGCTACATATTATTATATTTACCTCTATATCTGATACACCCTGTATATGCAACACCAATCGCACTAAGAGAAGGAAATTCTTAGAACCAAAGGCAATTAAAATAGAAGGAGGATTCAAGATGTGTTATCGAACAAGATCGTACACTATTTCATATAATATTATAAATAATTTGAACCTTCATTTACAACCAGGTAACATTAAATAATTATTAATGAAATTACAATTTAATGTTATTATTATTCATTACCCAACTGTCTTTTTCCATGCGGGGTTTGTCGAATTAATGGTGAAGTGAGGAATTTCGCAATCTTAGTAGGAGTAGGTTCGAATCTCGCGTGAGGAGCAATTTTTTCTTGGGAAAAAATCTCTTAATCTTTACAGTTATTAGCAGAAATATACCAATTTGTTATATTTACTTAGTTTCTATATTTATTTAATATTTGCTACTTGGGTAAATTTCAGTGGCGGCTCGTGAGTTATGAAAGAGGGTGGCCACAAAATAAGAACTTGCCTATTTTCTGTAAATAAAATCCATTCTCCTATTTTTCATGATGGAAAAGACGTCTATGACTTTGTTGTAAAAATGCGTTCAGTCGACCTTCTGACATTGCGCTTCTGAGAAAAGTTTTAATGCGTTTGAGGATAGAAAAACATCGTTCACATTCTGCTGTCGATATCTAGGTTGTACAAATAATATCCAACAGTTTATGTTTCCGTCAAACTTTTTTTTAAGTTGTTGTTTGTTATGAACACTAAAAGTGGCAAAACACCATCTACACCTACGTCACACATGTCATCGCGCTTATAAACTACTGAAAGTTCACTTTTCAATTTTAGGCTGTCCAATATAGGATAAAATTTCACAGTTTTTTATACACGTAATTAACCGACGCAAAATATGACGATTTTTTTTTCCACATCTTCGTTGTACTTAATTTTATGTCGCAAATAAGCACTTTCTAACTATTCACGTATGTCCACTTTGCCTAGAACATTAAAATCCACGCATGCATTCATGTGAGAAACGGAATTTTCGTGTTTCTTTGCCCTCTCTGCGATATGCTTTAAATCATTTTAACCCTTGTTTATTCCACGCACTGACCTCTTTCTTAAAAATTAAGCAGATAAAACAAAATAGTTTATTTGTTAGTGAACATCCGCACATCCACTCATATTTTTATTAAATACTCTATTGTAATTTCGAGTTTTACTTGTGGAAGTGTAGTTTATTTGAAGGTCAGGAATAGGCCTTCCTTTTTCTTTAATTAAAAGTTTTTCCTCAAATGAGAGCGGGTTTTTTTAAGATTTTGCACTCAATTAACTTAACCATCATTAATAATAAACGTCACTTCAAGCCTTTGACATCACACATGCTCGGTACGTGTTGGAAACGATGCTGTCGCAACGAATGCAAGACGTTAACTGGAGACACGAAATTGTGTGGCCCAAAGCGACCGTATAAGCGCATATGGCGAAGATAAACGGAGCCGTCCGAACCATACTCGAAGTAGATACATCGGAAATAGTGCCCCGGAACATAGTTTTGGCCGTTCGCATATGCGCTACCCAATAAACCAACATATCTATGTTACATCTCAATGACGATTCAACCGGATTACACTGTAATATTACCTAGCCATGTAACATAAATATGGATGTAAACAATTTACGTGCTCTTGTTGCTATATCACACAGTTAATGTATCTGTTGTATAGATTTGCCTTTATAGTGAAATACGTATGTTATATAACAATGTAACATGCAAAATACGTAAATGTTATATAATTCATGATATGATCACGATTCATTCAGTAACAGAATATAATACATACTGTGTCTGTGTATAGAGAGTGTAGTGTGTGGTTATGTCACAATATAGGTATAAACCTTGTTATGTTATTAGTCGTTTGCCGGTGGTTGCTGTCTGTTTGTCATCACATGAAAGGTAAGTTTCTTTCTTATCGTATTAAATAAATAATTGTAAAGAGTGTCGTTTTTCCTGTATTTTCATAACCTAAAGCATTTCTTATTCAGTTTCGCTATACTATTCAAAATATCTGCATTGCAATTGTGTGGTATTTAGTTTTAGTTTATTTTATTGTTGTATTATACTTATGATATTTGATACACACTGGAAATTGCTAGAAAAAGAGCTCTCGACAGCGATTACACATCCACAGAAGAGCAAGGGAAGGGAAAGAGAAGAAAAGAGCAGAAGAAAATAAGGACTAATTGGAGTTCTGATGATGCTTGTGATGATAATAATGAAGAAAACTTCCCGCTCCAAACACCGCCAGTAAGTGTAAATTTTTGTATTTTAGAAACAACGCTGCCTTTTTTCGTATTATATGTTAATTTTATTTTTAGGGGTGTCTTCAATGCCAACAAAAACTTAGATAACATTCCAATTGTGATATGTACCCAAACAACACCAGTTTCCAGCAATGCATTAGGTGGTATATACTTATACTTATATAAAATTAGGATATGTGTATACCTTTAAAATTGGTTTTATTCTGAACTATGGGTTAAAATGTTATTATTTGTTATGGAAATTCCAGAATTTGTTGGTGAGAAAATCTTGAATGAGGAAGGTAATAAATTGTTAAGTAATAAAAATGGTCAGGGCATTATACGATATTTATTTGTAGGATTAGCAGAGTCGTCATACACCAGTATTCCTACACTATCGCATGGAATTTATAGTTATTAAATATAGGAAATATATTATAAATAAAATTTGTTTTCAGAGACAGAGAGTGCAATCCAGAAAATTTTGCTGTATGTGAAAAGCATAGATAATAGACTAAAAAAATTGGAAAATTTTAGTAATATTATGCATAGAGATCATTATTATAATGTAGCATAATTTTAAGATGAGAAATATACCACTTTTGACATGTGACTATATATTTTCTTTAATTGATTGTAAAGGCCGACTGTCAGTGAGGGTAATTAAACTTTTAGATGCAACCTCACACGTGACAAATGTATTTTTCTCTTTTCTTTTTCTTTAATGTGTGCACAATACAACAGTTAAAACGAATAATCAGACAGGATTCCAAATAGGATCAAAAGCGTATAAAAGGTCTTATAAGAATGTATGCTATTGTATTATATGACCTTCCCGTCGCGTAAAATCCATAATATTACTAAGATGTATGAACTGTGGTAAAAAATATATTGCAGTTATATAGATGTTACGAGGTAAGTATCTTTGTGCAATATTAAATTTACATGTAAGTTATTTTACAATGTTTATATATAATACATTGATGTAATATAAATGTTACATTACGTTGAAGTTACATAGTAACAAATATGAGACATCACATTCATATTTCAATGTGGCGGACATCGTGTGGTACATGAAAAGTACTTGTAAGTTACAAGATACATAACATTCGTTGCAGAAGGTACGTGATTTATGTAAAATATCCATCTATGATATATTAATGTGGTGCGAAAGGAAACTTTGTTACCATCGTTATAAAAATACGTAAAAATAATAAAATAAAATAATAGTTAAGACCGAAGCCGAGTTCATTTAACTACGGGTATTATTATTAACTTAAAAAACTCCCTTACCTTTAACTACTTATGCATGTGGACGCGACATTTCTTTGAAATGTACTAGGAATACGTATGTAACGCACAGTCACCGAAAAAGCATTCTTTAAAAATTATTTAGACATAAAAATCCAAGATATATGTATATCAAGTCGATTTTGAATGATATTCGTTGCTGTTTAAAGCGAAATGTTTGTTATAAACAAGCAAATAATCACCGAATGAATAGTAGTTTTAAGCTGAACTGAAATACCTATTATTTCACATAAATTTACAAAATTAAACTCTCTTAAAGTGGAAATAAAATATACAAAAAGCGGCTGTAGATTCACAAAGCCAAACATCTTTCGGTTTATTTATCAAGTAAAAAATTTAATCTGTAACGGTTCTATTCGCTCGATCCTAACACACACATCGATACTAGTGGCGTTCATAATAGATACTTTTGGGTCTCGAACAGATATTGACTCTTTTTTCGGTTCGTACTTGATAATTTGTCTTAGTTACTTATTAAGGAACTCATCGATTTCTTGGCAAGACGTAATCTACTAAATTGCACCTACGACGTCTGTATACAGGTGTCTCAGCTTTTAGTTTACAGCCATTATCTGCTTATTGTAACAATAATAAAAGCAGTTGATAACCTGAAAGGCTTTCAAAAGCAAGTTAAATGCTATCTTTTGAATTTGAGCTGTTATTCAGTTGCCGATTTTCTTAATAATAATATTTAGTTTAATTTAAGTATTTCATTATTTTTGTTTGTATTCTATTGACATATTTCATCATTGTCTTTTTTTGTTTGATATTGTTTGAAATAAATATTTATCTATCTACCTATTGTATAGTTACTAAAAAATGTTCAAATAAAAGTGACTTTATATCATGTTGTGTCGATGGTGACGTATGTAATTTTTTATTCGCTCGTGACCTTGAATGAGATTTCAAGGCCGACTTTGATTTTTTAAACGGAAACATGCATTTTTTTTAATGCTGTATGTTATCTGTCAAAAATTAGCAAACAACTTTTGTTCAACACATTTTTTTAATTTGCCTTGTCAGTTTTGAAACAAGTCAGACTAACTTTTTAAAAGCAATTTGTGTTAGCTTAAAGTAATATTTCAATGATTTTAAGTATTTGATGTAATAAATGTTTCACTTTCAAGTTTCGTGTGTATCCTTTAACTTCTTTATAATCTCATAGTTACATTAAATGGGGATTGAATTATATAGCGACGGTACAATACTAGTGCAACATGTTCAAATTTCTTTCTTGAGACGGCACTCATCTTATAGAGACCAAATTTATTACAGTATGTAAATATCCAGGTGCCCACTACGCATATATTGCGCCTAGCAAAACCACTGCTCATCTAAATGCGTTTATAAACGATCGTCTTAATATTGCCCCAGAGAAAAAAGTCGAGAGGGGTTAGATCCGGCGAGCGCGGGGGCCATGCGGCAGCTCCATTCCGCCGTATCCAGCGATTTGGAAACGCATTGTTCAAAAAGTCGGTTACCACCCTTCCAGAGTGTGCCGGACACCGGTCATGGACAAACTACATCCTATTACGGACGTTCAAGGGGATGTCTTCAAGAAGATTGGGAAGCTCTTCTAGACATCTCCTGTAGATATGGCTAGTCAATGTTCCACCAAAGATTTTCGGTCCCAGGATAACATTTCCGATGATTCTCACCCACACATTAACCGAGAATTGGTGCCGAAATCTACTTTCTGACAAAGCATGGGGATTTTCGTCCCTCCAGATGTGCTCGTTATGTGAGTTGTTAATCCCATCACGAGTGAAGGTAGACCCATCAGCGAACACAGCAATTGGGAGGAGATCCTGGTTCTCTAGGATCCACGAGCAAAATTTTTTACGTTTCGCATAGTCTGCAGGTAAGAGATTTTGGATGCTGCCATTTTCACGTAAAGTCCTGTGAATCAACACCCTTTTCTGTCCTGTGGTAGCAACCATTCTTTTTATGCTGGCTCTCCGGAAAACCAGTAGTTTCTGAGAATCGTAAACTTCATGAAGAACAGCTTCAGTGTGGTTTCTTCGCGCAGACACTCGTCGTTAGTCTTTTTCGGGAAGGATCCTTTTTGCCGGAGCGATATGAAACAGTTCATGATGGTTGTCTGACAAGGATGTCTTCGGTTTGGGTAGCGTTCTACGTACTCTCTTGCAGTTGCTGAAGCGTTTCCTCCACAATAGCCATACAAAAATATCATGTCGGCGTACTCTTCCTTCATAAAGAGGCATTTTTAAAGGTTCTACGAGCAAAATCCAAAACTGTCAAAAGTACAATAAAACTGCTTACGTGACAACTGTCAAAAAGCCTACGACAAGTGCATTGGATCTAAATAAGTTACCAGGTGAGTCAAATGCGTCCATGATTCATCTAAATTAGTTACCGTAACCAGTGACTTTCAACTCTTTTAACCACCCATATCTAAAAAACGGTTGAGAATTGGACCTATGCTGACTGGAAGTGTTTTGCTAATTTTGATACAAGGAATAACCCTATGAAGTTATGCAATTCAACGGGGAGACACTCTGTATAATGACATATAAAAAGAAAAGAATTGACTTCGAAATTTTCTGTCCTGTGGTAGCAACCATTCTTCTTATGCTGGTTCTCCGGAGAACCAACAGTTTCTGCGAATCGGTCGATTCTCAGAAACTTCATAAAGAACCGCTTCAGTGTGGTTTCTTCGCGCAGGCTCTCGCTCGTTAGTTTTTTTCGGGAAGGATCCCATTTGCCGGAGCGATATGAAACAGTTCGTGATGGTTGTCCGACAAGAATGTCTTCGCTTCGGGTAGCGTTCTGCGTACTCTCTTGCAGCTGCTGAAGCGTTTCCTTCACAATAGCCATACAAAAATATCATGTCGGCGTACTCTTCCTTCGTAAGGAGAGGCATTTTTAAAGGTTCCACGAGCAAAATCCAAAACTGTCAAAAATACAATAAAACTGCTTATATGACAACTGTCAAAAGGCCTACGTCAAGTGCATTGGATCTAAATAAATTATCAGTCGAGCCAAATGCGTCCATGATTCATCTAAATTAGTTACCGTAACCAGTGACTTTCAACTCTTTTAACCACCCATATCTAAAAAACGGTTGAGAATTGGACCTATGCTGACTGGAAGTGTTTTGCTAATTTTTGCAAGGAATAACCCTATAAAGTTATGCAACTCAACAGGGAGACACCCTGTATAATGACATATGAAACGAAAAGAATTGACTTCGAAATAAAACATTATACAATTATCTGACTCATTGTTTCAGTATATTTATCGTCAAATATAAGCGGAACGAAAAGAAACAATTCCTATTTTTAAATATAATGCAGTGCGACACTCATAAAATACTCGCACTTCAGCAAACCTACCGCGACCTAAATCTAACCGAGCCAGGAAACTCCGCAAATTGGACGACGATTAACCGCACTTACGCGCAAGGATCTTGCAATTAACGCGTACGACACCTGACACAAGCAATTAGCGTAGGTATAGCTGCAGCGTATAATCTCCAATCTACCACGTCAATTTTCTAGGTCACAACCTTCCCCCGACATCGTCGCTATGATATTTCTAACCCCCGTTCGCCCGTTACGCTCTCTATGGTGTAAGAAGCACCGATTCCGACGCATTTCACGATTGCTCATCGATAACTGAAGTTACGCACCCTAACAGCAAACGTAGGATCGCATACAAATAAGTCTGTCCATAGACATAACGATATTCGACTAATGAACATTATCGGGGGTTATCTATTCCCTGCTGCGGAAAGTACGGAGAACTTATGCAAATGAGCTAATCGGCCATGTAACGAGAAAATCAATTTTCCTTAACTAGAGAATAATTATGTTTCATTCAATATAATCCATGGCTGGATGCATACAAATTCCGTTATGCCCAAATGCTAAAATATACCTGGGGTTGGGAGTACCTACCAGGCGCGTCCCCGAGATGGTGGATAGGGGTAAGGCCATCTTATCAGGGTTCGCTCAAGGCGAGATGGTTAGTGGCGGCTATAAGTTTGTCCTCTCTACTTAAAACCGGAGCAGGGTGAATGAAGGTCATTGCCGTGAATCACTCCCCGCTCGCCGAGCTGTCGTGTCGTGGCTAAAGGCTTGCACAGGGTTCTAAACAATGCCAGTTGTTGGCTTTCGGCTAACCGAAAGCCCACTGTTAAACCAAGTCCCGAAAGGGATAGGGGGTCTTGCTTAAACTGCACGGACCGAGAGGCGAGACACCTCAACAAAAAACCTAAATTTTAAAGGTGGCGACTAGGCTGATGGATGCGCGCTGACAGAAGACAGTCTACTAGTCCAACCATGGGCACCTGGCGCAACCATTGTATTTAGCTTACTCTGCATGCGGGGCTCTGTGGATGCGGACCCTTTTCTTTCCTAGGTACTCCTTGGGATCAACCCATGGAGGAAGGACGTTTATTAGCGGGACGACACCGTAATAAACATGATTGGAGGCAGGACTTCCATAAGAAGCCTTCCACTTCCAAAGTAAGAATACCTCACTAGGAAGGAACAAAGGGAGGAGCAAAACGACTGGAGCAGATTAGGAAACAGGATGGCATCCATCCCTTCTCAAATTGCGTAGCACTGTGCAACTCAAGGGCGTTGCACCTGGGAGCACGTGAAATCGAAGAGGGAGACCTGCCTAGATATCCTACACTTTCTGAAAGGAATAGGATTGCAAGGCCAGCTGTAAAACAGCAAGAACAGGGGACACAATAGATCTTTTAGGTCGCAGTGTAATATCACCCTTGCAATATATACATATAATGTTAAAATATAACTGGTAGAAAAAAACTTTTAATCTCATCCTGAATTCCGTTACGAATGTGCTCATTAGATCGAAAAAAATGTTCTTCAGTAAATTGCGTGGTTTTATCTATTTTATTATTCAGCTTTCATTTTCATTTAATAAACTATTTGTCTGTTATTAATAAAAGTAATGTGAAACGCTTTTTGTATTTTTTACTTATTAATTGAAACATACAAATAATCAGTAACACTTATTAATGAACTTATAACCTGCTATGATAAGTCATGACGGAATTCAGGAGCAGATTAATGGTGGTCAAGTACTTTCTGAAAATGGTAACGGAGTTCAGTATTGTAATACAGGTAACAACCTTCCTGTAACGGAGTTCAGTCTCGTAATACAGCTAACAACCTTCCTGTAACGGAGTTCAGTCTTGTAATACAGGTAACAATCTTCTTGTAACGGAGTTCAGTCTTGTAATAAAGGTGACAATCTTCCTGTAACGGAGTTCAGACTTGTAATACAGGTAACAATCTTCCTGTAACGGAGTTCAGTCTCGTAATACAGGTGATAATCTTCCTGTAACGGAGTTCAGTCTTGTAATATAGTAACAATCTTTCTTGTAACGGAGTTCAGTCTTTGTAATACAGGTGACAATCTTCCTGTAACGGAGTTCAATCTTGTAATACAGGTAACAATCTTCCTAAAACGGAGTTCAGACTTGTAATACAGGTAACAATCTTGCTGTAACTGAGTTCAGTCTCGTAATACAGGTGATAATCTTCCTGTAACGGAGTTCAGTCTTGTAATATAGGTAACAATCTTCTTGTAACGGAGTTCAGTCTTATAATACAGGTGACAATCTTCCTGTAACGGAGTTCAATCTTGTAATACAGGTAACAATCTTCCTAAAACGGAGTTCAGACTTGTAATACAGGTAACAATCTTCCTGTAACGGAGTTCAGTCTCGTAATACAGGTGATAATCTTCCTGTAACGGAGTTCAGTCTTGTAATATAGGTAACAGTCTTCCTGTAACGGAGTTCAGTCTTGTAATACAGGTAACAATCTCCCTGTAACGCAGTTCAGTCTTGTAATACAGGTAACAGTCTTCCTGTAACGAAATTCAGTCTTGTAATACAGGTAACAACCTTCCTGTAACGGAGTTCAGTCTTGTAAAACAGGTAACAACCTTGCTGTAACGGAGCTCGGGTGCACCGCCACGGTTTACAATTTAAATCTCATTATTCTATAATGAAAATATCAAAAATATCAGAGGACTGTAGTGTAGTACTAGACACGTAAATATCTCCCCGCACTACATTAGATTTGATTAATTCGGGGCAATTGTTTTTTGAACAAATCGATTCCAATTCTCAATCGAAAAGCGAATGAATTCCGTAAAAATAAGAAAGACCTATTACCTAAACATGCACTGTTATCTCCCTCAAAAAAGGAAACATATTTACAAGTACTCGTTCGATTATATATATCGACACTCACAGGTTTGAATTCGGCATAGTCCCATTAGCTCAATTAGTTAGAGCGGCCGTCCGAAGAACGGTGGGTGCCTGGTTCAAATCCTACTTGGGATTAATTTTTCTTTGAAAAATTTCTCCCAGAAATTTGTTACAGTAAATCAGTTTTCCTATTTATATTATATTTATATTATATTTATATATTTACAAGTGCTTTTTCTACGCTTACTCGACCCTTCAAAATACCAAGAATTAGCGACGAATGAGGACATTTTCTTTTCTACCCTCATAAATAAATCAAACTGGAGTACTGCAGATGTGCCCCTTCCTATGCAGTAAGTTATTTAAATTTTTTTTTTGGATATACAGAGTACACCCTGTATATTGTGACATATTTTGATAGTACGGACTAAATAAAGACAAGTTGGTGTTAGGTCTCTTATATCTAACTCAACACGTTTACGAGAAAATTAACTATTCTTCAAAATGTAGACCAAAATTAAAGAGGCATGCCTGTCATGCATATTTAAGCTAGATATTTTAAACTGTATTTATTTTTAACTAAAGCATTAGACTTGATAATAAAATAAAAGTAATGCAAAAAAAATATACGGGGTCAACAAAAACATACTTTTAATTTTCGATATCTTTAAAGGCAAGTAACTTTCTTATTTTAAATGGAACACCCTGTATTTATTACCTTATTTAGATTCTAATTTTAACGGTCTTTAAGATTGTATTAATGCTTCCTATACTTATCTGTTATAGTTTCTTAGTAATTTATAATTTTTTTTTTTAAATATTAATTCCTATCAATTCTTTTTCGAAAGTAGGCTTAAACAAAAGTATCGTTATTATTCATTATACACAAAAGTGATTTGACAATAACAGAACTTGTCAGTTGCGCATCATTGTTGTTCGTGGTTATTTAAGAGGCATTTTAATTATTTACAATGAGAAATTATCCTCAAGCAGAAAAGAATGATATGATTTTAATAATTGGAGAGTGTGAAGAAAATTGTTTGCTAACATCAAGGATTTATGCGCAAACATATCCTAACAGACGCCATCGCGATAAGCGTTGTTCAGAAAATTTTGCTGCAAGTATTCCGAAGTACAGGAAGTGTGCATTATAAGAAAACAGAACGACAAAAACCGATTACCGGAAATGAAGGAAATAATATTTTAGTTATCGAATCTCTTGCTGAAAATCCGCATACAAGTCAGCGAAAAATAAATGAAACTACAGGGATAAGCAGAGGGAGGATCAGATGAACTATAAAGATGAATAAATTTTACCCATACCACATACAATTGCATCAAGAACTTTTGGAAGTAGATTATGATCGGCGGCTTGAATTTTGCTATGCGCTCTAGAAAAGTTAAGAGATAACGAATTATCTCGATTATGTGTTATTTTCGGATGAGTCAACTTTTCATAACAACGGATTAGTTAATAGGCATAATTTTCATTATTACAGCGACCAGAATCCTGATTTCTTTAGAACCCTAAATCGTCAATATCGATGGTTTGTTAATGTGTGGGGCGGAATAGTTGGAAAGCACGTGATAGGGTCATACTTTTTTGATGGTCACTTGAATGGTGGAATGTTTCTACAATTTATAAAATATAACAGCAATACTTTTGGAAAATATACCTATTAATATTCGACAAAGACTTTGGTTGCAAAGGTGCTCCTGCCCACTTTCAAATAAGCCTTCGGCAAGAATTAGATAGGCAGTATCCCAAGAGATGGATATGTCGCGGAGGTCCACAGAATTGGCCAGCAAGATGTCCAGATCTAACGAGCCCAGATTTTTTTTTATGGGGATATATTAAAGATATTGTTTATGTGTTGGTGGTATGTCTACCACCAACCACACCCGACAATATGAAAGAGCGAATAAGAATGGCGTTTCGATCTAGAACACCAAATGTTTTGAGTAATGTTAAAGACTCATTTCAAGAAAGAGTACGCCTCTGCATTGAAAACGATGACCAACATTTTGAACATTTTTTAAAACATTAGCAGTTTTTAACATATCAGTTTATCGTTTTAATAAAGTACATTTCTAAAGTTTACTTAGTTATGACTTTTAATTAGTATGTAGGAAAAGCCAGTTGAAAAGTTAGGCTGATTATTATCAACTATCTATGTTGAATAATAACAGCAGTTTTGTCCAAGCTTACTTCAAAAAAAAAAAAAATAATGACCAGGGATTAATATTTGAAAAAGAAAATTATAAATTACTAAGAAACTATAACGGATCCATTTGTGTTTTTGATAGCTGTGATGGTTTTCACATACATTTTAATGTGTTATTGTGTTTTCGTCTGTATTTTAGATAGTAACTGTTTCAAATTTTTCTCTCATTGTGTTTATATATATACTTATTTACGATGTATCATTTTATATAAACGAATATTGACGTTTATTGCCCGATGATGCTTAATTAGGACCGAAACATGTCGCAATAAGATATTAAATAAGATAATAATAATAATAATAATAATATTTATTGATTCATAATATTAATATATAATAATTGAATCAGTCAAAGAAAAAGAAAAGGAAAATAAATGCAAAAAAAGGTAATGATTTTACTACACTGAACTACAATAAACACTAAAGCTAGCCAAAATAAAAGTAAAGAAAAAAAAAGAAGCAAAATGACAAAAGTGGAAAGAAAGAAACAACCAAAAATAAAAAGATATTTCTAAGTTTCCAAACGTTGCCTATTAAATGCACGAGTGATTAGCTAATTGACGTAAATTACAAGAAAAATTCGTCTATAGTGTAGTAGCAATTATATATCAGCATTTCTTTAACAAGTTTTTTAAATTGTCTTTGATTTTTGCATTCACCCGATAACTTATTGTATAGTTTCCGTCCCATATATTCTACACCTTTGCATGTTACAGATAGCTCAGCTTTCGGCGGATGAAAATCGCTGGCTCTACGCGTGTAAGGATTGGAATACGAATTTTCGCTTTTTAATTTAATTTTTCAATATAACAGATAGGTATAGGAGGCATTAATACAATCTTAAAGATCGTTAAAATTAGAATCTAAATCAGGTAATAAATATAGGGTGTTCTATTCAAAATGTAAAAAAGTAAATGTATAAAAGTTACTTGCCTTTGAAGATAGCGAAAATTAAAAGTATGTTTTTGTTCACCCCGTATAATTTCTTGCATTACTTTTATTTTATTATCAAGTCTAATGCTTTAGTTAAAAAGTAAATACAGTTTAAAATATCTAGCTTAAATATGCATGACAGGCGCGCCTCTTCAATTTTGATCTACATTTTGAAGGATAGTTAATAATCTCGTAAACGAGTTGAGTTAGGCATAAGAAACCTAACACCAACTTGTCTTTATTTAGTCTGTACTATCAAAATATGTCATAATATACAGGGTGTTTCATTTAATTTTTCACAACTTCAGTGTGTAACTTTTCTTTGAGTCGCCCTGTATAGGTACTTCAAAATAATTTTGAAATGTGCTCCTTCTGAACCCGTATAACCCTTAACAAAAGAAAATTGAAAATATGTTACCACTTTTCGTATATAAATCAACGCGAATGTGGTGGCCCACTCCTGTATATGGTTTCGTATGAATCTAACACTTTGGGTGATTGTACATTTTCCACAAATTCAAGGTTCTCTATGTCGATTTTATGTCCGGTATCGTTTATATGTTGCAAAAAAGCTGGATAATTCAAGTCTACCGTATCGATAACACGCAATGTGTTCTTTGAATCTAGTTCCGATCGAACGCTTTGTTTGTCCAATATAAATTTTATAATATCGGATTTTGTATCGGATATGTCCGATCTTTCGTTGAGATGAGGTTTATCTTTCGCGTTATTTACCTAAAAGATTTCTGAGTGTGTTGCGCGAGCAGAAGGAAATGCTCAAATTTAGTTCTTTAAAAACGTCGCTAAACCTTTTAAAATGCGATAGGAAAGGATAATTTAACAGACTTTTTGTCGCGATTGTCTTCTGAAGTTAAAGTCATGGCACTTCTAACATAGTGTTTATATTGGGCTTTCTTTACGCTCCGGACTACATCTTTAGAAGGGTAACTATTAGAGATTGTACCTTTTTAATGAATTGCAATTCTTTGTTAAATTTGGCCTTATTACGTGGGAATTTTATAAGTCTAACCAAAAAGGCTTTGTATAAACCACACTTGTAGTTGTTGCCTATGAAAAAATAGGCAACCAATCGTACATTATGCAACACTCTTAAGATATCTACATTAGCGCTATCTACTGGGTTTTCATCCAAGTCACAATAAGATTACAACATTTCGTATTTAACCTCTAGGTCCGCGTGCGCCTCGGAACGAAGATAAGATAGAGGACGGAGGACAATCGACCAGTCGAAAAATTGTGACTGTTTAAAAATAAACTGTCGGTCTATCGATTCGCTTGCAAATTCCTTCCGTTGGATATAAGGTTTAAGGTGGACGTAAGAAAAACGGATGGCTGTTGTTTTTAACAGGGTCAGCGCGGGTCGAGTGAGGGAATATCGACTGAGTTAACCCTTCTAATAGCCGTGGTGGTGTTGGTTTGAATAATTTATATTTGAGGTCAGAGCTTTCTGTTTCGCATACCTAAAAATAGTGCCAAAGTAAATCGAGCGATGAATATTTGTACGGTATAATATTATTGTATCAGCATTAATGTTAGAAAATTATGAGGATTATTTATCAATATGTTTCATGTTGAGCTTAATAGAAATGTGTATGATGTCTCATAACTTATATCAACACTTTAGATATAATTGTATCTCTAACAAAGCACCTAACAACGACATTTAAATCTCGATCGCAGGACACACAAAAAAAAACACTTGGCAACTCTAATAAGAAAAATAATAAATACACTATTAAAATTTAATAACTTATTTATGTTCCTGTTTAGTTTCTTTATTATTTAGCCAATCTATTCAAGCTCTTAAACATTTTTGACATGTGGCTTATAATAATGAAACAACAATATTTCAGGAAGTTTCGACACCGTTGCTATAAGTGTGCCCTCCCACCCTGAAATTGGGATGCCACAGGTTGTTGGCTTTCAGTCTGAGGATGGCATTCATTGCCTCCGCTCTCACATAGAGTTCCAGCGGGGGGAGGCCCACAATGGTCTCCAAAGAAGCGGTCCCTGTGCTGTTAATTGCACCAGTGATTTCCAGCAATGCCTGTTGCTGGACAGCGGTTAGCAGCTTCGCTCCGGAGGACACTTCTGTCCTCCTCCACCAGACTACTGCCCCGTATGTTATCGCTGGTCTTATCACGGCAGTATATAGCCAATGAATCACCCTCGGCTTTAGTCCCCAGGTTTTACCAGCAACTCTCCTGCAGCGCCAGAATAGAATAGAATGGACAGCGTAGCCCTGGTCGTTGTTTTAACTAAGTGATTTTTCCAGCTCAGTTTTGCATCGAGGGTAACACCCAGATACTTTATTTCCTTGGTAAATTGTAACTCCTGCCCAGACAGTTTAATGCCGCCTAGGTCATAGAGTTTCCTCGTGTTGGTAAAAGCAACCAACTTTGTTTTTTGTGGAGTAACTGAGAGTCCTTGTAATTGTAAGTGATGTCAAAACCAAGAAGTGAAACCGGCTTTCACAAGAAGTCCTTAATTGTATTTATATTACTCGATCATATTTCCAGTACCAAATTTAAGTACAGTCCAAATATAATCGAAAATATGAAATACAGTGCACTATATGATCATAAACACACATAACTTGTAAAATAGAATTTCATTTTTGTTGTTTTTATATTGAGAATTAAGGTTTTAGTTTGTATTTAAGAGAATTTTATTTTTTGTTCAGTTTTTACATTGGGAATTATGCCCTTATTTTGTAAACTTTAAAACATTTTTGTATTAATTAGTATTTTGAATCAGGTGAAAGTCAGGGAAAATTTAAACATGACGTAGGGAAATGTAGGGATCTTGAATTATGCGATGAGGAAACAGACAGTTTAAAAGCTGCTTGCTAACGAATCGATAGAAGTTTTCTTACCTAAATTGCACACTCCAAAGGCTCCTTCTGAGATCGGTTAATGTTGGATAACACTAAATATAAACCGAATAAAGAAAATGAGAATTGCATAACCAACGAAAGCTAGTTAAATTTTCTTCGATAGGTCCTTGTCATTGCTTGCTTTTCCTTTAAATACACCATTCTGAACGATTTTTTGCACTGTTACGTAAGACACTCCCGTTAATTTTGAT
Organism: Protaetia brevitarsis; assembly: GCA_004143645.1. NCBI lineage: Eukaryota > Metazoa > Arthropoda > Insecta > Coleoptera > Scarabaeidae > Protaetia > Protaetia brevitarsis. The sequence continues at coordinate 1,309,553 of RXPK01000101.1, read as the reverse complement.
GTTCTAACAATTGTCCCTGTTATAACTCCATAATTCTCACTCTTCAAATTATTGTATACATTTATTATATGATTATATACTGTGTTTCAGTACTCCAATTTCTTGCACTACCAACATCATCTTCCATCGCGTCTCTTCCATTCACTTATCGAAATATTAATACCCACGAATTAAAACATATATAAAACAAATTTAGACATTTACACTATATACGACAATTGTCTCAACTATATTTTCGTATTTATCACCTTCTTATGCATGTTTTGATTTGTATAAATTAGTTAATTGCGCGAGAGGCGTGTTAATATTTAAAGTTTAAACATTCTTTAATACAATTACAAGTATATTTGATTTGTTAAAATTTAATTGTTTACTTTTGAAAAATGAGAGTTAAATTGTAAACGGTGGATTATATTAAATGAAACATAATTATTCTCTTTTTAAGAAAACTCCAATTTCTCCTAATACGGTTCATTACCTCATTTGCATAATTTTTGGGTACCTGTCCCAGCAGGTAGTCGACAATTACCGCTAAACATCATCAGTTAAAACGTTATATCTATAGACAAACAATACTGTTGCTAAAATAAAGGCTAAGATAAGACGAGATCGATTCTTGCATAGCTTTGACTATTGTTTTTTTTTTAAAGCGGCTTTATAGACACATATTTAAGGAGAGTAGAAATAAATAATATTTTATGTATTTACATGTTTGTATTTTGAATTGTATTGTCAATTTTACAAAAAAAAAAAAAATTAAGACGTTGCAAATTAATATTTTGACAACAGTATTTCAATTGCAAAATTTAGCGTCTTTAATATCTAAGTACAACTTTTTTTTTTATATACCGTTGACAAAATTACAAAGACATTAATATTGGATGAAACGTCTTGATTAATTTTGGATTTTTTTTGATAGCTCTAAATGTAAAAATGTATAGACTATTATTTACAAAAAAGAATTAGTACCTTTATAAAAGCCAAAACCTGCTCAAGTTTTAATAACAAATTATCGCTATTATAGAAACGGTGATCAATTCATGATAACCATATTAAAAACTTCATTTTTGTTCAACAAGGTAATACTCTGATCATCTTAGATAAAGAAGATTATAGTGGGACCTCCGTATCCGCGGTACATACTGCTGTGGTATAGAGAACCCAAGTTTGCTAAATGTATTTTGAGCTGCATATTTTGATTTGTTTATTTTCTTCCGAGCTGTTGTTTCAGTTTACCGAGAATTTTTCACAAATTTTATGTTTATTTTGTATAAATTAGTTAAAGAGTTTATTGTATGATTTAATTAATTAAGTGTTAAGTTTTTTTTAAATTAATTCCATTCATTAATTTGTCTAGTGTAGATTAAATGCGGATTCTATTGAATATTGGCGTATTGTTATATGACTGCGTTGTACGATTTTGAGAGAGGGATTTTTATAAGAAAAACAATTGCAGAGTTTCGCTAAGGACTTCCTTGTTCGGCTATTGACGTGAGTAGACGTATTTTTGTATATCATTGTTGCCATTTTGTAATTCGTTTAATATTGAAATTTAATTCTGTAAAAATTTAGTCAATCAAGGATTTCTTTTCGTAATAATAGTTAATATATTGAAGTGTGCACATTATAGATATAAGATCAATTATTATTCTTGTTTGGGAAGATACATTTTAGTTTATTTTAATTTGAAACCACGTGGGTTGAAATTGAAAGATTTTGGATTATCTTTCTGAACAAACAAAACTTTTGCTTTGCATAGGAAATAGCATTGTCCTAGTTTAATTTTGAGTCAAGTGCAGTTTTTATTTTAGGCGAGAACCATCAGTTCAAGGTTTTTTTTTCTGCACAATTTGTAATTTAACCCATTTTTGAAATAAATTTGATTGTTAATTAACGTCGTTGGGTTGAAAATTCTGTTCTTTTATTTTTAATTAAACCTTTTCAATTTTTCGGGTAATTAAGAAAGTCAGATTTCATTCACTCACAATTTACTTTTCGCGGTTAGATTCAAGTTTTAATTCGCGAGGGTAACTCTGAGGTTATTAGTTCTTTTGCGCACTTTAAAATTTTCCGTTGAGCTAGCTAATTTAATTTTTCTTTTTCCTTGTTAAATTCATTTTGCAATTTCATTTAATTCAATCTGTACATAGCAATACGTTCCACTTACCTTGCCGCGGATACCGAAAGCCGCGGATAATAGCGAACATCTACCAATTTTCGTGTAAATGCAAGGTAATGCAAAAGTATGAGCACGTATGATAGTACATACTTGTATTAACTCAATAACAAAAGGAATTTAGTCTCTCATTTATTTATTTTATTCATCTTCCTCTTCCTCTGTCGATGAAGTTATAAGTTCCTCCAATTCTTTATTCGATAATTCCTCTCCATGTTCTTCAATACACTCATGCACCTCCTCCTCCATCAAATCAACGAATCCTTCTTCACTAAACTGCCTTGCTAGGTAAATGATTTTGTTTACTTCCTCATCAACAGTCGGTAAATCTTCAAAGTCTCTAACAACCTCAATCCAGAAATTCTGCCAACATGATTTTATAGTCGCTGGTTTTAATTCATTTATTACTGTTTTGATAAATGTAATTGCGTCGGCGATTGTAAATGTTTTCTAGCAATCCATAATTTACAACTCAGGTTTTATATCCATTGATATTCTTTCTAAGTCTTTCAAATACAAGATGAATGTATATTGCCTTAACGCACCTAATAATACTCTGGTCGAGAGGTTGCAGTAATGAGGTGGTATTTGGCGGTAAAAATACAATCTTAATATTTTCATCTTCCATAGCAATGGATTTTAGATGACTAGGTGCATTGTTTATTATTAACAATGCTTTAAATGGCAATTTCTCCTGTTTCAAGTATCGTTTGACTTCAGGAATGAAGCATAGGCAAAACCATTCAGTGAAATGTGTTGCTATAACTCATGCTTTGTTATTGGATTGCCAGAAACCGGTAGATTACTTCTGTCTTTATTTTTGAGGGCGCGAGGATTTTGTGAACGATGTATTACGCCTGGCTTGATCACGTGCCCTTCAACATTAACATATAATAGCAACGTTAACCTGTCTTTACATGCTTTGAATCCTGGTGCCTGTTTTGCTGTTTTATGAATATACGTTCTACTGGGCATTTTTTTTCCACAGCAAACCAGTTTCATCGCAGTTGAACACTTGTTTTGGGTTTTGGGCACCCTCTTCAATAATTCTTTTTAACTAAGCCGAAAACGTAGCAGCAGCTTCTTCGTTTGTAGATGCAGCTTCTCCAGTGATCTTTAAATTTTTTCAAGTTATATCTGCTCTTGAATCTATTCAACCATCCCCTACTTGCTGTGAATGGTTTTACGTCTTCTTCAGTGCTGCCCTTTTTTTAAATTTTCAAGACTTAAGGCTCTTTGCTGTAAAATATTACCACTGATCGGTATATGCTTCCTATTCATATCTTCAATCCATAAATTTAACGCTCTCTCTAGCTTTATTAGTATTTTATCACGTATTGTGGAATTTTTTTTTGCAGTTTGGGGTGCCACAGAATATAGATCGAATATTCTTCTCGAATTCGTAGTTTTTCACCACGAGTTAATATTATTATATATTACATATAAATAACAGTGTGTACTAACACATGCAACCCACGAGAACATTTAAGTTGTATTGTGTGGAAAAAATGAGTCTTCATATTCATACCAATAAAAAAATGACATTACATATTCAGCATTTTTATACAAATTTAAACAATGAACAGTATTATAGAACACAACCACTGCCTTATATTTCGTTTATATTTACTGTTTGAAGAGCTGTTGTTCATTGCAAACTTTTTAGTGCGCCTAATACAAACAATTCAAATATGTATTGTACCTATACTTACAGCGATATATTGCACTGTATAGAAACATCAGTATTTTCACGAAATGTGTAAATACATCAGTGAATAATGACCAATTGTAACGAGAAAAAGTTTCGATATAATTTAATCGCGTCAGTGCCCTTTTTAACTGAGGAATGGTTAATTGAACCACTCTTTACTTTCATTGTATGTATCAAGTACATGTTTCCGATTGGATAGAAAAACATCTTTCCTTGTATGTTTAATACAGTGTGCCTTTCTAAGAATGACGCATGGTGTTCGGTAAATATATAAAAAAATATAATACCCAAGTATGTATAAACAAAGCATTAAAGAATACTAGTGTATATAGTAACATCATGATGAGGTAGGTGTAAACCTATTATGTGTACACTATCCAGAGGCGTATGACATCCAGATGGTGCGTGGCATCAATAAAAGACGGAAAATATGCTCGACATAAATCCCGTCTGGCAATTCGCTCAACTACAACAAACATATTTGTATGTAATACTAACGTAACACATCAAACCTCTCACACAAAGCCTCTACATTATTGTTTCTCTCATATGATTTTGCCACTACTTTTACATACCAGAAAGAATTGAATGAGAATTTTTATCGCAAAAAGTTAGTGAATTATCAAGAATAACAACTGCAAAACGTAGATAAATATACAAATATACAAACAGTTACAATATTACCTAACCCAATGTCAATTGCATAATCACTTATGTAGAGTCACCCATATTATTATTTAGCACTCGAACGAATGGCTCGAAACTTTGATGGTGTCAGTGGCGGTCAGTAACTTTTTGTACAAGGGAGGCTACTGTAACCTAGGTAACTCTTTTCGGTCAATAAATTATATTTGTATAGTTATTATAGTAGTAAATGTAGAATAAAAATTGGAAAAAAAGGAGATTAGAAAAATATATAATCTATTATTTGGCAAAATCACGCAGAGGTGAGAGACTGCTTGGATAGGAAAATTGATAAGGTAATAGGTAAAAAGGTAATAAAAATTTAAAATAAACTCTTGATAAATGTAATAATAAACCACAAATAAACTCTAAAAACAATGACAAATTCTTAGCAAACTAACAATAGATGTAATAGTAATTTCTCTCAGAAAATTATGTAATAAAGAAATAAAATTAATAAAAAAAAATAATAAACTCTTAATAAATGTAATGGTAAACCAAAATGAACTCTAAAAAAATGTTATAAATCACTAGCATCAAAGAAGAAATGCTTAAATACAATGAACCGATAGAGCATGCCACCAGGCGAGGCTGATGGTCTATTGTAGGAATCACCATGTCGGCAACAGCAACGAAAGTTGAATAATACTAGGAGCAGACTCGATTTTGTGCCTACCACATGTACAATATTTAATGATTTTCAATAATCTTTTGAAACTTTTTATAATATTTTCTTATACTGTTTTAATATGGACTTTCCTTTAAAATGCGTCAAGGTTACTAAATCCAAAAAGAATTGGGGTAACATTAAATCTTCATCAGAAAACCTAAAATCATTATTTTTACTTAAACAAAAATATCCTGAATTGAATGAATTCTATAAAAAAAAGCAAAAAGGGACGATCAACGATTAGTAGCAAATGTCAAACAATCATACTACCAGAACAGAATTGCATGTTCTACTAACCCCACAAGAGCGGCTTGGGGCGTCATTAAGGAATTGTCTAACTCTATACCTAAGCAAAGCAATATTGAATTAAAAATAAAGAACATAGTTACATCAAATCCTAGTTATATTACAAAACCCTTCAATCAATATTTCGCTAATACCCCGATAATACTCACTTATAAAGGTAAAGACGGCTCTGATGTTACTACCCATCAAATGGGTACAGACCAAAGCATTTTCTTAAAACCTTTCTCTTTTGGCGAGTTCACTAACAAAATTCAATATAACCTCAAAAACAGCTATTCAGCGAGGCCAGTTGATGTACCACCGCATGTTTTAAAGGCAGTTTACGTTTCCATTGTCCCGGTGATAGTTCACTTAGTTAATAAATCTTTTGAAGTGGGCAAGTTTCCGAACTTATTAAAAAACACTAAATTAATACCGGTTTGTAAAAAAGGTGATAAGTTTTGTCCATAAAGTTACCGACCTATTGCCTTAACATCATCCTTTTCAAAAATATTTGAATATTGTTTCTTAAGTAGACTAGATGAGTTTTTAATTAAAAATAATGTACTATGTAACTGTCAACATGGGTTTCAGGAAAGGTTACTCAACGTCCACCGTTCTAATGTGTTTTTCTAACTGAGCTGTTACATCTTTGGAAGGAGGGTCTTATCCCGTAGGCATGTTTCTGGATCTAAGTAAAGCCTTTAATTGAGTGAACCATGCTATTCTATTGGACAAGATATTCAATTATGGAATTAGGGGTAATGCCTTTAAATGGATTAAGTCGTTTCTCAAGATAGAAAGCAATATGCGGCTATCAATTTCAGAACCGAGAATACAGTAAGAGGTAATTCTTGTTACCTAAGGTCTAATATTGGAGTACCCCGAGTTTCGATGTTAGGTCCAGTGCTGTTTTCTTTATTTATCAATGACCTGCCTCAACAATTTTGTGATGCATTAATACATAAATTTATTAAACATAATAAGATGATGATTTTACCTTAATGACTGCAGGTAATGACAACATAGAGTTGGAGATGTGTGTGTAACATTATCTTAGACACTGTTACCACATGGCTGAATAAAAACAAACTACTTGTAAATGAAAATAAGAGTACATACATAAGATTTCACCCTCATCAATATGATACTACTCCGGAATTTTATTTAAAATTGAAATATTAGATAATAACGAATTTACTTCATCTGACAGCAGCAAATTACTGGGACTCTGGTTGGACGAGTTACTGAACTGGAAGATTCATTGCGGAAGACTCTTGAATAATCTCAATTCATTGTGCTTTTTATTTCGTAATTTAAAACACATAATATCAGGCCAGATGCTATTAAATATGTATCACGCCTATGTTTACAGCAGATTAAATTATGGCGTTATATTTTGGGGAAATTCCACCTTAGCATATGATCTGTTTGTATGCCAAAAGAAGTTTATCCGTTGTATTGCTGGATTAAAACCGACGGAATAATGCCGATCGATCTTTATATCAAATAAAGTGCTAACCTTACCGTGCATCTTCATTCATGCACTAGCTTATTGCATGCACAATAATAAAACAGAGGTTCATGCAAATTGCGATTTACATAATTATAATACTAGAAATAAAGATGACATAGTCACTCCTAAATCTAGATTGACGTTATTTCAACAGTCCCCTCCAGTATTGGGCGTAAAAATTTACAATAAGTAACCAAAATCTCTCAAGGAACTCCATCCTCTGGTTTTTAATGGCGATTGCGTCAACTTTTAGTTTCTCATGGTTTTTACTCTTTACAAGAGTATTTAAACCATAACTTTAATTAATTGGGTGTCTTTAGGGTTCATACTATCAATATTAGTTCCTTTAATTAATTAAAATGTTTTGCTTTTCATTAATATATAATTTTTGTTTACTTTTTTTTTTGTTTAACACGTTTCTATACTTTGTAGTCTGCAGAAATAAATTCTTACTTACTTACCAGGCGTCATCAGCGCTCCTCCGGGTATATAAACCCAGTTTCATCGCTGATCACATCTCAACTGTTATGTACAATCATCTACTATAAGTGAAAAAGAGTTCAGCTTGTATATAATATAAAACCAGCCTTTAAATCAAAACATACATTACAGAACATACTATATAACAATATAGGCCAAGACGATATATTAGAGAACAATGTGACAATTGTGACGTTACATACAATGGGGAAACTGGAAGAAAATTAAAAATTAGAGTAAAAGAACAATGAAATCATCACAGTCTAATTTTTACCAACATCTACTAAACTTTTACACAACTGCAGAAAAGCTCTACAACTTAAACTGCTCGTAGCTGAGAGACATAAAAAGAAGGAAAATATAAATTTACTATCTAATGAACAGAGATAACACAATAAAACCTTTATTATGTAAGATTTTACAACAATAAATAGTAGTTTATCTCACAATGTTGTATAAGAAAAACTGACTGTCCATTTATTTGTTTCATTCAAATTGTAATAATTATCACTACAAATTCAGCGCACAATTCGATAGTAAATTTTACTACAAATTGTAGTTGTCTTTATAACTACTATAATATATAATAAAAATACCTACAATTGTAGTAAAATTTGCTGCATATTTCACACTGTGCTATATGGCTCTTTAAAAGGGTATCAATTTCATGGGGAACCAAACAACAATCGGTGAAGTAAGTAAAATGAAAAGCTATGTTCTTATATTGCCTACATTTAGCGTGAGCGTATAAATTTCAAAGCAAATAATCAAAAGTAATCACTCCAGCATTCTCATTAATGCCCGACCGTCATTTCCCACATTTACACATCGATATCAAACAACATATCCTAAAGTAACCAAATTTTTTGTTACTCTGACAGTTGTTATCAATCCATGAAATCGACCACAATGTTAACAATATTTACTTTATCGACAATAATTCCAACAACGTTATCGATTATACGCCATTGCAATTAACCCAGACAGATGTGCAAACGCAAATCACCAGAATATCCCGAAAAAATTTTAAATAGACATCTATTTTAACGTAACTATGTGGCAAAACACTCGACGATCAACAGGCGTTATATTTTGACGTATAAATGAAGGGTTTTTAAAATAAGTACGATATGATGCAGCGGGTTCAATTTATTTTCCGTGTCATTCCATTCTGCGCGAAAAGGAACGAGTAACGACTGCCAGTAAATTTTATCCTTTCACAACGTCATTTCTCAAATTATCGAGCAACAGGCTTCCAGATTCGTTCTTCTTTGTGTTCCTGTTGAGTATTTTAATTTCTTCAATCACGATTGGCATTCAAAGCAACTCAAATTATACAAAACGCGGTACCTATAAAAATAACTTTCATGAGATACCTAAACAGACAGACTTATTTATGCTGGTGAAACCGTTAAGGATCACGTTCTATTCTTAAAAGGTTCCCTCCTTATTCAAATATACAAGTTGTCTATACGGTTGGAAATGTTCAGATATCAATGTAGTGAGAAAACATATTTTGTACGCGAGTGATATCTTTATAGAGGCCTCTGTTTATTCGTTATTCCATTTCATGGCTGGTTGCGATTTAAATCGTACATTAACTCAATAATGCGCACGTGTTTTAATAATGATGAAAAAATATTATCATTGTGGCGATTTTTCTTTTTCGCGCTGATTGTTTAGAGCGGAGAAAGCGAAAACGTTTGGTTTATCTATGCATCTGTTAATAGTTTCTGGTTTTCGTATTGGTTTTGAACATACGCGGTGATACGTTGAAATTTTTATACGTTAAACTTCGTTTCCATGCAGGTTCCCTCATGCATTTCAGTATGAACTTTGCCTTAGTGGAGTGATGAACTGTCATTAAATGGCAGTATCTATTTTCCTTAACCATATCAACAACAAGGTTTTGGGGCAGCTGCAAGTTTAATATTTGTTATTAATAAAGCATGATAATATTTATATACTATCTAAAAATAATAACTTGTATCACCCACTTTATTCATAGCTGTTAGCGACATTTAATATTATATTGAAAGTTGAAACGGTTAACTGCAGGCAATTCCCGACCTCCCGGCCGGTTTATATCAGGGTTTGCTATCCCTAAACTCAACCGTTTTTCAGATATTTTCATTTTCGTTGAATTTTTGACATCTGCACTCTTTCGAATACAATTACTTAATAGTTCATGAGATAGCAGATATTTAGTGATTCTACTAAAGTCGACGTAAATACAATGACGTAGCCGTAAGGTGTTACATCAATAATCACTCAATCACATACAGGGTGTTCAAAAACGCATCTCCAGTGTGAATAGCTTTAAGCTAACAAAACTTTTTTCTTTCAAATGGAACTTGGTATTTTTTACTATAGCATTAAAAATTCTACAGCGATTGATGTAATTGTAAAGAATTCATGTTCTAATGAACATGAAATAAGTAATTATAAAATATTAATAAGCCATAATTATTAAGCGACTGCGAACTTACATGTTAATATTTTCACATGCTATTAAATACATCGAAAATAAGCTAAATTAAAAAAAAACTAACAAACCATTAATGTATTGGCAAAGAACATTTATATTGGACATTTTCGAAGACTACGAACAGTTTGTTCCTGATTACGTTATTTGTCTGTATCGCTTAATACTTATTGTTAATACAAAAAGCCAAGAGGCTGCAGTGTTTTCGGAGACTCCATGTCAGACGGCTCTGGCAATAACAAAAAGATAAATAAGTGAAAAATATTTGAAATATTATAACTAGGATATCTCCTTTAATATCCTTTAATATTTTATTTTTTCGGGGTTTCTATTCATTTCACGTAAGTGTAGGTATCTAATCATTGTATATTTTTATGAATCTAAAAATAAGTCTAAAATGTTTTTTTGTATATGTAACTTTCAATGTTTCTCTTATTTCTTTCGATTTACAATATTTTGCTTATTGAAGAAAATGTGTGAAGGAGTTGACAGCATTAGGACTTGCTATAAAAGGTATGACTTGTTTATCACTACGCAATTTGGTAAATTAACAACAATGAATATCACTTGTTTGTTATCGCATCTCATGGCCTCTAATATCTATGAATTACTGTACCATCTTTAACAAATTAAATGCGAATTTAGGCTGCACAAGTTTTCGATTGTTTATGCAATTGAAACTACAGTACACTAAAATATGAATTAAAAATTATTTGCCAACAATTCTGACTTACGTACCGCGACGTATGCAGCACTTGTAGTTTTGGTTACATAAATAATCGAAGACTTGTGGAGCTTAAATTCGCATTTAATTTGTTAAATATGGTACGTTCTCTGTGTCTAAAAGACATTAATGCTATTAGGAGGATATTGTAAGATGTATATGTACCCGCAGATGACAATATATGCAATATAGTTCCATAGAAACTTTGAACTAATCGGATTAAATATTTGGGCTAATAATTCTTCCGGTTTGTAATGGGATATGTGTGATTCACAATACACCTGCGTGGGATGATTCTCATGGCTTGCCTCCAACTGAGGAGGATTGGGCGGTGGCGGAAAGAGTGGTAAAAGAACCCTCGAATTCTTTGGGCAACTAAAAGTTTTCAACCATTCAAGTCACCTGGCCTGAACGGTGTGTTTTCCGCCCTACTACAATGGGGCGCGGATTCTCTGCTCAGCCCATTGGTGACACTGTTCATGGAGGTACGTACCTGAGGAATGGAGGGAAATAAGAGTGGTTTTCATACCAGAGCCAAGGCGTTCCGACTATACCTTGACTAAATCATACCGGCCGATAAGTTTGACCAGTTTTCTGCTGCTCTGTAATTTTTGAACTCTAAAATCATGGATAGCTTGATTTTTTAAATTGAATGGTATAGCAATTTTTACATAAATTGATGTAAAATTAAATTTTCTTTCGATTTTATACGAGTGTCATTGTGTCTATCTCCAAAGGTTTTGGACATATTCGCGATTTTTCAGTTTTTCATGATAGATACGTATTGCGAAGTACCGGCCACCTTCCCCTCGCATTTCACCAGGCTTGGAACTGGCTGCAGTAATACTAGCATGCTTAGAAAGTGGCTAACAGAACACAATAGGACCACCGGAAACAAACAAAACTTGAAATTAAAAAAATGTAGAATTTACTGAAGCGCGTTGGATGAACATAGCAAAGATAGAAGAAAACACAACATTACTGGTATACCTTACCTTTGTATTCACTTCACACAAATCAACACGCGTATAGCCAAGGTCCACCGAGTCTACCCTCAACTCAGTGGTGCGGCGTATAGAGAGATTGTTGGATAATAAAATGTCTACCCTGGGTGTATTCCTAGATATAGAAGGAGCTTTTGATAAAGCTTCTGGCAATAGTATTGTCAGTGCCCTAGCCAGGCACGGTGTTGAGCCGGCCCTTGTAGGGTGGCTACACTGTATGTTGGAGCAAAGGGCAATAGAAGTAAGTGTGGGAGGTGCCAGCATGAAGGGGTGCGTAGATCGGAGGTGTCCGCAAGGAGGCGTCTTGTCACCACTTTTGTGGAACTTTTTGGTAGATGACCTCGTTCATGCGCTGAACACATCTGGCTTCTACACAATTGTATATGCGGACGATATTACGATCCTTATTGATGGAAGATTTGAGAGCGTGCTCTGCGATTTGATGCAAACTGCTCTAAGGTCTCTCGAAAACTGGTATAGAGAACGCTGCCTTTCTGTAAACCCAGATAAATCAGAAATAGTACTCTTTACTAACAAAAGAAAGGTGGCAAAACTTGGCCCACCACAACTGTTTGGCAGTGCTCTCGGTTTCTCGGATGAAGTCAAGTATCTGGGTATCACTTTTGTCAGAAAACTGAACTGGAGCAAGCATGCCAAAACAAAAGCCGAAAAAAGCATGTAAGGTCTTTTGGCAGTGCCGTCGCGCGCTGCGTAGGACTTGGGGGCTCTCCCCGAAAATTACCTTGTGGCCGTACACTGCCATAATTAGGCCCACGCTAACTTATGGTGCCCTCGTCTGGTGGCCAAGGGTGAGCCGAGTGGTAGCCAGGAATGACCTGATACATGTGCAGCGCATAGCATGCCTTAGCATTACAGGAGCAATGCGCACGACGCCGACGGCGGCAATGGAAGCCCTCTTATGTGTCCCTCCCCTGGATCTGTTCGTGGAGGAGACGGCGTTTAGAGCGGCTGTAAGGTTGCGGTCCCGGGATCCTCTGATCAGGGAGGAGGGGGACCGCGGTCACGTGAGCATCATCCACGAAGGCGACGCTAAAGCGCCTCTTCTTGGTGCTGCGAAGGACTGTGTGCCTCTCGTGTTTGCTTTCGGCAGACACTAGCGCGTTCATGTCAACCATTGCCTTCGATTGCCGTCTATGATGGATCAAAGATAAAAACAGGGACAGGTGCGGGAGTTTTCTCTCCAGACCTTAAGCTCAACTTAAAGCTGGCACTAGGTAGGTTTGCTACAGTTTTCCAAGCTGAGGTTTTGGCGATCCTGCATGGTGCCGAAGAAATTTTAGCAAGGAGCATTGAGGGACGACGTATGGTTCTTTACAGTGATAGCCAAGCTGCCCTTAAAGCCCTCAGCAGTTATAAGATCGTTTCGGGTCTAGTACTTCAGTGTCACAATGCCTTGGAACCGGTCGCTATTGATAATGACTTGATACTTTACACGAGGAGAGATGAGCATCCATAACCATCTCCTGTCAGGCACGCAAAGCCATCCCCCAGGCTGTCGTCCAGGACAGCAAGATACTGTCTGCGGCTTTCTCACAGTAAATTACAGCAAGTTGTAGGGCTATTGACTAGTCACTGCAAACTTAATAAACACATGCACCGCATAGGACTGACTAGCAGTCCACTCTGCCGCGCATGTTACCTACAGAACGAGACACCGGAGCACATCTTATGTGACTGTCCGGCGCTTGTCCAACTTAGAGGTTCCATCCTGGGAGAGTTCTGACCCAGTGTGTCCTACCCAAGTATTATTTCTTATTGCGATTAGATAAATCTACTTTATATTTGATATTCAATTATTTTTATGTTTGCTTTATTTTGAAATAAAAGTAACTCCTTTAGAATAAAAATTTAAGTTTTACGAGAAAAAATATACAGTATTTTAAAAGTGTATATGTAACATATTATTTTCATATACTAACATTGTATTTCTTATTGTGCTATAATGTGAATATATTTCATATTACGCTTCAATAGTTTCTTCTTCTTTCTCTTAATTTTTTAAACAACAAAGTTAGAACATCATCTTACACACATCTATTGCTTATAATAATAAATAAAATATAACGAATTTATAAGCACTTTTGGAGAGAGTTTAGAAATTATTACGGGTAAACACATAATTAAAAGTTTAAATTATGGCGTCATTGTAGTAATTTTCTGGCTGAAATAGTTACAATAAATCAGGCAGTATGTTATATTACGCGGGAGTAAGAATTTATACCAGGCGGAAATACACGCTATTGAAAGATGTCTTCAGTCCAATATGGATATAAATTATCGAAAGCAGTAGATTATCATCATGTCTGATAGTCAAGCAGCCATCAAGGCGCTGACCTCAAATGAAATCAGTTCCAAGATGATCTGGGAATGCCTAAAGAAATTAAGGCGAATCTGGACGTCCAAGTGTGCGACAGAGATAAATATATGGGAAAAGTATTCCGCGCTTTTTGGGAAAACGGTACGACCGATCTTGAAATTTTAAACTGTATTTGTCTTAAAATAATGTTTGAAATTGCGCCAAACGTTTTAATTTTTTTATTTTCTATGTATTTAAATTTTTAAATGTTGTAAGTTTGTTATTAAAAACAATTTCTAAAATCGGCTCAACGGCGCATTTGAAGACCAATGTCTTAATGACAAAACTTTTTTTTGGACTAATAATAACGCCCGAAACAGAAATATTCATTGTTCTTTTTTCCATCAAATGCCGACAGGCCTCCGGCTTCTATCGTAACCTAACGCACAGACCGATGTTTGTTTTGAGGACGTATCTACGTACAGATGGTCTGCTATGGCATCATATAAGGATATTCAATTCTGCTTTCAGTACTGTCTTTTTGTGTATTTTAAACAACCCAACCTACTTCCTACCTATGTTTTAAATAAGTGGGAAATTCTTAAAATGTGTAAATGTCAATAAGAGATAATGTATCTACTTTTTAGTAACGAGTCATAATTATAAATACTAAACCACTTCAATAATTTCCTTGATGCAAATAGTATTACGAAACAGAACATCAATAAAATGCAAATAAAAAGATGCACACAGCCATATTTTCGATTGGGTAAAATGTACCTATAAATTACAATTTCTTTTATATCTGCTTAGATTATATACCTTGTATCATAGTCATTTATATTGACCGCCCTAGAATTATTTTTAGATTTTGGCGCACTGAAATACGCAATGACAAAGTTATAAAATGTCTAGGTAAGTAGATATGGAACCTACATTTTGCACAATAGAATATTAAATCTTAGAAGAAGCCTTTTTTCTTTTCGCGCTGATACGAAGATGCTTTCGTCTTTTGACGAGTATCTTTTATTCATTTTTAGATAATGCGGTTTGCTACTTGTAAGAAAGTAAATATTCGTCATACAATAACTGCAGTGCTAAGTCAGTTCCAGAAAAAAAAAAAACTTTAGAGGTACTTAAATCCAGGTGTGCGATGTCTGTTTGTGTATTGAGTGAGGTTTGTATGTTTGTGACAGTGTGTGGCACCCTGACTCATTTATCACAAGCTATAGGAAGTTGTATTGTAAAATCATAGATACAGGTATAGAATAACACTCAATGAAACGTAGCGAATACTCTAGACAATCTTAGCAATTGATTTTGGGCACATGTAATACAGAAGGCAAACAATTCATACTATTCAAAAAGACAAGAGGTATCTTTCTTTTCGAGCTGAGTATCGCTTGAGGTTTATTCCTGCAATCACGTGTTCTACAAATGCTCTTCACATTTGTGCATACCTCGAGATTATTCAGTTTTCGGAAAACAGCAGTTACTCAATTTACAAAATAAGTCACTGATTCTACTGATTCATAGTACGGATTATATTATCAGTGCTATAATTATTTATTTCTGAATTAATAGTATTCTTTGTAGCCTAGTAAATCAAATAAAATTACTGATAGTATCTTATTAATTTTGCATTTTAATTTGGATTTTCTAAAAGAAACATATGAAATAGTGTTACCCTATACATTCAAGTTCATATGCAGACTAACTAATGTTTTGAAAGATCTGATTACTCAACCAGTATCATTTCTGTAGCCCACTCAATTTCGACGAGTGTGCTACCGTTCTAGTTATAGTTTGTCCGGCGGACGAGAATCAAAGAGAAAACGCATTTTCCTATTTCGACGCTATTTGCTATCAGAATGAAATGAAAAAAAATGTTTTAGTATTAGTAAGGACCGCTGAACCGCCGCCCTTAACCACTTTTTTATTTTTCCTTTTTGGAAGCCAAATAGAACCAAACAAAAATTTTAAAAAAGAAAATTTAAAAAAATAAAACGTTGGCGCAAATTTTAAATACTGTTTTCAAAAACAATCTGTTTATCAATTTAATATATTTTGATTAGTGTGTCTTAAACAGCGGAAAAAGATCCGCGCCAATCTTACTGGAAGAGACTCATTAAAGGGCCGTCCAGATTCGCCTAAATGAGCTGGAAAGAATAAGAACTCTGTGGGTTCGGGTCACAAGAGTGGAAGGAAAGAAATAACGGATAACCTCGCAAAAAAGGGACTGGAATGCCTTTGTAGGGCCTGAACCCTTTTGCGGGTTAAGTATTCAGTACAATAACTGAAGAAACTAAAAAAACATAAATGGAGCAGAGAAAATCCAGTTACTGGGAAAATCTCCAGGGAATGAGGCAAAGTAAAATTCTTTCCGGGAACTTATAACCAGAAGAGGGTTTTACAGAATGCATCAACCTGAGTAAGAACAGCGTTCGCATATTAAACAGGAATACCTTCAGGCCATTGTAGACTGAAAGGACACCTGAGTAAGCTTGGACTGGAAAAGGAATCTGAATGAAGATTTTGTGGAGAACAGGATGAAACACCCATCCACCTCCTCTTAAACTGCGTAGCACTGTGCAACTCGAGGGCGTTGCACCTCGGAACATGTGAAATCGAAGAGGGAGACTTACCTAGACTGGGGCTTTCTGACATCCTACACTTTCTGAAAGGAATAGGATTGGAAGGCCAGCCGTAAAGCAGCAAGAATAGGGTACACAACAGATCTTTTAGGTCGCAGTGTAACATCACCCTTCTATTTACATACATACAAGAATTTATATGGTACGTTCGCATCATAACTGATAGTTCTGATCTGTATTAAAGGCGTTAGGGAAATTAGAAAATCCGGCTGACTTGTTATTAGATACTTGGGATATGTTACGTGAGAGGGTGTAAAACTTTTTTGGACTAAAGCTCACGTAGGCGTAGGTACAATCGGTATGAGAATCAATTAACGGAAGAGGCGGTGTCTAGGGGGCTAGTGCGATAATTAGATATGGGTTAATTTCGGCTAGCGTAATTAAAGAGGCGTTTCGGGATAAACTTGACAATGATTCGCAGGGTAGGTAGAATCTATTGGAAACGTTGATCCTTATTTGACAAAAGGTGATAGTTCGATCTAGGAGTCAATATAACACACTTTTAAAACACTGAATCCAAATGATGAAAACAAACTATGTATTAAGTAACTAGATTCAACGCAACCACGATAATGCTAATAAATTAAATGAAACAAATCGAAAGACGCGTGCCTGAACATCAAAATTTATTATCCACTCTATTTTCTTCACACCTCTTTTATTTTTAGACTTGCCGCTATAATCCACGGTGCGAAGCTTCCAACGTAACAAAAAAAAAAAAACACATCTCTAAAACCCCGCAAACCGCACTTTCATTTCTTGCAAAATTGTTACGTCCTAACTCGACGTGCTTCGTTTTTTCCTCGATTAATATGTCGATTATGCGCGCACGAAAACAAAACAAAATTGTTGGCATCGATCCACCGATCGTTTGGCGAATATTCCGTGACATCGAATAAAAACAAAAAAAAAACCTGTCACACCGACTTCCCGTTCGCTGCAAAGGCGTTGAAAAAGATTGTACCTTTACAAATTCCCGGATGTGAGTAGCGCATAATTCTGTTATCGCGAATATCATTAGAATAATACCGGTGGCAAGTTTTATGTTGAAAGGAATGTTTGTTGATCTGTTTTCCTGGTAAAATTTGGATATTTGGCATTTTTGAAACACGGCCAGGATGTACTTTGGACAATCAGCTGCTAATTTTCTTGCCATCGGTCAAAATTTGCCGATTTGCTCACTCATAATCAGTGAGAGCCTCTGAGTATTTTAATACTACAATACGCTGCCAGGGATTAAAAGCGCCTCACCACGGACTTTTTGAAAAATGTTGTTTATTTGTGCCAACCATGTTTATACTAAATATTTGGAAGTGTAAATAAAAGACAATAATTGAATGTAAATATAAATAAATTCTGTTTAATAATATAATGGGATGTACTTAAACTATCATGTAATTATAGGTTTGATCCTATTTTTATTTTTAGTGTATTTCTTGCGTAATTATAATAGTAATTCATTAAATTTGGGAAGTTTAGGTCCTAAGTGAAAAATATTTCAATACATTGTTATTGTTGTTTATTTAGTTCTGCAAAGTTTCGTTGTTTTCTTTTTAATAACTTCTTCAAATTAAATATAGTGAACCATCCGTAATGAAGAAGCAGTAAAATTAAACTTTATAAAAAAAATAGAAGGATTTTAATTTTTTTAAATACCTTGTTGAGTTTGCACTTGTATTTATGTTTTTTTTAATAGTAATAATAATCATGATAATAAACGATTTTAAAACTAATAAACCTATCACTAACTCAGGAAAAATTGGCATCCAATTTGAAAATATCGCTTGTGAGACCTGTATACAAGAAGGGGAAGAAAGATGATTTCAGTAACTACCGACCGATCTCGATACTACCCACTGTAGAGAAGATAATTGAGAAGTATGTATCGGATAAGCTTTTGAATTATCTGAAAAAATTCAATATATTTGATCGTTATCAACAGAGACCGGATTATATGCAAAGTGCATATATTTTATTTTTTGCATATCTTTAATTAGAGCCTATATGTAGACGTATTACACTAATTGAAATTAATTAGCGCTAATTAGTGATTGCATATATTGCATATTTACGCATTTTTTTTTTTTTTTTTTTTTTATTTAGCATTTCGGGCACTTAGCCATTAGTACTATCAAAACGTTAAAACACAACCAACTTAGGAGGACGCAGGAACTTTTTCACGTTCGGGGCCATCGAAACGACTTAAAAGAACACAACACAGTTAGAGCAACGAAAACAGGAACAACCCACATAGGACTGAAACAATAGGACTCTAAAAACGACAAACTATATGACAATGTTGCATGCCTTCATAAACTTTAATATCACCCAGAAAACCCTAATATTACCCTCTCTCAAAACTTGTACGATGTTGGTGGCAGTACAATGTGCAGTTTTACCAGTTCTTCCATAAGTGTGGCTCTCTGGACATTGTACAATGGACATTCAAAAAAAGAGATGGTCTAGATTGCCGTTATCATATCCACAAACATGCGCTGGACTCCTGATTTTTAATCTATTCAGTGTGTGCGGGGAATAAACCATGGCCGAACTTAAGTCTAGTAATCGTTGTATAAAACCACCTTGAAATTGTATACCCTTCATGCCAGATCTTATGGTTTATTAGCGGGTGTATTAACGCATACTGGGTAGGTCGAACAGCATTCAACTGTTTCCACCGATCCTCCCACTCTTTCCAAAGTTCGGTTCTTGTGGAAATTAACAGATCTCTCCAATGTATCCCCATTGGGCAATCCTCCCCGCTGGAAGCGGCCAATCTTGCCAACCCATCAACTCTTTCATTAGGTTCAATGCCCGAGTGACCTTTGATCCAATAAAAACTGACTAACAAGCCATCCCCTTCTGATCTCCATGATTTTAGTTCTTAGTTTATATATAAAAGGATGCATTTGAAATCTGTTATTATTAAGAATCGCCATCAATACACTTTTAGAGTCTGACATAATACAAGCTTTACTAATTCGATTGTTTTGGATATAATCTACTGCTTTCACTATAGCCATTGCCTCAGCAGCGAAAATTGACATTCTACTGTCCAGGCGAAACATCCCGCTATAGTTATGTTTCGGAACCCATATTGCGCATCCGCTTTCATTAAGTGTTTTAGAAGCATCTGTATATATCAATAATTCACTATTTAGGTCGGCCGCTATTTTGTAGTGTAAAATAGAGTCAGTAGTAGGAATTCCTGTATAAGACGGAAAGTGAACGTCTGGCTTCATTAAGAAATCAAAGTAATTAACATTAATATTTTCGTTTCTCATGATAATTCTGTCTGATTTGCTAACATATTTATACGCTTCTGCAATAAGAGGCGCCCTTCTGTTTTTCCAATATTTCCGTAGGGTACTTAGGATAGTCAATCGCTTTATTTTGGATATTAATTTCAAAGAGTCACCAGCAAACAAATTAAAAATATATTTTATCGCCAAGTATTTACGACGCAAATCTAGGGGCGGCTCCCTCGTCTCCACCCTGAGGGCCTCTGTCGGTGTAGAGCACATGGCACCAACACAAATACGAAGAGCAGTATTTTGAATAACAGTCAAACGATGTAGCTGCCTCTTCGAAGCTGACGCATAAAACAGACATCCATAATCCAAATGCGACCTGATGCATGTATAGTAAAAGTTTCTGGCAATTGTGAAATCTGCTCCCCATTTGACTTTAGTCACCATGCGCAAAATATTAATATTGGCATTACATTTTTGTACAACTTGGTTAATATGCTCAGTCCATTTGAATTTATTGTCAATGACCATGCCCAGATATTTTATAGATGACACGATAGGGAAAACTGAGTTGTTTATCTTGATGTTACCTTGTGGGAGGTTCTTATGTTTACTAAAAAACATAACCTTGGTTTTGTTGCTGGATAGTTCAAAATTATGATCACTCAGCCACTTACTGGAGTTCTTCATTATCAAGGATAATCTGTCACTCAAAAGATCCTTCGATTTATCCGATACCACTATGCAAAAGTCATCGGCATATTGTATTACTTCGTAGTGAATGCTGTCACCATCATTAAAATCCGCTGTATACAAATTAAATAAGATAGGACTCAATATAGATCCTTGTGGGAGGCCTACCGAACAAATCCGAGGGACCATGATATTCATTACATAATCGGACAAAAATTTTTCGCTCTCTGTATAATTGCGTGATATTCCTAGCAGCTTTTCCCGAAATACCAAGGTGAGCCAGCTTTTGCTCTAATATATCAAGATCGACACAGTTATATGCATTTTTAATATCCAAAAAGATAACTCCCACATATTTATTATTCGCGTACTCTAACTCAATAGACGCAATCAAGTCTGTCAATGCGTCTCTAGTCCCTTTTCTCCTTCGAAATCCATATTGGTTTGCAGGTAGCATGTGATGTTCTTCCAACCACCATTCCAATCTATTTTTTATAATCTTTTCGTAGACTTTGAAAATGCAGGATAACATGGATATTGGTCGGTATGAATTTGCGAAATTCTTATTTGCCTTTGGTTTTAAAATAGGGACCATGATTATCTTTTTCAATTCCGGGGACCTCTTCCCCATTTAACCACATGAGGTTGTACGCGGATAAAACTACATTTTTAAATTCTATTGGTAAATTGTTTAATAAGACATATGGAATATTATCATGTCCAGGAGCACTATCATTGAATTTTTGTAAAGCGTCATTCAATTCACTCATAGATATATAACGATCAAAAAACAGATTTGGTAATACATTGTTAAGTGTATGCTTTCTATTATCCACCCAATCTGGACTTACAGAATCTAAGAACTCAGGCAACCAAGGAGCGGACGGCTCCTGTATTCTGATGGATTGACGATTAAATTTCCTCATGGTTTTCCATATCTCTGCAGTAGGAGTGTCTCTATTTAGATTGGAACAGTAAGCTCGCCAACTATTTCTTTTCTTATGTTTTAGGAAACGTTTTGAGTATGCCATAGCTTCCCTTAGTTTTTATGTAGTTTTCGAGGGTCCTACATGATTTGTATTGTTGTAGAATTTTTTTCCTTTCATCGATAATACGACTACATTCCTCGTCCCACCAAGGTGCTGGAGTACGAGGACCAGGTTTAAAGGGTCTATTAACATGAAATACTTGGTTGGTCGCTAAGGAAATCGAATCGATTATATACTTGATTTTAGATTGTGCATCCGGGCCTATCAATTCTGCGTTAAATATTTTGCTCATACACTCTGTATAGTTCTTAAGCTCAGATTTGACTATCTTCCATTTTCTTGCTGGATAAATTAAACTTTCAGGAATTGCAACATCGTTAATAGTTACATGTATTGGAAAATGGTCCGAACTAAACGAATCCTCTAGTACTTCCCATGTCATTCTGGAAGCAATTTCAGGAGACGCCAATGTAATATCAATCGCAGACCTACTTTGGTTTGGTTGAAGTATACGGGTAGGAACACCACTATTTATGAAAGATAACTCTAGGTGATCAATAGCATTCAGTAATATGTTACCGGCCCTGTCGGTTTTTGCAGACCCGAATATCTCCTGGTGTGCATTAAAGTCGCCCCCAATTACGACCGGAGCTGATTGTGAAAAGTGAGAAAATATGTTAATATAATCGTTAGATGATAGCACACTGTTCACTGTGCGGTATACGGCCACAAAATTAATATTAAATTGCGGGAGGTGAATTCCACAGATATTTGTATCTCGAAATGTTAATGGGCAAAGAATAGGTTCAAACCTTATATTGTTATTTATTAATATAGCAGCTCCCCCATAGCCATCATCCCTACAGTTTTTATGTATATGATAATTTTTAATTCGATACGAATCAGTAGGTTTCAGCCAAATTTCGGATAGAAGAGCAATATGTACATTATATTCTGACAATAGATAATCTAAGTTTTCACGTTTAGCTCGAATTGACTGAGTATTCCATTGCAAAATGTTTAATTTCTTATTATCCATTTTAAAGCAGAATAAAAATTACAATAAAACAAACTTAAAAACTATACTTATTATCTGAGACTACTAAATCAGGCAAAATTTGAATCTGAAGTATCTGTAGAATAACCCTCTTGGGAAGAGGACATCTCCTTAAGATCAAAATCTGTTCTAGCTCCACCTTTTATTTTTTTGGCAATCCTTTTTAAACGACCTTTAAGAGCTTTAGATTTAACCAACTGAATACTTTTAACGATTAACTCAAGCAATGATTCAATATCGGAAGTATATGTCTTAGCAATATCCACAACATCGTGCCTACCTTTTACATCATTTAGAAACTTGCAAAATTCGTTAAAATTCATTAATTCTATTCTTTGTTCACTAAACAAATTTTCAAATTCCTTATAAGAGGGTGTGTCGTCAAAATTTAATTCATCTCGTTTTAATCGTTTAGACTCAGGTTTTTTAAAAGAAGGACCAAGTATTTTAGTTTTTCCTAAATCTGTTACTGTTTGTAATAAGTTGCTTTCCTCCGTAGGGGTAGAACACGATTCATTTGACGAAGTTGCCTGACGTTTTTTTGATAAAATGGGAGAGATATGTTTGACAGCTAAAGTCATTTGTTTCTTTTGCTCCGACCTATTATCTACCTTATCACTAGAACATTGAATAGCTTCAGGATTTACAACTGTTTCCATTTCCGCCTGTTGATTGCTTTCAGATATCGGAGTATCGAAAGAAGTTAATGAGGCATTTATGCTTAATTGAGAGATAGAGGCTAAATTATGAGATTCAGGAACTTCACTATTGTTTAATAATGGACATTTTTGCGCTATATGCCCTAACTTTTTGCACGAGAAGCATCTAACTTCATCAGTTGAAATAAAAATTCGAAAGTAATTTTGTTTATAGAAAATTAAGGCAGAATCTGGTAAGTTATCGTTGGTTTCTAAAACTACATACACCTGTCTTCGAAAACTAAGAACATGTTTGTATTCCGGATTATTAATTCCTGCTCCTATAAATGTGATCGGTGATACTACCTTTAAATTTAACCGTTTTAATTCATCGAGGATAACTTCATTTGGTATAGAAGGTGACACATTAGACAGTATAATTCTTTTTGCAGGAGAAACCAGTCTTCTCGCTTTAACGAATGTATTGTTTATTGTTATACCTTCCTTATCTGTAATAAATAAATCGACAATATCCTTGGAAGCTAAATAAATACATATCCTATTATTTGACACGCGGGATGCAAACAGGATATTCTTTGGACCAACTAAATTACCGGTAGCAATAATATAATCATCTTTATTAGTACTATCAATAGCATCAAAGACTATGGCTTGTTCACGATCTGGTATAGAGAGCTTAGTTTTATTTGTTTTTAAAGCAGTGGCAAAAGACGTGGGTAGCGTGTCGTTATTAGGTGCAACCGTCTCAATATCCCGGCTATTTCCGTCCACAGAAATACCGGAACCTTCTACTCCTTCCCGCAATGGCTCCATAACAGGTGCCCGCTGTTATCTATACTAAGAACAAACACGATTGGAATTGTGCTTGCTTGAGGTACAATTGGTCCCACCTCTCCAAACTGGATGGTGGGACAGCGCACGCATTCAAAATCTAACTCGATATGTTAACGAAAAAACCGCTCGAAGACTCGAAAATAAAATAAATTAAATCCTCAAAACTAACTTAAATTTGACTTATCTTTATAGAAGACACCATCCAGTGAAAGATGATCACTTTAGGCACAACTTAGATTGATAATTTCGCACCAAAACTAACTTTTTACCACAACAAATTCGTATCTTTAATCATACGAAAACCACGTGCGTTCACCGACAAATCGTAACTGGTAAGTTTAATTTTACTAAAAGCTTTACAATTGTTTTTAAATTCTTTGACTTTTGATATAAAATGGCAATTGTTGTTGGAGGTGTCTTCTGAGAGAAAATACCTAATTGATCAACACGCTAAAACTCTATCACATATTGGAAAATGTGAAAAACTAAAGCGATCCGCATGTGTGCAGCAATCTATACGTCAATGTGTAGCATCAACTTCACGAAACTCAGAACAAGAAGAATATAATACGGATCTGTGTAACGCATTAATTTCGTCTAACATACAATTAGCAAGATTAAACAATGTTAATTTGAAATCATTTCTGCAAAAATATTGCAAACATAATATACCTGACGAAAGTACCTTACGAAAAAATTATGTCACATCTTGTTACCAGCAAACAATAGCAGAAATTCAACAATTGGTAGGGAATAATTTTATTTATATCATGGTAGGTGAAAATACGGATAAGTGTGGCCGTTATATTGCCCATTTGTTAATAGGAATTCTTCATGAGGGAATTGTAGGTAAATCATATTTAATTTACTGTAAAGAACTTCAAAAAACAAATAAAGTGACAATTGCCCAATTCGTTCAAGAAGGTTTATCACATTTCTTTTTATCTGAAAGTATACCTTGTGAAAAAAAATTACTAATGTTGTCCGATACTGCACCATACATGATAAAAGCCGCGCGAAATTTAAATGTTTTTTATAGTAACATTATTCATACCACTTGTTTAGCTCATGGGTTCAATCGTGTAGCCGAATACATTAGGAATCAATTCCCTTTGATTAATGATTTAATTAGCAATATCAAAAAAGTATTTTTAAAAGCACCTTTACAAATCCAATTTTATTAGGAGCGACTTCCCGGTGTTAAGCTGTCTCTTGAACCGATTATTACCAGATGGGGCACATGGTTAGAGGCTGCAATTTTTTTCGCCGATAATTTTGAGAGAATAAAAAATGTAATTTCTTAAATCACTGCTGACTGCATTGCTGTAGAAAACAGAATTGCTACAAAACCTTTTGTATATTAAGTCAAATTATAGTTTTGTTCCAAGTTCCATTCGTAAACTAGAAACGCAAGGGATGTCGCTCTCGGAATCAGTCGAAATAGTAGACGAATTTGAAATGCTATGTAAGAAGGTTAAGGGTACAATAGGTAATTCTATATACGATAAATTTAAAAAAGTGATAAACAAAAATGCGGGGTATTTGAAATTGAAGCTTTGAAATACTTGGAGTAGAAGAAACTTGGAGTCAGCGCCATTGTGTCGATAATATATGAACATGATAAGTATGTACATTAACAAACATATGTAGTATTACTATTATTCGTTTTCAGTAGGTAATACCAGCAAGTAATTATACTGATTGAATTATATCAGTAACCAACGCCGACTGATACCAGGCCCAGCATTGAGTGGGAAGTATCCTGAGAACCACCGGTCGCAAAGCGACGGATACGCATAACATCTTTCCTCGACGTATCAAATATCCCGTGGCGCACTGCCTGGAATAACCCGTACGCTACCTTCTCCCGAAACCATATCTAAAACTATAAAAGTAATTTATTTAATTAATACATTTCTTTAATTATTAATTTTCTCCTACCGAGGTTTTTTGGTGTTACAGACACAAAATTAGTAGGTAATTCTTACCCTTGAATAGTAGAAATGCTTAGATTAAGCAGGTAAGTATTATCAGTTCAATATACTTACATTTTGGAAGCAAATCATGGTAATACTTCAAATAATACTTTTATATACTTCTATCAAATGTACATAAAGTATTAAGGCATAAATATGATAGTTTCCAGTTGAGAAAATTTATGTACTCAAATCTAAAATAATTATTTTTGTGGTGAAAATATTATATGTTGATAATGATTTTAGTATATTGATTAGATTTGAACTAAAAAATTGTTTGGTCTAACAAATTCACAGGTTTGGAAAATTGAACAAATTTTATTCTCCATATAAGTACATCATCTTCTTGCTTATATAGGAAGTTATGTTATATTCAATGTGATTTTGTGCATTTATATTCAAATTGAGTAATTATTTTTTTGTGTGTGCTAGCAAAAATATAAGGAGTGCCACATTCTAAAAAAAATATATAATGCATTTAAAACCTCCAATATATCTTCTATGATTATTTATATCACTAGCAGTATATTTTGGGTTATAGCATATGCATCAAATAGAGCTGTATACCACCAACTATGTCTCATAAACTCCTCGTAAATTTGATTAGAAAATAGCAAATACAACATACAAGAAAAAATTATTGCACGTGTAGAGTAATAGGTTATTAGTTTGTTATTAGCAGTTACAAGTTCTATAAACATAGACCTAGGAAGAAGGTCTAACTATCAGTGCCTCCAAAACTACCACAATAACATTCATGAAAAGGAAGGACTTGAATGGTCTTGGACCCCTAAAACTCCGTAATGAAGAAACAAAGCTTTCAAATGAAGTGCAATACCTTGATGTCATCCTTATCTCCAAACATACTTGGAGTCAACAACTTGAGTGAATAACGAAAATAACACTTACGTTGGCCAGAATACCACATACAAAAACATGGAGGTTAAGACCTAATATGATGTACTTGGTCAGTTTCATGATCACTTATGTATATCTGGTGTGTTGGACAAACATGCACCAGCAAACTGCTATTATTTGAAGTTAGCAAGATACACAGGCTTGCGTGTTTAGCAATAACATGAACAATGAGGACTACTACCGCAGCAATGAAATGCCTTCTCTAAGATTACACGGACTATCAACTGGTAGATTTGCAGAATTCAGGTATAATAATATTGTCCATCGTGTGGAAGGTAATCTTTTGGGAGTGAGTGATTTCGAGGTGAAAATCACGGATCGGATAAACTGAAGGCAATCCAACTGCAGAGACTTCAAAAATCTCTTGTAGTGTAATTTCGTTATGCTTACCTGACTAACAATAAGTCGTTTATCAAATAAAGAACTAAAATAATGCAAAGAAGAAAGTTTGATCTTTTAAAGCATTTCCATAAATCTCTGATAGTTTCTCTCTATACCGGTGCGAACTGGCCAAATCTCATCATAGGAAATATTGCTTTTCAAGAATCAGATAAGCATACATACATATGTGCGATTAACATTTTAATAATTCAAACAAAATCCAAGCAGAAGTCAACATGGAGTTCGAAAACAAAGCGTGTTTGTTTTTAAAAGACAGATCTGTTAATTTGCATTTCAATTTTCTTTTTTCCCTAAATATCTCACCACATCATTACTTGTTATATTTATGTTCATTACCTCTGCTTTGTTGTACAGATACCTTCAGGTTGTGTATAATACATAATTCATTATTGCTCATGAATTTGTTTTAATATCGAGACCGCTCAAAGTGCTATGGTAATCATCAGAATACTCACACCAAGTAATATGATGATGTATTTATCACACATATTAATTTTTTTCGCAAAAATATGTTTCTTGAAGAAAAAACAGCGACCACACACAAAAAAATCTATTATCAATCTGAATATTTTTATTTATTCAAAAATCGAAACTTAATATATATTTAAATGAAGTAAATCTTGTTGGTTGGAACATAAGAGTAAATTCTCTGAAAACACAATATACTCTTAGAAGAAATAGTATAAATATTTGCATTGAAGTATACTTCCACCAAATGAACATTGTTATTGTTGTAAGGAATAAATCTATGTAATCATAGTGAGAAAGTCTGTAGATTCAAAATAAAATCCCTTATACGTTTGGTATAATGAATTACTAAATAAAATTATTAAATGTTTTGTACTGAAAACATGAAATATCAAATTGAAATTACCATAATATTGAAACATTTGAAACGAAATTTACCCCACCATTTATTGCACTCTTTTTTAGAGGGGTGTAGGGGGTTTTGCCTATACATACTGCTATGGTATGGCACCCCGGGTTTCGGAAATTTAAATTTGTGTTTTTATTTATTCCGAATTATCCTATCAATGCTACGCCTGTGTTTCCACAGTTCTAAATTTTTATTTGGACAAGATTTTGTTAATAGGATTGTTTAATGAATTTAAGTATTTAATTGTTCAGTTGTGTATATTAATCTCATTCATTTGTAGATATTGCGTTCACCGGTAGTGTATATATTTTGTTCATTGTTATAGTTCGAGGAATTTTCTTTGCGATTCGTGCGACGATGTAGCACGCAGATGTTAATTTTATATATGTATGTGAGTTTGGGCCTCTTTAGGGCATTTCCTTAGATTGATGCCGTGAGTAAGTACATGTATTATATTTGCTTGGTTACCGTATTGGTGATTTCAATTTATATTAAAATTTTGTTCGCTTAATTTGAAATTTAGAACATTAATCGAGGAACTCCATTTAAATAATAATTGATATTATATTATTGTGCACATTTTGGTATAAGATCCGTTATTATAATTTGTTTTAGTTGTTTTTTGTTTAAAGAGTTAAATTTTTCCGTTTCTAGTTTTCAAATTAGTTTTCTTTGTTAATCACCTCGTGTAAGGTGAGAAGAAGCATTGTGCTTGTAATTTAAATTCAATTGTGTAAATTTAATTATGTTGGTTTAAAATTTGAAACCACGTGTTTTTTTTTGTGAAGTAGAAATTTTCTTCTAGAACAAATCTACCATTTTGTTAGTTAAAGGATTTGCATTGTCCTTTTTAGTTGTTAAATTCATGCAGGTTTTGATTTCGGTCAGGACTTTCAGTCTAAGGTTTTTATTTTGCCTGTTAATTGTAATTAAATGTTTTTTTTTTTTAATAATAAATTTTGATTACTTACGCCCACTTTTTATTTTTCTTGAATAGTTCAATTCTGAAAATAACCTTGAGGTTATTAAGTCTTTTGCGCCCTTTTAAATTTTATCCGCTGAGCTAGTAAATTTAAATTTTAATTTTTTAGTCATTTTCATTTTCACTTTGCATTTATGCTTGTACCATCAGTACACAGCAATACGCTATTACGCTTTACTTGGCGTCACTTTTTGATTGACTAGCGAACAGTGTTGTTGGTTGTGAGTGTAAGTAAATCTAAATGGATGCTCCAGCCGTTTCACAGCTACTTAGAGAATGGGGTGGAATGGAGCTGATGCACAGATGCTACCATTAAAATATTCGAAGGTAAATACGTACGTGTTATCGAATATTAAAGGATTACTGGTTTAAAAAACTTTGAAATATTATTTAGAGTCAGCGCCATTGTGTCGATAATATATGAACATGGTAGGTGTGTACATTAACAAACATATATAGGTATTTACTAGTTATTAGTTTTCAGTAGGCAATACAAACAATTATTATTAGTCATTGAAATTATATCGCCAACTCAGATACCAGGCCCAGGCATTGAGTGGGAAGTATCCCGAGAACACCGGTTGCAACGACGGATACGCATAACATCTATACATATCCCGTGTGCACTCCTGGAGTATCTCCATACGCTATCTTCTCCCAAACATTGTAAAACTATAAAGTAGGACAGTAAATTTAGTTAATTACATAATAGTTCTTTATTTATTAATTTTCCCCTACCGAGGCTTTTTGGTGTTACAGACACAAAATTAGTAGGTAACACTGGGCAACAAATTTTCGAAAAGTTCATGCTTCCAAGCTGAAAATATTCAATATAATCATTTCTTAATGAATTCAATGTGCTGAACACGAAAATGACTAAGAAAAAGCTGAATTGGCTACGGGTTTTCTGTAAAATGTACGCATATTTCAGAAAAAGTGTACTTATGTCAATATTATAATACATGGTAAGAAACATTAGTCTGCTTCTGGCTTTCGACTTCTTTTGGCCTGCGTTTGTAGTGGACTTGTGGAGCATCTCTACTGATTGTCCAACAATAGTCAGCTAGCATTGACGTAGACCATTTGCCTTGGTACCGTTGCTCCATGGTGGCAATGTCCTGATGAAAGCGTTCGCCGTGCTCATCGCTGACCTGCCCGCAGTTATCAGGAAAGAAATCTAAGTGGGAATCAAGAAAGTGGATCTTTAAGGACATATTGCAGCCGAATTCATGAAACAAAGCCAACATATCCTCAACCAGACACTTGTAATTTTCTGCTTGTCATTCCCAGGAAGTTTGCTGCCACTTGATAGAATGCATCTCAAACCTGTTTTGCTTTACCTTGAAGAAGTTCCTCAAACTTGGGGTCTCGAAGAGCTGTCTAATTTGAGGCCCCACAAAG
The DNA here is from genome assembly GCA_004143645.1 of Protaetia brevitarsis. Lineage (NCBI taxonomy): Eukaryota > Metazoa > Arthropoda > Insecta > Coleoptera > Scarabaeidae > Protaetia > Protaetia brevitarsis. The sequence goes on along the minus strand of RXPK01000101.1, from coordinate 1,278,808 downwards.
ATGCCCTCTTTAATTTTGGCTTCACTGAGTCGAGGGAATTTTCATGCAGGTACTTGAATGCTGGTCCATTCTTATCCATGGCTTTTACCAAGTTTTTGACAAGACCGAGCTTGATGTGTAAAGGAGGAATGATGATTTTGTGTGGCTGTGCCAATGTGGGTGCTGTACATTCGTTCTCCAGGCTTAAAAAATGCTCTCGGAGGCCAGTCTTTCTTGATGTAGTGCAAATCGATTGCTCTGCTGTCCACAGACAAAGAAAACAGCAGTACTTGGTATATTCCTGCTGCAAACCCATCAACAGAGATACTACCTTCAGGTCAGAACATATCTGCCAGCCATACTTGCTGTAGTTAATCGTCTCCAGTAGCTGCTTTAGATTGCCGTAAGTCTCCTTCATGTAGACCGCATGTGCAATAGGTATGGATGGAAGCTGGTTCCCATTATTCAACAAAACCGCTTTAGGCTCAGTTTTGAAGCGTCTATAAACAGCAGCCATTCGTGGGATCATGTGCAATACGAGAGCTTGTAGTAGACCATCAATATCGCAGCGGAACACAAGCTTCTTCTTTCTTAATTCGAAGAGCTGATGGCGAGTGCGAAATGAAGTCACTCGGACATTCTGTTCCAGAAGATTCCACTGTCGAAGTCTTGAGCCAGTATTCTCCGCTTTGCTTTTCGACAGATCCAAATCGCGAACAAGATCGTTCATTTCATCCTGGTAATTTTATGTGGTGCAGATGTTTCGTCAAAGCACGAAAGTTATCATCCTTACTGCACGTTGAGGAGAACTCGCCCGCATGGCCATCCTCATCGTCTGAACTGATAGAAAAATCTGTAGGAGTTCTGGAATTGGGAGTCCTTCGCCATGAGAGACAGGTGGCAGAGCAGATGGTATGTTAGGGTATTCAACTGTCCATTTCTTCTTCTTAGTGATGCCTCCACAACTGGTGGTACCATACAGAAATAACAGTCGTCAACGTGATTGGTGGCTCCTCCAATCATGGGCACAGCAAATGGCATTGCTTTCTTTTTGCCATTAAGCACTGTGAAGATTTACGGCACAAGTGCGGCAGCATACGTGTGGGCCCAGTCTTTGTCCTGGTCGCCTATCTTGCAACCAAAATACAAATGATAGCTTTCTTAACTGTTGCACTGATGTTCTTTTTTTGTGCAGCAAATGTCACTTCTCCGCAAATATAACAGAAGTTATTTGCACTATTAACACAGTTACGAGGCATTGCTACTGTTTAGTTACTTTACACTATAGCAATCACTTGTGTATGCTAGAGCTTCGAAAAATATGCGCGAATGAACGGACATTGCACGAGTTAATTGTCACGTGGCCATTTTAAATAAACTATAATTAGCTATTGCTTGATATTGCGCAATCATTTCGCAACACTCTCAATGGAAACTTACAGCAATGCTGCATTAACTTCTTTGCATGAAGGGGTGATGCAATATGACGCAAATTTCGTAATTTCTCACTAAATTGCATTACATTATGCAATAGCATCTATACAATGGACAAAACGTCAATATTCTGGAACGTGAGCCAATCAACTTTTTTCAATGTGATATTCGTGTTCAGCACGTTGAATTCATTCGGGATTGGGTACTTTCACCTAAGAAGCAATTTCACTGTTGACCAGTGTAATTATTACCCTTGAATAGTAGAAATGCTTAGATTAAGCAGGTAAGTATTATCAGTTCAATATACTTATATTTTGGAAGCAAATAATGGCAATACTTCAAATAATACTTTTATATACTTCTATCAAATGTACATAATTATTAAGGCATAAATATCATAGTTTCCAGTTGAGAAAATCTATTTACTCAAATCTAAAATAATTATTCTTGTGGTGAAAATATTATATGTTCATAATGATTTTAGTATATTGATTACATTTGAACTAAAAAATTATATCGTCTAACAAATTCATGGGTTTGAAAAACTGAACAAATTTTATTCTCAATATAAATACATCATCTTCTCGCTTATATAGGAAGTTATGTTATATTCAATGTGATGCACTTAGATTCAAATTGAGTAATTATTTTTTTGTGTGCAGTTGCAAATCATTCTAGTGGAAATGTTTACGTTTTTGTCTAAATTATTGTACTATATTTATATAAAAAAAAATAATAGTAAAAGAGAACGATGATGATGCGGATGACAATGTTGTATCACGTTTCGCAAAAACCCAGATTTGAAATTCATTGTTTTAAGGCAACGTTTTAATTTTAACACGAATTCCCAGAGTCCAGCTGAATGTACTAGCGCAAATCGACTACAGCGCCATATAACATTGTTCGTTATTTTTCCATTTAACATACGATTTGTATTCTGTTCTCGATGTCCGAAAATTCAGCAATTATACTCTAACCGAGCCAAATGCCTCAGTGTGCGGATCACACGCGTACAGAATTCGTAATTCACCGCATATCTCCATTCTCGAAGAGCGCACTAATATGACGTCCATTTATAACTATCTGCATATGTATTTAGGTTCATCTCTCATTGGCGCTTCCTTGACGGGAATATGGTGTATGTGTGTGTGTGTACAGTTATTACATTTTTAATTAAAATCCGCTGACATAACTTCCCGTGCCAGAAAGAGATATGGGCCGTAAAAATTACGGTTTTATGAAATTGTACGGAGTGGAGTGTAATAAATGCTTTGGGAACCAAAAGTTTGGTGATAAAATAGATCGTTTTCTCGATATTATTGGTATAAAACTAATTTTAGCGTCTATATATATGGATGTCTACACTCGTTGCTTGTTAATTCACGAGGTCAAAGTTTCTATAGCTTGCGTTATAAAAAAAAACAATTTATTTCGATAATCTTTTTAGTTATGATTTTTCTTTTGTCGTGTGAGCCGTCCGACATGAAGTCTCCGAGAGGCTACCATTTTGCAGAAAGGGTGCCTGCTAGGTAGCAGTAGGATATGAACGTACGAAAAACTGACTGGAATAACTACATAGCCTACCGCTGTGGAGAGTATTCCCAGTTCTGCAATAGGATAGTATATGAAATACCCGTATAGGCGCACTTTATTTTTTACATATCCTACTACTACATACATTTTCGCAACTGTGTCGGATGGTGGCGAATGTTAAAAAAAGCAATTGTAATCCATTCCCGAATTATTTTAACGTATTTATTAAAAAAAAATGTTACAGAAATATCAAACAAATCTGCAAATAAATAAGAATCTCATACTACATATTCTAACCGCTGAAATTCTAGGTTAAGTAATGAAGGATTAACTTTAATGTTAGGTTTTAGTGTCGCATTAAAACATCATTTCAAAATTATTAATGACAGATCATTAACCAAATTCAAATTAGATAATAAATATACCCAATTTAAGACATTTGTCAGGCAAGAAAAAAAGTTTTGAATTTTATCACAAAATCAGTAATATGTCTGTCGCACTGACAAGGGAACACCGGCGGGTGTACCCCTCCGATTTCGATGAAACTTAACAGGTCGAAAAAGTACCTTAAAATAAAAGACACGTATTTTTTTTATCGGCGTATCCGCACGATTTTGGGTACAGCCCCTCCAAAGTTTGGACGATTTTTCAATTTTTGCAAATATTTCCTAAATTATAACAGATATTAAGTTTTCTTCTTAACATAATTTGCAGCATATTGCATAGCCCTAAGGGTGGCGTCGTCCGTATTCGCAAAAAGTTAATAACGGGGGACGGGGTACCCGTACCCCATTTTTTTTACATTTTTTCTTTTTCTTATTCATCAAAGAAGGCGATTTTACATAGAATACGATGATGTATAACAATTTAGAAATTAATAATTGTAAAATAGAAAATAATAATAAAGCTTCAAAATTAATAAACTTGTCTATTGATATAAATCAAATGAACTATAACAGAAATAAGTTTTTATCCTACACATAATTTCCAGCATAATACATGATCTCAAGGTAGATATCTTCATAAAAAGCTAATAACTGGGGACGGGGTACCCCATACCCCCGCATCTTTTTAATTATTCATCAAAAAAAGATCGCTTTTACATAGAAAACAATGGTAATAAATTTGGAGGATTAATAATAAAAATAATTGTAATAATAATAATATAGTACATTAACAACAATTATTTGTTATCGTTACTCCGCTGCTCTCCTTACTTAAATATTTCTTAATTTAGAATTGTATCTACTCGACAAGCTATGGTCAAACCTATCTATGCCTATTAACTTATACTATATACTATACGAAACTTTTATCGGTGGTAGCAATATAAATCGTTTTACCAACTGCAGTTACTGACTGCGTTTTATATATTTCCTTAATAAAATGTCATTCATTCTTAGAATACCATAATCCTTTAGTGCGTATATATGAACAAATTTGCTACACAGTACGAAGGATTAAATAATACATACATATATATTTTTTAATTTATTTCAAGTTTTTCGTGCAATGTAGGTGTACAATGTAAGTATTCAATGGAGCATAAATATAACTAATGTGTTTGTAACGATTATAACATTTCGGAAACAATAGAACAGAATTAGAAAAACATTATAATGCTTATAAATGTTTAAATACATGACATACTGTAACGCGATTATTGGTATATATGTATTGCAATAGCGAACAAGATTAATATACACACAGTAATTAAGCTATGTCAGTATTACAGTAGTGATAGTCTGTGTAAAAGTATTTAAAACACAGATTTTGTTTGCACCATGAACATCGCACAATAGCTGGTTTATTGCAATACTACACAAGGGTGTAGACTGCGCATCTTTGTTAAAACAAAACTCTACAGGATTTTTTAAGGGCCCAGGTCTTTACTCAACGTATCCATCTTTACCACGAGTACTTGAATACGTCGAAAAAATCTTGGGAAGAAAAACTGATTATGGGTTAGGATTGCAACTTAATAATATTATTTCTCTGATGTAAATCTATGTCGTAGTTCATAAGAATCATTATATCCGAAAAAGTTCTAACAAATTTTTTCCACATTCTAAAACCATATACATCTAGAGGTTGTACCATCCCTGTCGTTTTTTTTGGTATATTTAAATGTTCAAAGTTTTGTCTTTTGCACTAATTGCTGAAGTTCGGCAACACAATGCCACTCCAAGAATCAATCAAAAGGACACTCTTTGGCCCGGTATTAATTTTCAAAATTATTATACATCACCGTTTTCTATGTAAAAGCGATCTTTTTTTGATGAATAATGAATAAACTTATTATTAAAAAAATGCGGGGGCATGGGGTACCCGTCCCCGTTATTAGCTTTTTATGAAGATATCTACCTTGAGACCATGTATTATGCTGGAAATTATGTGTAGGATAAAAACAAATTTCTGTTATAGTTCATTTGATTTATATCAATAGACAAGTTTATTAATTTTGAAGCTTTATTATTATTTTTCTATTTTTACAATTATTAATTTTCTAAACTTGTTATACATCATCGTATTCTATGTAAAATCGGCCTTCTTTTGATGAATAAGAAAAAGAAAAAATGTAAAAAATGGGGGGTACGGGGTACCCGTCCCCGTTATTAACTTTTTGCGAATACGGACGACGCCACCCTTAGGGCTATGCAATATGCTGCAAATTATGTTAAGAAGAAAATTTAATATCTGTTATAATTTAGGAAATATTTGCAAAAATTGAAAAATCGTCCAAACTTTGGAGGGGGCTGTACCCCAAAATCGTGCGGATACGCCGATAAAAAAAAATACGTGTCTCTTATTTTAAGGTACTCTTTCGATCTGTTAAGTTTCATCGAAATCGGAGGGGGACACCCGCCGGTGTTCCCTTGTGAGAGTATATTCTATATTCTGTGAGTGCGTTAATGTATCAATATTATACAAAATACTGATACTTTTGACAATGACCTTTAAAACATGCATATTTACATATATGTCGACATATTACGCGAATTAGATTTCTATACTCTTTATAGTTTATATTGGTTGCGTTCCGTTTTTACTGCGAGTACTACCAGCTTACTCAAATCCGTTCCGAAATTGGTTTCAGCAAGCTGCAAAATGATTAATGACGTTATAAATTATTATCTGTCATCGTCTTTCTGTACTTTTGCACGTTTCGACCAAAGGCCATCTTCAGTAACTAAAAGACACGTCGTTTACAAAGTATAGATGATTAATAAAAATAAAAACATTTGACATTGAAATTGTCTGAATATTAAAATAATTATAATTTAAATTAAATGTAGACAACAGAAAATATAAACATCAAACTATAGGAGATCAAAATAACGAAGTGAAGCGTGTGATGGAATGAGTATTTGAAATGTATTTACAAACTGTACGTACTTTTATATCCTAAAATAAATAAAAATAGAAATGTTTTTTATTTCGTTTCTTTGCCGTAATATTCAGTACTATATGAAATAAAACACATTCTTGGCAATCGGTATAAATATGTATATTTTCAATTAATTTTTTCCTTGTATAACAAAAACGTTTCGATGTTAAAACATATTTTTCAATTTGTTTAAATGAAAATATGAATATAATTCAATAATTGCTTTTTTAATTAAAAAGAAAGAGCGAATTATGTTTATATTTCCTATTATGCAAATGAAAAAAGCAAAAATTAATTATTAAAAAAGTCATTCCCCTTCCCAACCTCACCTCTTCTACTGCTAAAAAAAATGATTCCAAACATTTCTAATGCCGATGTTACGAGAAAAAAAATATCACTTAAAAGAAAAATAATCCCCCTCCCCCTCTCACCCCTTCCAATGTTAAAAAATATTGAATTGAATTTGAAACGTTTTTAATAGGCCCTATCTCCCGATGTTTAAAAAAAAGAAACATCATTAAAAAAACATATTTTCCAACAATGCCGAGAATTTCAAACATTGTTTCAGAATATGGTACTGTTATTAACAAAAAAGAAGTGCTTTTCATCATTTGTTCTGCAAAAATAGAATTCACGGACAAGAGGCAAATACCAAAGTGGTATTTCACATGATAAATTAGTAATTGATTTATGCGCAGCTTTTCTTGGTGCCAATATCCCATTAAATAAATTACAGGATCCACTTTACCGTGGTTTTCTTAAAAAAATATACCAACCAAGATATTTCCCATCCATCGACAATTATGAAGAAGAAAATATTACGTACCTAAGCAATTCGACAAAACAATAAATCAAATCTGGTCAAAACTAGGTGAAAATTATCTCTGGATAAGCGCAGATGAAACGACAGAAGGAAGGTGCACTGTTAATGTAATGGCTGACACATTGCATCCAGAAAATCCTCCGATATGGTTTTTAATAGCTACAAAAATCAGATTGCTTGTCCCTGCAAACGATATTACCCGACATTATCATTAACAGCGCAAAAAAAATTAGCTGATGATGACTGCTTAAAAGTTCTACTCTTTCTCTCAGATTTTCCAAGCGTAATGTAAAAACAGCTAACCAGCTAAAAAACGTTTTCCAAACATGTCACATCTAACAAATATTGCGCATGCAATACATCGCATTGTTGAACTTATTGTTAGTCGTGAAGAATTTGCCGATGTTAATTCATTATCATTTTAAAAGATTTTATTAAACGCACCAACTGGGATAGAGTTATATAATATTATTATTATTATAATTATTATTTAGTTAATTGTTTCTGTAGGGCTTTGCATAGAGGCGGTGGAGTTTTGATTTTTGCTAGACGTGATGTATGCGTATGATGGCGCGCTCTATTCGAAATGATAATGTAAGGTACGTTGAGATGCATCTGGAATATACTGCTGTTCAGGTCAAAATGGGCAGTTAGAAAGTGGTGATTTTCTGTGTTTATCGATCACCCAGTGGAAATTTGGATGTATTTTTTGAAGGGCTTTTATTGCTTCTGGAATCATTTGTCGAAAAACGTATATGTAACTACGCAAACATAACCCGCTTTCAATCTTCATTAAATAACGAAGACTGGTCAAAAACTTATCGTTCTAATGATCCCGATGTCAGCTTGGAAAATTTTCATAACACATTTAAACATTATTTTGATATATCATTTCCTCTCAAAAAATTTCCTATGGAAACAAAATGCAATATACCTTGGTATAATTCAGAATTACGAAACTTTGCAACTAATTTAAGAGATCTTTATGATATTTTCAAGAAATACGGGGATTCGGATCTATATGTCGCTTACAAAGCAAATAAGAAGCACTGTCGAGATGGTAGGTAGAGACAAACAAACTTATTATGATAACTTACTTTCATCCTCGCGTAATAAATGCAAAACGTCTTGGAGTATCATAAAACAAGAAGTTAGTGGCGAACCCAAAAACATTTTTTTATAAGCGACCCTGATATCCTTTGCAATCTTTTTAACAATCATTTTAAAAGTAGCCATTTTATTGTCCCCAGCCCTATTACTTCTGTCTCTCATATCAGTACTCAACCTAACCGTATACCTTTTTCTTAAATCCCACAGACACGTACGTGGTGACCACAATTATCAATAAAGTATCAACCAAACTCATCTGGAATCCATGGAATTCCTTGTTTTCTCTTAAGATTATGAAAATTGTCACATAGTACGACTATTAGTTCATACCATAAATTTTACGTTTACCAACGCCATTTTTCCAGGGAGGCTAAAAATCTCAAAAATAACCCCCTGTTTAAAACAGGGTAAACAGGTAACAAAGCAGGTATCAATTTTACATTTCTTTTCAAACTGCAATATCTACATTACTTTTTTTTTTTTCAAATCACATTTTCTGCATTCCTTTTTTCAAATTGCAATTTCTACAAGCTAGTTATCGTTTTTTTCTGGTTTAGTCAAAAAGTATTCATATCTTTACGTATGAAATAGCATAGCTTTTTTGTTATTTTACAAAATCCGCCCAAATTACCAGATAACGTAAAAAGTTTACGATTTTTTGCCGGCGGTTGCGCAGGGCAAAGTAAAGAGTGTTATGTTATATATTCGATGTGTTTTTGGTTATATCATGATGCTCCTGAAAACCTTGACAACATAACCGTAATTCTTCCCGTATGCTCCCTATTCTTATATGCCTGCAGGTCGTATCTTCGGTCAAATAGAAAAAAAAAATACAGAAAAAGAAGTCAGATTGTGTTAAAAGAGGATTATCAAAAAATTCTTAGAGAGGTAGGAAGAGTTAGAATATTGGGAGAAGAGTGGGTGGTCTGAGACATTAAGAAGATGAGTGACGCTAACTGTAAAAAACTTACTGGAATTAGTAATATGAAAAGAGTTTTTATTAAAAGGAAATAAATACGAAAAACAAAAATAAAGTAATTAAAATGAAAATGGAGGAAAATTACCCAAATGATGACATCAAAAGAATTTATGATCATAATAAAAAAAGAAGTATCCATCAGCTCTGTGACTGTTGAGAAATTGCCGCTAGAAAACAAAGTAAAACCACTTAAGTTGAAAAACATTGAGACCCTGATGACACTCTATGACGAAAAGTGGAAAAATGTCGAGAAGTTTGTTTTTTACAAAAATCTTTTAGAAAAAAAGTGAGGCTGTAAGTAACTGTCACAATCATGAGACAGAAAATGAAGACTCAGGTGATGATGAAGATAATAATTGCGACTGCTTAGAAGATGGCTGCGGAGTAAAACTATAACAGCTCTTGTATTTTTATAAATAAAAAAAGTGAAACAGAAATTTATTTGTTTTTTCCTCAAAATGCGATTTATTTTTCTATTTTTCTCTGTTTTTTGTTACAAATATAATTTTTCAGCAAATTGTTTCGCGAATATTTGTTTTAGAGATCTTAATTTTCCTGTTACTCTACAATGTAAGTTCAAAAAAATTGTTTTCATTGGAGCCTAGTTTAATTGCAATTTTCTCGAAAAACAGTTTTTTGTCAGAAATTGCATTTTAGAAAAAAAAGCTCCACAAACTATAGAAATAATAAATTTAAAGTAGCAGGATAATTTTAATAGTAATGAATTCGTATAAGAACATGGTAGGTAGAGTTAATACTGTTCAGCATATAAAAGACAGGTTTTCTCTGTTTACTTCTATACGCTGCAATTTATTCAATTCTTTTTAGTAACCACTGAAGACTTCCTTGTTAATCTAAATCTTTTGACAAAATCCTCAACATTGCAATTGTTAAATAGTTTATACGATAATGATATATTGCTTGTAACAATTAACTATTTCAACTAGGTTGACTAAAATTTCTTCCATGTACTCTTCAGAAACCCTCCAATATGTGCATACTTCTCGTTCATAAATAATTTCGAACTTTTAAAGAAAACATAGCTTTTTGGTTGTATCGACAACATTCGTACATTTTCCATGTCCTATTTAGTTTCTACTAGTGACTGTTAGTGACGGATAGTCGCTGTGCTAGAGCTTGTTGGCTGCTTCAACCATTCAATTATATTTTAGGAGAATAAACTGGTTTAATACGTACATGAGTTTTTGTAGTTACTGGAAAGTCAATTATTTTAGTTATTGAACTAATAATGTTTTTTACGGGTTTGAAATATCATAATTAATAATGAAACAAATAATAAATGGTAATAATAAATAATGGTAAAATCTCAGAATATGTCATACGTTAATCCAACCAAAACAAATAATAACTGGTTTAGGTGAAAGTATATCTGGTTGCCTACTCGCCAGTTACCAATACATTGACAATTTGTTCTATAACGTTAAACATAGGGAAATTGTATGCGTAATAGAAAAGAAAGAGTTCGGTATAATTCATTTAATTTTTAAAGCAGCATACCCTATATATAACTATTCCTGATTTAAAATTCATTAACAGCTGCTTCCTCGTAAGCACATCACGCAAATGTGAAGTAAAAGAAAAACATCGACATTGTAAATAAATAAATAACAATATGTGAACTATCACAAAACGCATTGAGGTCGCAAGCGGCAACACAACAATCATTAGCTTCTAACATAGGTACTTACTGTCTGTGTCGAATTTTCTTATTATTGTCTCTATCAAGGTGGTTCTAGGTGCAACCAGGCCTCGTCTCACTGGCATAATATACCATATACCGCAATTGCAGGAGGAATTACAGAACTTCTATACCATTAACATACCGAGAAACGTATCACTGTTATCACCACGGGGCGTTTTTAACTTTTAAAAGCGATATATTAAAATTCGTTGTTTCTAAACACCGTTTTCCGTTTTGATCGTTGAAAGAAAATTGCGAAATTACGTAGTCAAGTAGTGTCTGTCCTCAACGCGTCTATAAACACATTTTTTTTTTTTATACACCAGGCTGCGTGTATGAGCGCTTGTTTTTTGATATTACGCGATGACGTTAATTTGTTTATACGTTTAAAACGCGCTTTTAGCAATTTTTGAGTGGTAATTACTTAAATTATTTTATATGGATGGAATAAAACGCTTCGCCCAGGCAAAGAAATCAATATTTTTCCCGTATATATATAGGTTATATATAGCTTGAGTACAGCGTCCTTAATATTCGATTAATTTTGCAAAAAAAGGCAACACTGTGTAATATATTTTGTTCTCCTAGATCTTTGCGGCGATATATCTTTATATTTATTTTGTTTTTTTTTCTTTTAATTTAATAAATATTTTAAAATCTATTATATTATGTTGTATTCTTACGCGGTATCTAGAAATGAAAAATAAGGCATTATAAGGCAATTAATATATTATTTTCTCCTCGCTTAATTTATATATTTTATGTACAGAGGTGGCTTATTATTATTCTTTAGCGGAAATAGCTGATTTATGAAGTACGTTCCAAGATCACCACCACCAAAAAAAAAACACTAATCCTTCACGATTCTCTCCGCTATTATCGAATGTATTTCTTTCCTCGTTCCATCCAAGCGTCGCCTTTAACTCGTTCCTTAATAGTTCTATTCTTATTTATCCCGTATTTTAACGCTTTACATAGCGAATGAAATGCGCGACAACACCGGTAAATGCACCGAACTTTCAGCACTGATGATGTTATCTTGGTCGTCGATGTAACTCTGGCTACGATTATCGTTATTTTTACCGTTATTATCGTTGCCGATGTTGCTTATAGGTCGATCACAACGATAACGATACAGGTCCATATCACAGAAACAACAGATTCGGTAAACGTATAACAGGTCGCGAAAAACAAATGCGTACGGAGAATCCATAGCCGACTGGCGCTCTGACGCCGGATAAAAATACGGTCAGCGCCGCGGAAAATGTAGACGGTGCGTGCGCAACGCGCCGCAAGACAAATACGCCGTCGGCGTCGTCAGTACGTCGGGACGGTACTCGGCGTACTTGTGCGAAGTATCGAAGGTAGCATGCATGTTGTCTACACTGACGTTCATATGATCTAAAGTGTTTTAAAACAGTATTGAAAAAAAAAGTTTAGTGGTCGTATTCTTCATAAATATTTCAATAATCAGATGACCTGTTTCGTCGTTCAAAAGGACACAATTAGGCCAGCTAAGAAACACCAAATAATTAAGAATTATACCATCATATAATAAAACCCATTTATGGCCAAGGGTGCGTAAACACAAGATTTCATACTACTTTCTTCTTGGCCTAATTTATACATAGTTTAGGCTTTTATTTAGTTATAATTAAGTTTTTTTCTCAAATATGTTTTCAGTAGGTTCTTTATCCTCTTGACACCCGGAACGTAACTCGTGCGAATTTAACCATAAATTTTCGATGCTTATGTTAGACAAAATGATGTAGGTAACACATACATATAAGATTTAAATTAATAAATCTGGTTTTACCAAAAAGGAGACGCAGCTGCATGTGACAACTACCAAGGAATAACCCTATTATGCACAGCCTGTAAAATATATGAACGTGTTTTGGAAAAAAGATTACGCAAAGAACTAGAAGGGAAAATAAGTGATAGTCAACACGGGTTTTTTTTTACAATCGTCACTGTACAGCTACTCGTCGCTAAAAGTCTGGAGAGGAGCAAAGATTTGTATTTCTGCTTCGTAGATTTACATAAGGATTTGACAGCGCCCCCAGGAAAAAGATATGGCAAGCTCTGTTGAACAAAGAAATAAGTAAAGAATTGATAGATCCGATAAAAGCTATGTATAACAACTGTAGAAACTTTGTGAGAACTAATAACAGGAATTCAGAGAAATTTGTAACCAAGAAAGGGGTGGGACAGGAAAGTATCCTGAGTTCGGCGTTGTTTACTGTCCTATTGGGCGCAAGGAGCGAGAGTGGGTCTGTACAAGCTGGATCATGTAATAATTTGAGAACTTATGTATGCAGACGATGGTTATAGTAGGTGAAACAGCGAAGCATTGCAGAAATCGGTTACAATCTGGAGTTACGTACTACAAAAGTACGCCTTAAAGATCAATGCAGAGAAAACTGTAGTCATTACAACCGCGAAAGATGAAGTTCTGAATATAGTGTTAAATAACCAGCGAATTAAGCAAGTAGAAAGTTTCAAATACCTCGGTACAAGGCTAAGGCAAGAAGGGGATATACATTGCGAGCTCAATAATAGAATTAATAGCGCATAACTAAGGCATATTACGCACTGGGAAAATCCTTTTTTGAGAAAAAAGAGATTTCAAAAGAAACAAAAATACGCGTTTATAGATCAGTGATATGATGGCAATCCTAACGTACGGAAGCGGAACATGGGTGTTAGGTGAAAAACATAAATCGAAAGTACAGGCATTCGAGATGAAGGTGTTGCGGCGAATAGGAGGAGTAACTCGCCGGGACAGAATAAGAAATAGTGAAATTAGGAATAGAGTCGGAGTCATCCCAATTATAAAAACTATTGAGGCTAACTAGTTGCGTTGATTCGGGCATGTAGTGCGAATGTCTGACAATAGAGTGGTTAAGAAAGTGTGGAAAATGGGAATCCCAGGTAAATGATCTAGAAGGCGGCCTAAAAAGAGTTGGAACGCTAATTTGGCGAAGATATTGCCAAGCAGAGGAGTGGACTGGGGAATGGCGATGACCATTGCGAGGGATCGAAATACTTGGCCGGGATTCCACCAACTTGGGACCTAGCAAGTTAGGTCTCAGCCTCGACACCTGTAAAAATAAGAGGCAAAGATTAAGTAAATAAGTAAGTAAGTAATTTCTTTTATTTTACAAAAACAAAGGTGCTCACCTAAATGGACATTGGGTTTGTAAGCATACCAAACAAAGCGACCTTTACATTCAATCTAATTGTACTTCTGATGATATTCTTTGAAACAATTATTATTCCCAGTAATGTATAGAAATATGTTGCAGGTTTTACAGAAAAACTTTGTGTTCTTCCTACTGCCAGATTTTTTACAGTGAGTTACAGAGTTCTTTAACTCTTCGTTAGTGTTGTGCGGTATGCCATACCCCAGTATGTTTGCCTACATACTGGGGGTATGGCATTCCCCACCACACTAACGAAGGGTTACATCTGAAGCGATACCTGGAAGACGTTCTATTCGATGCTTCCTTGAAGAATTGGTAGATCCATTTATTAGTGGAAGTTAAAACTCTGCCGATAGGATTATTTCTAGTCGACAGACCTCGATATTTCTATGCCAGTAAAATCATCCTGAGCCACAAACTGGCGACCTTCGTTTTGAAATATAGCAGTTTTAGAATGTTTCTAGACTTAGTTTTTCATTTAATTTCATCATTTCTGTATAGAATCCAGGTATTCGATATGGCCAAATCAAAGAAGTTAAAAATTGCTCGAACAGTCCATTTCCTGCATTTGACGCTGATTCTATAATAACTTATCATTCGTTCAATTAAATCAATCCCTCCCATGTAGCTATTGTACTTATTAACGATGTCAGGTGTTGGAACCTGCAAGTATTTTTTGTCTCTTTTTGACCAATGTTGACATACACCTACAGGATTAATACCGTTGAAGGTGGAATTATATGGACAGGCTTCATGTTGTACCATTTTACAACACATATTTTTTTTATCCTGCCGATTGTTCATAGACCCCACGATTCATTTTCGACATCATCTTGTCTGCAGTTAAGTGCACAGTTGGAGGAATCCTCGATTTCATAACAGTTCCTGTTCCATAGATGTTATTTTGTAGTAAGTGTTTTAATAGAGGGATTGTTGTAAAATAACGGTCAAAATAGATACACGTTGCTGGAGCTAATGTTTCTGTCAATCTAACTACGGCAGATGGTCCAACACCCAACTTCTTCACGTTATCATCCAGGAAAGTGTCCTTTCCTTGATAGAGTTCAAAGTCTAATACTAACCCTTTGGGAGTAACGCATTTTTTTTAACCTTTCCGGGTTAGCTTTACCTCTTTACGAAATGTTTTGCTTAGCACACTTCTGTAAAAGGGATCATGTGTTCATCGACCGCAGCTATCTCTTGTCTCTTCAACTTCAAGCAGCCTCTTCGAATTCATTCTAGCATAGGCCGAATTTTCCAAAGTCTGTCTTTCATTCTTTCATCTACAGTTTTGCTTCCATCAACAACTACTTTTAAGTTTGCACAAATAGTAAAAAAACGAGTATGATAATGTAGCTCTCGCTACATTATCATACTCTTACATTCGCAATTGCATTAAATCTCGTGACAGTAGTGAGTCATTGTGTGCACATTTTACTCGAGTGGGGAGCGTATACGATGGCCGGTTTACAGTATATATGCTTCAGCTCCGCCCTTTTTGCCACTGCGCAACTGTCACGAGGGATTTGTCCAGCTGTAGGCGATTTCCTGGATTACCCGCACGTCGCGCTTTTTGTTTTGGTGCGATTAGGATTGGTATTCAAGATGTTCGGCACTTTTTGCTTACAAGTCGCGATGGTAGCAATCTGGAAGAACGATCATAATAGAATACCACATTAATTATACACACTACTATACACAGCACACACCAGAAGTACCAACATAAAGAAAGTAGTATTGAATATATCTCATATGCAACTGTAATATAGTCCCTGTTGTTGTAGTCACCTACGTAAAACAAACTATCTCAAATAAACGCTTACTCAAGTGTGTTGTTCCTGAAATTCCATCAGGTTATGTGCCCTGGAGTGCCGTAAATCAAAAAAGTATATTCGAAAGTTCTTTTTTAAGATAAAACTGTAATTTATAAGCCATCAACGTAACCTACAAAATAATGGTGGGAAGTAACGTGATTAATTCCAATTTACCACTGTTAGGCGATGCAAATTTCTCAAAACTAAATGTTCAGAGTAAGCTGCATTTTGGAGAAAAAAGGTGGTAATGATGTAGTGGTAAAACCATTAACCAGTGAACAATTAGCTCAATTGCCAGTGAAGGAAAAGGACATTTATAATAACAAGGATTCTAAGGCACGTTCAATTAATGTTCAGTGTATATCAAGCAGATATATAGAATATGTGAAAGATGCAAAAATTTCAAGTGAAATGATAAAGGCCTTAAAGAAAATATTTGAGAGAAAAAGTACCTTGTCAAAATTGTATATTAGACGTCAATTGTTAACTTTGAAATATGAAGACAAAAATCTCCAAGATCACTTCTTGAAATTTGATAGCCTGATAAGAGATCTGGAAGCAACAGGAGCCAAATTGGACGAAGATGACAAGGGATGTGATTTATTGTTAATTATGAATTGAAAAATATCAAACGATGATAACTGTGTTAGGAACTACGTTGACTACACTTACATTAGAGTTTGTTAAAAGCAAATTGCTAGAGTTGAAACTAAGGAATACAAATTCAAACGTGTCACCTGGAAGTGAGGAATGTTCCTTTGTAGGTGGCGAAGGACCAAAGTATTTCAATTGTGGCAGCAAAGATTATTTAATTGCGAAATGCCCAAAGCCTAGAAAGAACTCTAGAGGAGCACATCAAGAAAGAGAACGAAAGGATTATGAGAAAGGTATAGAAAGAAACAAAGTTAATATAGTACAAGAAGAGATATCATTTATTGCAACGACAGCATCCCAGAAAAAAATAAAATGTAAGTACTGTTAAATTTATATTAGATTCGGGTGCAACACAACACTTGGTGAGTGAAGATATGAAGAATTACATGTCTAACATAGTAAATATTTCACCTGATAAAATAAAAACACCTAATGGTGCAACTATGACAGCCAATTAAAAAGGTACTCCAAAAGTAAAATGTATACAATCGCATTTGAAGTTATGTATAAAAATTGAGGCTATAATAATACAAAATTTGTTTAATAATTTGTTGTCAGTACAAACAATAAACAATGCTGGTTATAATGTAACATTTACAAAAAAAGTGCAAAAATTATTGCAAACAAGGCATTGTACACTTGAAAGAAGATTACACTTTATAGAATTTAAATTTGAGGAAGATATAAATTGTGTGATAGCAAAAAGTGAAACGGAAAACAGAGGAAAGTTGTGGCACTTACGATTGAGTTACCTAACACATGACACTTTTGACACACGTCAAAAGTGTCATCAAAATTCTCAGTAATTAGCAAATAATTTCAGCTAAAATCTATATTCTTCTAATAATAATCTCTCAAGCCCCAATACTCTACGTTACACTCACGAAGATCGTGAAAGATAAATCTAAATCCGCTAGGCTCTAGGAAGAACACTTATCGGTGATACAGTCTTTTTAACAATGTACAGACTATGAGGCTTGTAGTTTTGTCAATAAATAGTATAGTATAGTATAGTATAAACAGAAGAGAATTGCAAGTGATGAATCTACCATATGAGAAGAAATGTGCAACTCTTGTCAAAAAGGAAAAGCAAGGCGGTTACCTTTCAAAACTGCATCAAAACCTCATTCGAGCTGTATCGGTGACTTATTATATATTATTATGTTACGATGAATTTAAAATTTTTCAAAAATGTTATATGTAGAATAGAATTTGCTATGTTTAATAGTTCAATAGGTCATAGTAAGATTAAACAATGTCTAGTCTATGTCAGATTAAATACGGATTTCTACAAGGTTTTAATACGCACATGTCATCTTACCTTTTATATTGAACCTCTGTCTTTTTATTATTATTTTTATACGATTTTAATGGTTGGTAACTTTGTAGATTCATCAAGTCTGTTTTTCTTCTGCTTGTCCTAGTGACTTTTGACACCACTCTGTAGGTTTGTTTTACATCCCTTTGTTGATGCATCTAGTCTAGACGATATATTCGGATTACTGTCTTAGTTTGTATTCGCTACTTAGTAAACGAGACAAAAAAAGGACGTCTTGACGATACCCTCCTAGCCACACTATGTACACATGACGCCTCATTACTTTTTGCGCCTCCATGAACGGCCACCCAGTCAATGCCACAAGAAACTCCACATTATACATATTCTCCAAAAGAATATTACTTCATAAACCATAACCTTAATCATTACGAACAGATGTAACTTAATATCCTTAGGGTTGTTTATACCACTGAGAAAAAAAATTAATAATTATAAATAAAAATACAATTATCGTAAAGTAAAAGTTCAGCTGGATAGGGGACAAAAGCACAGATTACTTTGCACTAGTAAAAAAGAGATCCTAAACACTGATACTAACAAGAAGCAATTTAAGTTACTTACGGTCTGCTTCATACCGGTAACTTATGAAGTTACTTATGATAATTAAACTGAAGTAGTTAAGCCACAGAATATATGTAGTTGCAGTAAGCAAAGATTTGCCCTTGTCAAGTAGTAGGTGTATTGCTGTGAGTGAACTATTCTATAACAGCTATCACACCTTCATAATTAATACAAACTATTTAGATTACTTGTGATAAGGAAAGAGTATCATTAATGCACGTTCACTAAATACCTGATATATAGAAGGTAATGGTTTGCAATAAATATACAATATACTTACCTTAAATTTGTTGTTCAACTATAGGTAGTGTAGGAAGCGAGGAAGTTTAGTGAATATTTATTAAGTAGCTTACTGTGTACTCTGTGTGAATAACTGATAAAGCACAAAAAAAGTTCCACAAACCTTCGATTATTTATGCAACCGTAACTACAGCGTAAGTACTGCGTACCGAGCAATGCGTAATTCAAAATTGTTGGTAAATAATTTTTAATTACTATTCAGTGTGCTGTAGCTTCGATTGCATTAATAATTGAAGATTAAATTCGCATTTATTTTGCTAAAGATGGTACATAATACTTATTATTAAGAAAAAAAGCAGTAATTAGTAATGTTTTATTTGTATAGGACAAACACAGTGACTACCTGATATGAATAAAAGATATTGGTTTCACTTTAACAATAGTTTTTTTTTAAAACAATTTACAAGGTAATGACTCATAAAATATATTCCTTAATATTGAAAAAATGAACAAAGCAATAATAAAAGATAAGGTAAATGGAGCCCCTTGAAAGCTTTTAGTTATTGAAATTATTGAAATCTAAACAAAGGCAAAGAGAAAATATGGCTTTGAATTAGAACTAATAACAAACAAAGAAATAATATACCTAGGCGGTAAACTGCGTTTCTGTTGGTTCTTTGCACTGGCGTGTTCGGCGAGTTGATCCTCTGTCGCGACGTACGTGGCGTTATGTCCGGTGATCGCCTCGAAAACGGCTACTTTCGTCGGGGTATCCCAACTGCAGGTGGCACTTGGACTGTCACTTACTAGCGACGGCATCCACACTGTAACTTCACCAGCGGGGCGCAGATATTATCACAATGATGGGAAAGTCAAATATCCCACCACTTGTTTAAAACTGCAATCTGAAACATCCGATTGCTTATAGGCTCGTACTTCTTCTTCGCGGGATTCTTTATACGGATGGGGCCTGAGTTAACCTACCCGGTATTTTTAATATATTTGCGTTCCAACTGCCTTACAATGGCCGTACTCCTTGGCCACCCTTTTTCGACGACCTTTCCCACGTCCGTAACTCTCACTTGATGCTAGCACGACACCTGCGCGCGTAGCTGTCTCGGGGACTATTTCATTACTCCGCCGCACTAGCCAATCAGGAATTGTAAAACAATCACGGGGTGGCAGCAAAACTCAAATAATTATAGTTGTAGCAAGTTGTTACTTATTTAAGAAAATACATGAGTTTAATGCGCTCACATTGTTGTTACTTCTACTAACATGTGTTGTAGTTAATACAGTACACTAAGTCATAAGTAATACGTTACTTACCACAAATTTGTCAGGTACGCTGTGTAATAGCGTTAATAAAAGCACTATTTCAGAAACACTGGTTCCAGAACTGGGTAAGTCAGTATAATTAACGAGAAATTCAGTAAAACTTTATCTATGTAATAATTTTTATCAGTAACATTTACGTAGCCCATTTTTCTCAGTGTATGTTAATTAGATTAACACCTAAGATTGCGTGCGATCATATTTTGAAAAATGGTGAGGCTTCCGTATAAAAAAATATATGAGAATTTTCATATTTTTCACATAAAGTGCAGAACTAAACGTTACAGTTGTATGTTATTTATAATTGGTTCAAAAGAATACATGTAGATATCATACTACAATTACTAAGCACACATAATATTATTTAATTATTGTGGTTTCAACCAAGGACTAAATTGTAAATGCTATGAATAATAATGTACCGAGCAATGAAAAATTGTTTACGCAGCACTTTCGCAATGAAGTAATATTCTCAAGAAATTCTAATTAACTGTGGAGAAGTTGCACTCTTAGAAACCCAATAAACACCCAAACAAATTTAAACCGCACGGGCACAGCTTGCTCCTATTAAGAATATAGCGGTGGTCAATTACTATGAAAAATAAATTGGCCCTTAAAAAGTGCTAAAAAACAGAAACAAAAAGAAAAAGAAAAACAAGGCCTAGACCTAAAACACGGCTTTCGTACTGAAAGGCTTACATTTTAGTTGCAGTTCTATGTAATGGCATATATACATTCCGTTCTTAAATTGTATCCATTTATAAGAGCATTTTGTAGAAAAAGAAAAAGAAATGAAAAGTTATAAAAACAACATTTTTTCCAACATGACACAGTAATATTACATAATTACTCGCTACATTAAAAGTTGTAAGTAATGCTAGTTCCGATGGTTTCATTATTGATACTTATGAGACGATCACCCA